>CM021109.1:286529937-286745868 GCA_007115665.2 Sequoiadendron giganteum | reverse complement strand
GGTTGAGGGTTTAAGGTTGAGGGTAGACGATTGAGGGTATAGGGTTGGGGGATTAGGACTAAGGGTATAGGGGTTGAGGGACTAGGGTTTAAGGGTTGAGAGTTGAGGGTTGAGGGTTGAGGGATTAAGGGTCAAGAGGGTTGATGGATTAGGGTAGACATTTTACTAAGTGGGTTAAGGATCTAAGGGTTGAGGGATTATATTTGAGGGTAGAGGGTGTTGGGTTGAGGGTAGAGGGAGAGGGTTTAAGGGTATAGGTTTTAGGGTTTAGGGTTGAGGGTAGAGAGTTGAGGGTTTAAGGGTAGAGGGATTAAAGGTTTTTGGTAGAGGGTAGAGGGTAGAGGGTTTAAGGGTTTAGGGTTGATGGTTTAGGGTTGAGGGTAGAGGGTTTAGGGTTTGAGGGTATAGGTTTTAGGGTTTAGGTTTGAGGGTAGAGGGTTGAGGGTTTAAGGGTAGAGGGATTAAGGGTTTTGGGTTGAGGGTAGAGGGTTTAAGGGTAGAGGGTAGAAGGTTTAAGGGTTTAGGGTTGATGGTTTAGGGTTGAGGGTAGAGGGTTTAGTGTTTGAGGGTTTAGGGTTTGAGGGTATAGGTTTTAGGGTTTAGGGTTGAGGGTAGAGGGTTGAGGGTTTAAGTGTAGAGGTATTAAGGTTGTGGGTTGAGGGTAGAGGGTAGAGAGTTTAAGGGTTTAGGGTTTAGGGTTTAATGGTTTAAGGTTGAGGATAGAGGGTTTAGGTTTTAGGGTAGATGGTAGAGGGTTTAAGGGTTTAAGGGTAGAGGGTATAGTATTTAAGTGTTAAGGGTAGAGGGTAGAGGGTTAATGGTATAGGTGAGAGAGATATAAGGAGTGATTGAGTGATAGAGAGAGACTTGACAGAGGGAGAGGGGGTAGGAGGGAGAGAATTGAGAGAGAGAGGGAAGGAGTGGGAGAGATATAAAGGGTAGAGGGTAGAGGGTTGAGAATTGAGGGTATAAGGTTGAGGACCTATAGAGTTCATGGTTTAGGGTATTGGGTTGAAGGTATAGGTTGAAGGATTAGGTTTGAGGGTAGAGGGTACAAGGTTTAAGGGTTTAGGGTTTACGGGTTTAGGGTTGAGGGTTTAGGGATGAGGGTAGAGGGTTTAGGGTTTGAGGGTATATTTTTTAGGGTTTAGGGTTGACGATAGAGGATTGAGAGTTTAAGGATAGAGGGATTAAGGGTTGTGGGTTGAGGGTAGAGGGTAGATGGTTTAAGGGTTTAGGGTTGAGGGTAGAGGGTTTAGGGTTTAGAGTATAGGGTAGAGGGTTTAAGGGTTTAAGAGTAGATGGTAGAGGATTTAAGTGTTAAGGGTAGAGGGTAGAGGGTTAAGGGTAGAGGGGAGAGAGATAAGAGTGAGCGATTGAGAGAGAGAGAGAGAGACTTGAGAGAGGGAGAGGGGGTAGGAGGGAGAGAATTGAGAGAGAGAGGGAGGGAGTGGGAGAGATATAGAGGGTAGAGGGTTGAGAATTGAGGTTATAGGGTCGAGGACCTATAGGGTTGAGGGTTTAGGGTATTGGGTTGAGGGTAGAGGGTTGAGGGATTAGGGTTGAGGGTTGAGGGTAGAAGGTTTAATGGTTTAGGGTTTAAGGGTTTAGGGTTGAGGTTTTAGGGTTGAGGGTAGAGGGTTTAGGGTTTGAGGGTATAGGTTTTAGGGTTTAGGGTTGAGGGTTCAGGGTCTAGGTTTTAGGGTTTAGGGTTGAGGGTTGAGGGTCTAGGGTTGAGGACCTATAGGGTTGATGGTTTAGGGTATTGGGTTGAGGACCTACAAGGTTGATGGTTTAGGGTATTGGGTCGAGGACCTACAAGGTTGATGGTTTAGGGTATTGGGTCGAGGGATGAGGGTAGAGGGATTAGGTTTAAAGGGTTTAGGGTTGAGGGTTGATTTTTGAGGGTTTAGGGTTGAGGGTTTAAGGTTGAGGGTTTAAGGTTGAGGGTTGAGGGTTTAGGGTTAAGGGTTTAAGGTTGAGGGTTGAGGTTTTAGGGTATAGGTTTGAGGGTATATGGTTGAAGGGCTAGGTTGAGGGTCCAATGTAAAGGGTAGAGGGTATAGGGGTTGAGGGTTTAGGGTTTAAGGGTGGAGGGTTGAGGAATTAAGGGTTGAGGGTTGAGAATTGAGTGTTGAGGGTTTAATGTATAGGGTATAGGGTTTAAGGGTTTAACATTTAAGGGTTGAGGGTTGAGGGTTTAGGGTTGAGGGTTGAGGGTTGAGGGTTTAAGTTTTAGGGTAGAGGATTGAGGGTAAAGGGTTGAAGGATTAGGGTTGGGGTATAGTGGTTGAGGGATTAGGGTTGAGGGTTTAGGGTTTAAGGTTGAGTGTTTAAGGGTTTAAGGGTTTAGGGTTTAGGTTTGAGTGATTAGGGT
Source organism: Sequoiadendron giganteum (assembly GCA_007115665.2). Classification (NCBI taxonomy): domain Eukaryota; kingdom Viridiplantae; phylum Streptophyta; class Pinopsida; order Cupressales; family Cupressaceae; genus Sequoiadendron; species Sequoiadendron giganteum. The sequence goes on along the minus strand of CM021109.1, from coordinate 286,743,491 downwards.
AAAGAGGGAGGGAGGGAGGGAGAGATGGAGGGAGAAGTGGGATAGAGAGAAGGAGAGAAGAGGAGGGATGGAAAGATATATATGAGGGTTGAGGGTCCAATGTATAGGGTAGAGTGTGTAGGGGTTGAGGGTTTAAGGTTTGAGGATTGAGGATTGAGGGATTAAGGGTTGAGCTTTAAGGGTTGAGGGTTGAGGGTTTAAGGTTGAGGGTAGAGGATTTAGGGTATAGGTTTGGGGGATTAGGGTTGAGGCTCCAATGTATCGAGTAGAGGGTATAGGGGTTGAGAGATTAGGGTTTAAGAGTTGAGGGTTGAGGGTTTAAGGGTTGAGGGATTAAGGGTTGAGGGTTTAGGGACTAGGGTAGATATTTTTCTTGGGTTTAAGGGTTTCAAGGTTGAGGGTAGAGGGTATTGGGTTGAGAGTATAGGGTAGATGGTTGAGGGATTAGGGTAGAGAGGGAGGGATGGATGGATGGAGAGATGGATGGAGAAGTGAGATAGAGAGAAGGAGAGAAGATGAGGGAGGGATAGAGATATATGAGGGTTGATGATCCAATTTATAAGGTAGAGGGTTGAGAATTGAGGGTATAGGGTTGAGGGATTAAGGTATTGGGTTGAGGGTATAGGGTTGAGGGATTAGGGCTGAGGGTACATATGGTTGAAGGATTAGTGTTGAGGGTACAATGTATAGGGTAGAGGGTATCAGGGTTTAGAGTTTAGGGTTTATGTTTGAGGATTGAGGGATTAAGGGTTGAGGGTTGAGAATTGAGGGTTGATGGTTTAGGGTAGAGGGTAGAGGGTAGACGATAGAGGGTAGAGGGTAGAGGGTAGAGGGTAGAGGGTAGAGGGTAGAGGGTAGAGAGTAGAGGGTTTAAGGGTTTAGGGTTCAAGGGTAGAGGGTAGAGTGGGAGTGAGATAGAGGGTAGATGGTTGAAGAGTTTAAGGGTTGAGGGTAGAGGATAGAGAGAAAGAGATAAAATAAACCTATAAAAAATCAACTTTCTCATAATGCAAGCATGTTTTGAAGTAGTAGAGATATGGCCATTTTTTTAGCAAGACATAACACGAGTGCATTATAATGCGAACGTGTTCTGTATTGCTCTAAAAATGGTAAAAAAATTAATATACCCATGATCTCAAGGCCCACATTCTGAATATTTACTTGGTTTTACGTGTGCTCCAGTAAAAAAAATCTTTTTGATGATTTTGTGAAGTGTGCATGCATGTTTTTCACATTCTACCACCATTTTCATGCTCTTTCCAACACCTTTGCATGAAATAGTAGAGTTTTCACATTGAAAGGCATATAATATCAATTCAAGTATGTATTTCATTCAAGAGTGATATATAATTGAAGTTTGGAGAGGAACAAGATTTTGAAAAAGTCAAATTGTTGAGAAGTTTGAAGACAAAAGAAGCAAATTCTACATAATTGGGTAGAACTCCTCCATTTGAAACTCTGGTTTTTTAGGTATGTGAAGTCTTTACACATTTTCTTTCATTCTATTATAGCTTGTTGTATTTTTTGTTATTTTTCATATTCCATGTTGATCACTATTTTTTTGTCATTATAACCTTAGCTTGTCAATGCACATTTTAAATTACACGATTCTTTACACTTGCCAATGACATTTTTAAACCACATCTCTTTGAGGAATTTTGTTAAACAATTGACTTACCTTGTGTATGCTTCCAAATTTTGTATACACATATATATGACATAAGTTATAAGGAAATAAAATAATACATCATTTCTCAATCCTTTACTATGGATGTGCATACCACTCTCCAAATATTTCATTTTGGTATAGGCATGGGGGATGTTGGAAAATGTAGTTAAATTTGGTTTTACACCTACAATTTGCATATGCTTGAAATTTTCTAAAGCCTTTTTAATAAATCTATTTTGTGCATATCCTACAATCATTATAGTCCACTATTGTGTAGTTTTCCACACACGCCCCACTGAACATAGTGACCCTCTCTTGGCCTGCCCTTTTGGCCCGTTTATGTGGCTTGCCCCCTCTTTTGTGCTTATATTTGAAAATATTGGGGTTTTGGTCTTTGGTACTTGCCTTGGTTGTGGGTGCCTTTATGTTGATTTCCTAGTGGTTTTGGAGTCTTGTGGATCTCCTCTCTAGGGTGGTCTTCTTTTGCCTTATGTTTTCTCCCTTGGTGTTTTTGTTTGGGTCCTAAGGGTTGGTTTTCTCCCTTAGGTTTTTTTTGTTTTCCTTGTTTCTTTTGTTCTGCCAGAGGCGGAACTGGGATGGGACTTAACTTTGAACTTTGGCTAAGTTCTCAGTTTTGTTCCCATTCTCATTCCGGCTTCGCTTCCCACTCTTTGGATTCCTTCTTCATTTTTATTTTTTTTGTCCTAAGGGTCGCTTTCCTCCCTTAGGTTTTATTTGCTTCACGCTTTCCTTCATTTGTCAAAGGCAAGACCAAGATGGAGCTAAAATTTGAACTTTCATTAAGTTCATGGTTCGATTTCCATTCTTGTTCCAGCTCTACCTCCCGCGTTCTTGTTTTATTCGTTGCTTTGTTTGTCTTCAGCCTTCAGGTTGGTTTTCCTCCCTTGGGTTTTCCCCGGCTTGCTTTTCTTTTGTTTTGTTAGAGGTGGAACCAACATGGAACTTAACTTTGAACTTTGGTAAAGTTCACGGTTCGGTTTTTGTTCCCGTTCCAGCTCCACTTCCCGTGTCTTTGTTGTTTCGTTGTGTTTGGCCTTCGGGTTGGTTTCTTTCCCTTGGGTCTACTTCGGATTTCCTTTCTTTCGCTAGAGCCGAAGCCGAGATGGAACTTAATGTTGAACTTTCAAAAAGTTCTTGGTTTTGTTCCTATTCTCATTCTGGCTCCACTTCCATTGGCTGGTTCTATTTCCACCTCCGCTTGTTTTTGTTCGGTTTCCCATTTTGGTCATGTCTCCACCTCCGCCTGTTTTGTATCTTCGTTCCCGTTCCTAATTTTTCTCCGTCTCCGCCTGTTTTTGGTTCTACTTCCACCTTGGTTTGTGCGTGATTCTCTTTCCTTAGGAACTCTAATGGACTTTCTTGGATTTCAATGATGTATTAAGCATTAATGGTGGCCCGTTTTAATGTAGGCTGGATCGAGCTGGTATTGTTGGGTGTACTTTGAATATTTGGTGTGATTTGTGGGTGCGGTCATCTGTTTTACGGCTGTTGTCAGATGAGACCCATCCCCACAAGCAAGGTCGATGCGCTTGGTGGTCACTAATGATGGACAGATTTGGTTGGTGGACTCAACCTGGTTTTGTTTGATCTGAGCCATTCGTTTTCCTAGCTCGGATATTATCGGTGGCTTGTGTTCGACCTAGTGTTTTCGTGCGCGTTTTTGTTCACGTGGGTGAAGTATTTTTGGTGGGTGTGGCTTGAGGTGCTTTCCCTTGGCTTTGTGTGATCCCAGATTGATCTGATGGGGGTACTTGCTGCATTCATTGCTTGATGGCGCATTATTGCTAGTTGTCGAGGCCGATTTGGTTGGTGGTCGAGCTTCTTTGTAACCCTAGCTCTAGTTCACGCGAGCATGTTTCTATAAGTATGTCCTTTGGCCTCATTTGTAAAGTTTTAGTGGAGTTTTGAGATCATTAGTTTAGATTAGTGTTCTTCCATTGGCTGGTGAAGTCAGAAGACTTGTGGTTAGTAGATTTAGCAGTAGAGTAGCATGTTAGAAGATTAGAAGTTAGTTTTTACATTTCAAGAAAGTGTTGTAACATATTGGAATTGTTGCAAATGTGATGATTTAATACAAAGTGCAGACATTGTGTTATAACTGGTGCCTTCTCTTGCATTGAATAATCTTGCATGGTTCTTGTTCTATCTTTTAAATCGCTTGGAAATGTTTGGATATATCTTAGGTTTAGTTAGTAATGCTTGTGATTTAATGCTTGGAGTGTTGTAGCAATCCCTAGTTCATACTTTGGGCAGCTTCTTGATTGTGGGAATGTTGTGCAAGGTCCACCTACACCTCATATTCATGTGCTTAGTTCAACTATAGATGTTCATTCAGTCTTATTGAATGAATGCCTACAACCTAAAAATCTTTAACACCTTAGAAGATTGCACTATTTTTTGCAATATTGTAGGTATAGCTTGGGTCGACCAGAAATTAGTTTAAGGGATTGGTCTGTTCCAAGTATTTCATCATTTGCATGGTTAATCTTAGAAGTAGTGTTAATATTAGGACTTATGAAACCCTCAACTTTTGTTGTTTCTTTTATTATTTGGTTAGAACTAGAAATTTGAGCATCACCATATCTTAAAATCTGATTAGTTTAGAGCTTCCAACATTTGTGTGTAAGACCCCTTGTGATTACCAGCATTTTCACATTTTATCATTGAGTTTGTTCTACTACATTTTCATGACCTGACACCCATGAGACCTTGGGGTTATCTCTTTGTTCATAGAGACTAACCTTTCAAGAGAAATAGGATAACTTTTATTTTAACTAAGTTGTTGCTATGCAGAAACACCAAACAATAGGATTGGTGCTAGAAGGAGGGCCTAAACAAACAAGCTGGAGTGTTTTCTAAATGCCATTTCTCTTGAGAGGCTTAGAAGGAGAACCAGATCTATACCAGGAGAAGAAGAATATTTTCAAGAATTTCCACCTCCAACTAGGTCAAGAAGGGCCAGAAGAAGGGAGGAACCATCATCCAATCCATCACTTCCATCATCCTCACCTCCATCCACTTCATCTTCATCCAATTCTAAGACTTTTTCCATTCCAAAGCCCCAATCAGTCATCCATCGATCATTACCATCTCCACCAAAGGCTTTCCTGGAAAATAACCCATCCCCTCTATCCTTCAAAAACTACAATGTTATGCCCAAGAACCCTGAGCAGTTTTTCTCTAGGTTTCACATTAACGATCCCAAAAGGACTGGTTAAGAGCACATTAATATTTTTAAGATTACCCTCAAGGATAGGGGAATTAATCATGAGGATGTTCCCTACAGACTTTTCCCCTATTCTCTAGGAGATGAGGCATTCTATTGGTATAGCCATCTTCCTGTTGGGTCTATCACTACTTGGATTCAGTTGGAGACTGCATTTTTATAAAGATTTGAGGTCCCAATCAGTTCCAGTGAGCTTTATCTATAGTTTACTGGGGTAAAGAGAGAGGTCAATGAACCAATAGGATCATTCAACAATAGGTTCCACCGAGCATACACTAGACTTCAACCTCCTTATGTTGGGGATGATGCCTCTACCAGGGAGGTTTATTATGAGGCTTTGGATAGTTTAACATCTACCTTTGTGAAGTGGAGATAAAATCCTCCAATCATCCTACTTGAAGCTTATGAGGTGGCTATTAAAGTGAGCACTGATTTGAGACAACACTTGCCTAGACCCTTGCCATTACTTGGTCAAACAGTTATGTTGGGTTCAACTCCTCAGCTACCTTTGGTTTCACACCCAAGTCAACCCTTGAATCAAGCCTCACCCATGCCAAACTACTATCCAAATATGAATCAACCTACATTCTCTCACCAACAAGCTAATGTACCCAGTTACTTGCAAAGCTTCGAGATATTTAACCAATCCTTGAACCATGGGTTCCATTCTGTTTATATGCAAAATTTAGCTGGTGGAGTTCCTCCGTCAAATAATGCAGACAAGGAGAGGCTGGGTGAACTCACAGAGTTGGTAAAGAAGTTGACCACCAAGGTCACCTACTTAAGGAACCAAAACAATCAACCTCAGGCCATTTAGAGGGGAAATCAGTTTAATCATGATCAAGATCAGGGGAAAAATCTCTATGGGGGACAATATTTTGAAGATCAATACTCCAGTCTAACATTTGATAGGAGGCAACTACCACCTCAAAATAGGACTTGGAATCTAAGGCCTAGCAATAAAGAATTCCTAACATCTTTGGAGCACCCAATCAATCAAGAAAATCCCCCAACTAGTGTGTATCTGGCAAAAGAAGCTCTATCCAGATGGTGTAGGATTCATAACACCAATCAACACTCTGAGTTGGATTGTCAAGAATTTTAGACCACTGCATCTATTTTCCAATAGAAGATCCAACATACCCACAACAATTTGAGTGGATGGGAGATGGTACCAGTTGATCCTTATGACATATCAGTCTCGATGGTGGATCATGCACCATTTCCAAGGAGTGAAGAGAATGGACCAGAAGAAAAACAAGACAAAACTGCTAAAATGAAGTATGCATACAATGGAGAATTTGCAGTTCAATCTTTTGAAAGTGATGACGAGAATGGAAATGGTCCACTAGAGGTGGAAGAGTGGGTCTGGTTGTTAGATCATACAAAGGATGTGCATCAAACCATGAAGAACGGGTCTCCAATAGAATAATTTCAAAAGGCTAATGAGGAATGCCCAGTAGAAGAGTCAATTGGCATTGGATCTGACAAGGGCATAGCAGTAGACACCGAGGTAGCCCTGGAGGAGGTTGAGCTTTCAATTGGGGAGCCTCAATAGATTATCAATGAGTGTCCCATGAAGAAAATTGAAGGGGTTGATGTTCCTAAGGGTTGTAGTTACAGACCTAAACCAATGCCAATGAAATAATTCAAGGAGTTTTTTCATTCATCTAATTATGTTTCTCCTCTTTCTGTTGATGAATTAAGCATTGGAAGTTTACATATTATATGCATTAATGATGGGATAGCTAATGTGTTTGGCACTGACATGCAAGAAAAAATGAATGAAGAAACACAAAGAGGGATACTACACCATTAGTGGAGACCTCTTGACTTCATGGGCATCAACTTTTCACAATTGAGAAAGGATGAATACAATGCTCATTCCGCTAGGGTTCAAAATCAGGTTGTCTCTTTCCTTGATGTAAATTCTGAAGCTTATCAATTTAATTATGGAGGTTTAGGAAAGACAACGTGTTTATGGATTAACCACGGGTTTAGTGAGCCTCCTCAATTGCTGATTCTACATGATGTTGGGGTAGAATTTGAATGCTGCAATATTGAATTTATTTTCTCTAAGTATAAGGATAAGTGTGCATGGTTGAGAACTATAATGATTGCCCATTTTCTTGTACATGCATTGCCAAATCCAATGGGTGTGAGTGTTAGTTGGCCTTTCCTAAACATAGTTATTTGTAAATATCTCTATACATAGCTCTTTTTCCTTTAGTAGTGTAGGTTTCCTGTAAATACTCCACTTTCCTGCTTTCCTTAGGTTAGTTGGTTTTTTGTAGGATAGATTGCTTTAGGATTAGTTCTCTTTGGTTAGTTTAGATGGCTTTTTGTTTGCTATTGTTGTGGTTAGTTTAGGTTAGAGTAGGGTTTCTATTATTTTTTCCTTGCTTGCTTGTTGTTTTGGGTTTGGGTCTCTTCTGGTTTTGGTTTTCTTTGGTCTGCTTGGGTCGGTTTTCCCTACTACTCTGTTGTTTCTTTGGGGTTGCCCTGCTTTCTTCTAGGCTTGTGGCATTTGTACAACTGGCTGCTTGTCTGGGTCTAATCTGAGATTTCTTTTACAAACTCTTATCATCTTTTTGGAGTCATTCAAACTGGTAGATTTCCTTCATCTGATGTTGCATGGGTTGGGAGTTAGTGTTACTCGACTAAGTTGAATTCTGGAATGTATTTGGATCTTATATCTTCACAAAAATCTTAAGAATTCTAAAGTTGCATATGGTCTTTAGGAGGTCTAACTGGGTGAAAAATCTTAAATTCTGCTCCAGTGTCGCTATGGCTCTCATCCTTGAGTGTGGGCTTCATTTCCTGCAAGGTGAAAAGTAAAGCTTTAAAAGAAAATCTCAAAAGAGAATATAAAAAGAAGAGAAAATATTGAAAATCAAAAGAAATGTTCACCTTTTCAAGGGTATCCTAGTATCTCTACCAGGGCTATGGATGCTTGGCTAGTAGTAGAGCTATGCTAGGGAGGGTCACAATGATAACCTCACGGGGGCTATGCACGCCTGACTGTCAGTGAGGCTCTATCCAGGTTGATTTTGGAGTTAGGATCCTTAGGTAGACCTGTCAGACTAAGTTTGGTCCTTGTTGCAACTAAGGAAAAGGAAATTAATGCATATGCACACACTTTGACCCTGGTATAGGAAAGGTTGGCTTGTTAGTGATTTCTAAAACATTGTCTATTTGTAACCTGATGTTTGGATTAAAACCAGAGATTCTAATTTCTTGATGCTAGTTTGTCATTGAAATGCTCTGGAGCATTTCCCCAGCGGAGTCACCATTTGTTATGCACTTTTGCACACACACCCCACTGAAAGTAGAGACCCTCTCTTGGCCTTCGCTTTTGGCCCGTTTATGTGGCTTGCCCCCTCTTTTGTGCTTATCTTTGAAAATATTGGGGTTTTGGTCTTGTTCCAGCTCCACTTCCATCGACTGGTTTGGCTTTTGCCTCCACCTGTATCCCTTTTGTTTCCCATTTTGGTCCCATCTCTACCTTCACCTTTGCCTGTTTTGTGTCTTCGTTCCTGTTCCTATTTTGTCTCTGCCTCTGCCTGTTTTTTGTTCTACTTCTGCCTGGGTTTGTGCATGATTCTCTTGCCTTAGGAACTCTAATGGACTTGCTTGGATTTTGATGATGTATTGAGCATTAATGGTGGCCTATTTGAATGTAGGTTGGATTGAGCTAGTAGTGTTGGATGTACTTTGAAGATTTGGCGTGATTTTTCGGTGTGGTCATGTGTTTTGCAGTTCTTGTCAAACGAGACCCATCCCTGCACACAAGGTTGACGTGTTTGGTGGACATTTATGGTGGGCATATTTGGTTGGTGGACTCAACCTAGTTTTGTTTGATCTGAGTTGTTCGTTTTCCCAGCTCAGATCCGATTGGTGGCTTGTGTTTGAGCTAGTGTTTTCGCACGCATTGTTGTTCGCACAAGTGAAATCTTTTTGGTGGGTGTGGCTCGAGGTGCTTTCCCCTGGCTTTGTGTTAGAAACCAAGATCACCTGCATGCAATCACCTATCACATGCAAAAGACATGCAGAACCAAAGAATATGTTCTATAAACCTCAAAGTAAAAATGCATTATTGAGAATCAATTATTACAAAGAGATCAATCCTTATGAAGGAGATCAAGAAACCCTAAAAAGGAAACCCTAAATGAAACCCTAGTGTGCACTAATAATTAATCAATTATTAATGTGCCTAAGTTTAGCTTAAGCAACTAAATGAATAAGTGACTTAATTAATTAACCAGTATGATATAATTAATTAAGTATAATAACTTATTACTCTAACACCCCCCTTAAGATGAACTTAGGAAGAAGCTAAAACACTAGAAGAAGATGCATGCAAGCAAGGATGGGTCCCAGAAACTAGGCCTGATTAGGTACCCATTGACAAATACAAGAATGAGGTAGAGAAGGAAAACCCAATGGGACAAAACCCCCCTACAATGAAATGACATGCTGCAAAGAAGCACTAGAAGAACACTATAGAGTAACACTGGAACCGCAATCTGGAAAGCAAGGAAATGTACTTCTATCTACAAGAAACCATATCGGAATCATAATGATGCAACAACAAACCCGATGCCATGGAACACTCAAAAAATCCAAACGGGAACAACCCTGGAATCTATGAAGCAACAGTCGATTATTGAATGAATGTGATACTAAAATGAAGTGCAAAGATGCAAGTTGCACTCTCCCAACTACCAAAACATCTAAGTAATCTCCAAAACACCCATCGGGCTAAATCTAGATTAACGATAAACTTGGAATAGATACAGAAAAAATTGCATGGACAACAACATAGAGCTCCTCAATACCTTTCCAATGCCGCAAAGATAGCAAAAATCAGAGATCATGGAAAAAATTTATGAGCTCGAAAGAATAAAATAAACATCTGAATTCAAACAAAAATAAATATAATAAAACAAAAAATTACTATAAAATAAACTACACCACAGAAAAGTACTCGAAACCAGCTTTCCGACGATATCTCATTTGCCTGATTTTGATACCGTATGCCCAAGTTATGGGAAAAAAAAAAACTGCTCCTTGAAGGCAAATCAGGGGTTAGGAGGGGGCAAAAGAGGTGTCGTATGGTCGTTGATGTCAGCGGTTCACAAGGATAAATTTGATGGCCATCTGGTTGTCCCTGCAAATATTTCCCCCCCCCCTGCAAAAAAAAAATTGACAGAGCCCCTAGTCGCTGATATGACCAGGGGCCGGGTGTTGGAGTTGGCCAGGGGGCGGGCACGAAGCTCCCGGTTCCCCATAGGACCCTGGGTCGAGCTGATTGGGCCCGCGGGGACTAAAGGTGGCGGGCGGTGATGGGAAAGGGCGGTGTCACCCGGGGGCCACCACTCCTGGTGGCTGCCGGGTAGTGCGTTGGTGATGCCTTCCATTTCTGCTAGCAGCGCAAATTTTTTTGAAGAAACCGTGCGTTTTTCACTTTTTTTTTTTCTTTTTTTTAAAAAAAAGTGCCTCGAGGAGCGTTCTGGGGAGGCCGTACGGCCTCCCTAGCAAAAAAAAATTGCCTCAGAAGCCAACTGCTCCAAAATCGATGATTTGATAGGTGTTTCTAAGGTTTTGGGGCACTGCGAATGCAATGGGGACATCTGTTTGAGCCCAAAGTGTCCCAAAAAATTGGCTACCCCCAGATCTTTCAAAAAGATGCCTGTGGAAACCCTTGCACTTGAAACTCACTAAGAGGCGACATTTTCAGATCATGAATAGGTAGTTGTAGGTCTGGAGCTCTGATACCATGTTAGAAACCAAGATCACCTGCATGCAATCACGTGTCACATGCACAAGACATGCATAACCAAAGAAGATGTTCTGTAAACCTCAAAGTAAAAATGAATTATTGAGAATCAATTATTACAAAGAGATCAATCCTTATGAAGGATATCAAGAAACCCTAAATGAAACCCTAGTGTGTACACTTAATAATTAATCAATTATTAATGTGCCTAAGTTTAGTTTAAGCAACTAAAGGAATAAGTGACTTAATTAATTAACTAGTATGATATAATTAATTAAGTATAATAACTTATTACTCTAACACTTTCTGTGATCCCAGATCGATCTGATGGGGGGTCCTTGCTGCATTCATTACTTGACGATGAGTTATTGTTGGTTGTTGGGGCCGATTTGGTTAGTGGTCGGGCTTCTTTGTAACCCTAGCTCTGGTTCATGTGGGAATGTTTCTATAAGTATGGCCTTTGGCCTCATTTGTAAAGGTTCAGTGAAGTTTTGAGATCATTAGGTTGAGATCAGTAGGTTAGGTTAGAGTTCTTCCATTGGCTGGTGAAGTCAGAAGACTTGTAGTTAGTAGATTTAGCAGTAGAGTAGCATGTTAGAAGATTCGAAGTTAGTTTTTACATTTCAAGCAAGTGCTATAATAGACTGGAATTGTTGCAAATGTGATGATTTAATACAAAGTGCATACATTGTGTTATAACTGGTGCCTTCTCTTGCATGGTTCTTGTTCTATCTTTTAAATCGCTTGGAAATGTTTGGATATATCTTAGGTTTAGTTAGTAATTCTTGTAATTTAATGCTTGGAGTGTTGTAGCAATCCCTGTTTCATACTTTGGGCAGCTTCTTGATTGTGGAAACGTTGTGCAAGGTCAACTTGCAACTCATATTCATGTGCTTAGTTCAACTATAGATGTTCATTCAGTCTTATTGAATGAATTCCTACAACCTGAAAATCTTTAACACCTTAGAAGATTGCACTATTTTCTGCAAGATTGCAAGTATAGCCTGGGTCGACCAGAAATTAGTTTAAGGGATTGGTCTATTCCAATTATTTCATCATTTGCATGGTTAATCATAGAAGTAGTGTTAACATTAGGACTTATGAAACCCGCATATTTCACTATTTCTTTTATTATTTGGTTAGTACTAGAAATTTGAGCATCACCATATCTTAAAATCTGATGAGTTTAGAGCTTCCAGCATTTGTGTGTAAGACCCCTTGTGATTACCAACATTTTCACATTTTATCACTGAGTTGTTTCTACTGCATTGTCATGACCTGACACCCATGAGACCTTGGGGTTATCTCTTTGTTCATAGAGACTAACCTTCCAACAGAGATAGGATAACTTTTATTCTGTCTAAGTTGTTGTTGTGCAAAAACACCAAACAACATCCACAAGGACATATCTCATTGAGGTATTTTTTCAAATAGTTATACCAAGCAGTTGATTGCCTTGTCTATGCTACCATATTTTCCATACATGTACCTAAAAAATTGGAATATACTCCTCCCACATTTATAGATCTTTGAATCTATTTTGGTTTTCATCTCTATTTCTAAATTTACCTCATCACTAAACTTACCTCATAACTTATGTTATGATATATTTTAAATGTTTCATTGATTAGTCTACCTACAAGGGATTCTAACCCTTCTCTCCACTATTTCAAGACTCTTTATTCAAGGCTAAGTTAGCAACATGGGCAAAGGTGCAACCTATCTTGAAATCATGGCTCAAAATGGAAGAATGGAGAAGGCATTTGGATTGTTTTACAATAATGTTTTCGTATAAATGTATTCAAAATGTGGTAGCATTGACAACCTAGCAAGCTTGGCAAGCTAGTGAGCTCCACTAGCTTTCCAAATCGGTAGGGTTGACAAGGTAGGGTCAGCATATGCCTCATAGAAATGGGGTCTCATGGTAACCCCATTTCTATGAGGCATATGTTGACCCTACCTTGTCAACCCTACCGCATTTCCAAGCTAGTGGAGCACCACTAGCTTGCCAATGCTCCACTAGCTTGCCAATGCTCCACTAGCTTGCCAATGCTCCCCTAGCTTGGCAATGCGGTAGGGTTGACAAGGTAGGGGCAGCGTATGCCTCATAGAAATGGCATTTCATGGTGATTTACATCACTGTAAGACCCCATTTCTATGAGTGCATCACCATGAGACCCCATTTATATGAGGCATACGCTGCCCCTAGCTTGTCAACCCTATCACATTGACAAGCTAGTGGTGCTCCACTAGCTTGTCAATGCGGTAGGGTTGACAAGCTAGAGGCAATGTATGCCTCATAGAAATGGTAATCCTATGATCTCACTAGCTTTCCAATTTGCTCACATGATTTTTCTAATGGAATGTCTTAAATTAATGTGGTAATGTGGCATTCCATGATTATAAGTATGTTGTATGAAGCCTTGAATGACATATATTTCATTTATTTGTATGGATTCATTTTTTAGGAACTAATATTTGTCTCATTACCATGCTACAGGTAAAATTATCTTCCATGCCAAGGAAATGAACAAGGAATAAACTAATAGATGAAGAGTATGAAACCAATAAAGAAAAGGAGGGAGAACGGGTGAGGAAATATCATGAGAAGAAGAAATTGGATATGATTAACGAAAACAAGATAATTGAAGAGGAACCTCAACCATCAAAAAGAGAAAAGATATTGGTGGTTCAAAGGGAATGAATGAAAAAGCATCATGCTAAGACAGATTCAGGCACTGTAGTTGGAGACACACCCTCTACTGCAAGTTAATATGAAGGTACACCATTAAGCACAAGTGAATATGGAGGGACACCATCTACCACAAGTGAATATGGAGGGACACCATCTACTGCAAGTGAATATAGAAGGACACCATCTACCACAAGTGAATATGAAGGGACGCCATCCACCACACCTCAAGTTGAGAGTACAACATCACTAAGATTTGATGAAAAAGGTACACCATCATCCCCATGTCAACCTCAAGGTATATCATCTATTCCACCCTCGATAGAAGGTACACAATCTATCCCACCTCACTAAAATATTGATGAAATTCCTAATATTGAGGAGTATGTGCCTAGGAGAACACCACCTAGAATTTTGTGTAGAAAGCCAAAGTATTTGATTAATATTGATGAGGATATTTTGCAGCACATGGAAGGTAATATTCCAACACACACTTATAGAAGATATGCTGATAAGATTTGGAAATTGTTCTTTGAAAGGATAAATGATACCACAAGATGTCAACTATTTATTGAAATGATGTGGGTTATAAAGTATAGAAACATCGCAGAGACTCTTGGGTTGAGAACATCGAATGCTTCAAGTGAAAACACTATTGTGAAGAATCTAATGGATGCTTATGAGAGTGTGGGTAATACCTCACACTCAAAGGATAGTAATGCCACCCAATGTGTCATTACATCGACTTTGGTAAGTAGTAAAACAAAGAGAGCTTGTCTCATTAGAAAGATGAGTGAACAAAAGAGAATTAATAGAAAAACTTTATCAAGAGTAGTTCAAAGGAAACAAAGAATTGAGGGCACCGATTCAAATGAATTATGAGAATTCTCGGGGAGACTGCCACAAAAAGATAAAAGATTTGTTGAAGAATTGAGAACACTAATTGAAGAGTATTGGAAGAATAACACAAGACCGTCTCCAAATCAAAGGGATGTGGTAAGAAGGAGAACCGGTAGTCAAAACCATGAGCCACATCCAAAGTATTTTTTGGATATGACTCAAACCCAATTTTTCATAAATTTCAACAAGATTATCCTCAAATTAGTATTTGTCAAAGATATTTTGAAATGGTTAAACCTTTTTATGTCAAGATAAATCACACATGCACTACTTATTGTTGTAGACTACATATTTAATTCTCTAACCATTATGATTTTTATCATTCTTTATGTTTAAATTTGCATACTAATGATGTTTTGCAGGATTGTGGCATACAAGCCCCACCAACATCTTCAAGAGAGTTCTTATCAAAAAAATTATGTGAAATAGAGGATGGCCAAATATTCTATAAGACACTATGCTTGGAGGGTTCATGTTAGTGTTTCGGTCGCTTGCAACATATGCCAATATGTCAACATATGGAAAGCACAGATGAGGTGGGACAAAAACTAGTAGAGTTCAGGAAGTATAGAACAATGGGATACGTTACAAAAGATGGTAATCAAGAAAAAAGGTGTGATTTGGTTATTCAGAAGATTCCAGTGTATCAGTTTATGCACATGTTTCATGACAACATAGTGTATGAGTATGCAAGGCATGCCCATAGAGCCCGATGGCTAGACACACAATTCAAGATATGCAAGGACACCTTTCCAATTGGTAGCATAGTTTCAGTGGTCAAATTTTTAGATAACTACACTCTACAACCACAACATGAGGTGTAGTCACAATATTACAACTCCATATAGGTTCTGATATTTTTGCACATTGCATTCATTCATACAATTGATAGTACAGAGGACCAAAGGAAGGTATTGAGGGAGTATCACTTTTATATTAGTAATGATTGCACACATTCTCCAGAGTTCTGGAAAGGTTTCTTATAGATGTTCTATAGTGATTTGGCTTAGAGGGGAATATCATACAGTCAACATATAATATGGTCAAATAACTGTGCAGCATAGTTCAAGAACTCAGACATGTTCTATTGCTTGTTCAAGATGTATGTCATTATAGGTGTTCATCATATGTGAAACTTTTGTGAGGTCGGGCATGGAAAGGGGGAGAATGAGGGTGTAGGAGCATGTGTGAAAAGAGAATTAACACAAAAAGAGTAAAATTATAAATTCAATGCAAAGTCGACATATGCAAAATCAATCGTCGAGTGGTGTAATGCTTTGATGGGTCGAGGTAATGAAGGTACGTCTTCAATTCATAGATTAGTTTGGTTGATGGATGATACTAACATTGCACCATATGAGGATTTTTGTAGGCTAATAGAATTGAGTGAGATACACTCTTTCCTTGGCTCAAATGCAGGTTCATGGAGTATTAATACACGAAAGATGGCATTCTTTTTTTCTTCATGTACAATGTAAGCCTGGGATGAGTTTGAGTCAAAGGACTAGGTTGAGAAATGGTTGTTAATTTATCTTTTCCCACTTCACACATATCACCCTTCGACGACATTAGAACTAACACAGATGGATTCATTGGTCGAATTTGACCACATATCAGATCTAGTTCAACCAGGTAATATATCTACTTGCATAGTTTTTGAAATTCCTATTGTTATCTTGCTTTGTAGTGTATTTGTAATGTTGACTAATTTCAAGAGATTTGTTGCACATATTAATGCAAGGCATGTTTATGCAATTATTGAAGATGAAAACAATGAAGAGGGAACAAACTATTACTTGTGTCATTGTGTTGAGGCCAAAAATAAATTGGAGGCCCCAGTTATAGACGGAGAAAACAATGAATACCCTACAGGATCAGTTGTTGTTACTGGAACGTGGCTTAGAAGGTATCCACATAAGAGTGTTAAATATTGGTTGTTTCAGGAATTTGACATGCATCCAAAGATTCTTCATTACTCGAACCTTATCATGACATCCAATTTTTGTTTGACCAAATATGGGGGTAGACCTTTGAACAAGAGCTTGTGGAAGTTTTATGAGTTTGACCATGAGGCAATAATTGACACAATAAAGAGTAGAGTGGGCCCAGATGGTTCGTTGGATTAATTTGTAAGTATGCACAATGGTTCTTATTAATTTATACTTGTATGCACATTAATTTGTATGATTCCAATTCTATGATGCAAACACTATCATCTAATGTTTATATCTTGTATGTAGGTGATTGATGAAGTTATCAAACTTGCAAATGTAGCACACTTTATGTTTAGAACTGTGGCAAAGGATACAGAGTTCAATGGTATTTTATTTTTTCTCAAAAATGTGCAAAAAAAATGATGTAGGATATTCTGAATAAATAAGTAAACTAAGTGGAAGATTGAATAGGTTACAAGTTTCCAAAAGGTTGGAAAGTAATATTTTGGTTATGTTCTATTATTGTTCTATTCATGAGAGGTTGTTGTGTGCAATAGGTATCTTGAAACTCCCAATGAAGATGTATGCCCAGGAGTGTCTAAGTTGAGAGAGTGGATTGCCTATCCTTAATGGAAGCATCAATATTTAAGCCTTTTTGTTCCCGAGTTGGAACCAAATGGTGTGGATTTGTTGTCTATAAGTACCTTCCATCTATTTTCATTTCATTTCCGTTTTGGATGATTTTTTTTTTCTTCTTTTAGTTTGCCTATTTGTAAGTAACCTACTAAAAATTGATTGGTGTCCCCTTGTAGAAAATGTTGATTTATGAGCCATTCAAGAGAATCGAAGCCAAAAAAGCAATGCAACATCTTTATTTTGATGATCTTGACAAATCTCAATTCTGATTTGAAGCCATTATAAAAAAGTGTGTGAAGCTTAGCAATGGAATCTCAAGTTATTCATTTGAAGTCAACCTCATCATGGGAACCTATGATGTAGACATTATAAGAGAATCTCAAATGTATGAGTGACATTGTAAAAAAATTGTGAGGATAGAGTACCTAAGGCATTGGGCCTACAAGTACAAGCACTTGGGTTTTAGAATGGTGTATGAAGTATATTAGACAATTGTAGCACAAACATAAGAATTGAAATAGCCAAATAAATATCATTTTATTGTAAACATCATATTATTAATATAGTGAGTGTAATAACCATTGATGGTTACTAATCATTCTTTTTCTTCTTTTATTCTCTCCCTATTATAACTAGCACCAATTGACTAACTTATTATAAAAACTCCATTTATTAAAACAAATCAACCTAATGATTATATATCAATATCAATATAGCATACAGTCTATTCAAATAAACACTTGTATTTATATTTACTCAAATTTTGAAATATATTGCTGCCCTGAAACATTTGTAATCCATGCAACATAATCCCTTAATAGTCTAAATTGCAAAAGGGCAGCAATATTTGACATCTTGTTACCCGGATATCGTGTCAGTTACGGGAATTTCATCTGATGCATCGAGATCATGTAGGGAATCTCTACAATAACCACTCATTTTTTGTTATCTTGAGGTAATTTTCCGTGGTGTCTAGTTTTGACTTGATGGAAAAAGGGTCAATTGCAAGCAATGTAAAGTTGAAAAGTGGTGCAAATTTCGTTCTACAGCTCGAGTGACCAAAAAAATTGTTCCAATGCATCTAGATGGGTGGATTTATGCTATGCATGGTCCTCTTTCACACCCAAACATGTTGAATCACTTCGAGCTACGTTCAAATGACTCGATCCCTTAAGGGCCCAAAGTGAAAAAGGGTAGAAATCTTTGATGGGATATTACTCAAAAACCATGATGCTTACGAACTCTCTTTCTAAACCTATGAGATTGTGTTGGTCCCCTCTATAATAACCTCTCTCATTTTTTGTTTATTTAGAGTCATTTTCCCATGGTGTCCAGTGTTCACTTGATGGAAAAAGTGTCAAATGCAAGTAGTGTAAAGATGCAATGTGGTGCAAATTTCATTCTAAAACTCGAGTGACCAAATGAATTATTCCAACGCATCTGGGTGGGTACATTTATGCTAGGAATGGTTCTCTTACTCACCCAAATACGTCGAATCTCTTCGAGCTACATTCAACCGACAAAATCTCTTATGAGTCCAAAGTGCAAAATGGCTACAATCTTCAGCATGTTGTTACTCATACATCATGACGCTTAGAAAATTATTGTTTTAGCCTATTGGATCATGTTAGGTCCTTCTAAAATAATATCTCTTGGTTTTTTCTATCTTAGAGTCGTTTTACCATGGTGGTGACTTTCCGCTTGGGGAAAAAGATGTCAAATGCAAGTTGTGCAAAGTTGCAAAGTGGTGCAACTTTCATTCTACAACTCAAATGACCAAAAAAATAGTTTCAATGTGTCTAAGTGGGTACATTTATGCTAGGAATGGTTCTCTTTCACACCCAAACACGGTGAATCGCTCTGAGCTGCGTTCAACTAACTCAATCACTTTAAGGGTCAAAAGTGCAAAAGGGCAAGAATCTTTGACGGGGTATTAATCAAAAACTATGATACTTAAAAAAACTATGTCTAAGCTAATGAGATCTTGTTGGGCCCCTCTACAATAACCTCTCTCATTTTTTGTTATCTCGGAGTCATTTTCCCATGGTGTCCAGTTTTCACTTGATGGAAAAAGTGTCAAATGCAATCAGTGTAAAGATACAAAATGGTGCAACTTTCATTCTGCAACTCGAGTGACCAAACAAAATATTCCAATGCATCCAAGTGGGTATGTTTATTCTAGGAATGGTCCTCTTTCACACGCAAACATGCTGAATTGCTCCAAGCTACATTCAACCGACATAATCCCTTATGAGTCCAAAGTGCAAAATGATTGCAATCTTCATCATGTTGTTACTCAGACACCATGATGCTTCAAAAATTCTCATCTGAGCCTATGGGATCATGTTAAACCCCTCTATAATATCTCTCTCAATTTTCACTATCTCGGAGGTGTTTTCCTGTGGTGGCAACTTTTGGATTTGGGAAAAAGATGTCAAATACAAGTGCAAAGTTGTAAAGTGGTGCAACTTTTGTTCTGCAACTCAAGTGACCAAACGAATTATTCCAACACGTCTGGGTTGGTACATTTGCACTAGGCATGGTCCTCTTTCACATCCAAACATATCGAGTCACTTCGAGCAACGTTCAACCGGCTTGATCCCTTAAGGGTCCAAAGTGCAAGAGGGCAACAATCTTTGACGAGCTATTAATCTGAAACTATGACTCTTACGAACTCACTTTCTGAGCCTATAGGATTTTCTTGGGACCCTCTACAATAACCTCTCTCATTTTTGTTATCTCAAAGTCATTTTCCTATGGTGTCAGGTTTTCACTTGATGGAAAAAGTGTCAAATGCAAGCAATGTAAAGATGCAAAGTGGTGCAACTTTCATTTTGCAACATGAGTGACCAAACTAACTATTCAAATGAATTTGGGTGGGTATTTTTACATTATGCATGGTCCTATTTCACAACCAAATACGTTGAATCGCTCTAAGCTACATTCAACCGGCAGAATCCCTTATGAGTCCAAAGTGCAAAATGGCTGCAATATTCAACATGTTGTTACTCGGACACTATGACGCTTAGAAACTTCTCATCTAAGCCTATAGGATTGCGTTGGGACCCTCTACAATAATTTCTCTCATTTTTTTCTATCTCGGAGGCATTTTCCCGTGGTGGCAAATTTTCACTTGGGGAAAAAGTTGTCAAATGCAAGTTGTGCAAAGTTGCAAAGTGGTGCAACTTTTGTTTTGCAACTCGAATGGGTACGTTTATGCTAGGCATGGTCCTCTTTCGCACCCAAACATTATGAATCACTCTGAGCTACATTCAACTGGCTCGATCCCTTAAGGGTCCAAAGTGCAAAAAGGAAACAATCTTTGGTGGGCTATTACTCAGAAATCGTGATGCTTACAAACTCTATGTTTTAGCCTATGAGATCATGTTGGGCCTCTCTACAATAACCTCTCTCAGTTTTCATTATCTCAGAGTCCTCTTCTTGTGGTGTACAATTTTTATTTGATGGAAAAAGTGTCAAATGCAAGCAGTGTACACTTGCAAAGTGGTGCAACTTTTGTTCTGCAACTTGTGTGACCAAATGAATTGTTCCAATGCATCTTGATAGATACATTTACACTAGGCATGGTCCTCTTTCATACCCAAACACACCGGATCACTCTCAACTATGTTCAACTAGCTTGATCCCTTATGATGGCATGCAAAAAAAATGAAAAGAGAAACATTCACATGACAGTTGAGAAGTCTGAGTTTTCCACACAAAAAACATATAATCATCCTCAATTCTAGAAAGTGCAAGAATTTTTTTAATTATCCTCCTTGCCCTTAAAACAATATACAACCAATTGTAAATACGTACAATGGCGGAATTTGGAAACATTTAATTTTTCCTCAATTAACAACTTTGGTTGTGAAGATTTTTTCATTTTCATTTGAAATGATTTTCTATGCTTGAAAATTGGAGTCTAAGAGAAACAAGTGATGCTCTTATGTACATTTATTATAAGGTGTGATAAATAAAGTTTTCACCCTTGAGTCCATTTCTTATTAACAAATTATAAACTATAAATCTTTCTCCCAAGTCCATTTCCTATACAAGAAATAATATTGCAAAAAGTTGACATATACATCTTTTGACGTGTTTATATGGTGATGGATCAAGAATATAACAATTTATTCTGTACTGTGAGGATTATGTTGTGAAAATGTTTAAAGACCATTCAAGATACATGTTTGTATGATAATGTGTCAAGAAGTTAACTACTCATTATCTACTATGAATATTATGTTTTACAAGTGTTGTGAAGATTATGTATCCTTTGCTTAATTGAGTTGTTCCAATCAAAAGATTAAATGTAGTGTAATCTTTTTATGAAACATCTCATGGAATACCAATTGAAAACGTGTTTTTTCTTTTAGATAAAGCAATTGATGGAACTCATTGACGTAAACTGAATTGAGATATGTAAGAACAAGGGAGCATTAAGAAATACATTGTTCAAGGATCTTAAAGAAGTCTTCTCTCATGTTTCAATTTTGGGTGGATTATTGCTTTCAAAGTATTGGGAATGCTTTGCCTATATTCTAGTTGGCAGTTGCTGTTATAGAAGGCTCATCTCTTGATATATATTATACTCATTCTTAATCAATTATCAAGTTAATAATTAGTGCATTTATTTATAGTTAAACCTTTTTTTTCAATTTGTGCAATTTTGTAATTTGTAACTCTATTAGTATTCCTAGAAATATTGAAGTTGTTTAGCATCAACTAATCAAGTTGTTTAGCATTGTAGACATGGAAAATTGACTGAAACACTTGATCCTAACTACTAACATTGTTTCATCCTGAATCATACTCTCAGCTTATCATTACCTTTCATCCCTTAATTAAATAAATCATTATTTATTTGATTAGGTCTTTATCCTCTGTTGATTAAATTAATCAATTTAATTTAATTAACCTTATATCTCTGTTAATTTAAACAAATTATTTTATTTAAATCAAATCTCTAAAGTCTTCTTATTAAATTGAATAAATTAAACCTTATTGAATTTAATCTAGCATTATCCCCTTTAGTTAAGTAAATCAAAATATTTATTTAATTAAATCTTTCCTCTCAATTCTTGATTTAAATTAACTCATGAATTTAAGTCAAAATTGTCACATCCCCTAATCTCTCATTAAATTAATTAATATTTGATTGATTTAATCCTAATCTATGTCACATCCTCTAGAGAATGCAACTTGCACAGTAAATCAATTAATTTGAATTATTTAAATCTTCTAATTTCCCTCAACATGGCATAATAGAGAATATTCCCTAAAATCTGAATTCAAATCCAAGTGGACTTAGTCCTTCCAACAATACATTTATTTCACCTTACAAGTCCTTTTGCATTGAGCCAAGTGGCCATTATTCCATTTGACTCTCCCTCTGCCTTGTCATTTCAACATTTTCAAATTTCAAATTTATGCATTTATTGGCACTTTGATCAAAATGTGCACAACCTTCCTCCATTCACATCTTGACAAGTGGCACTTGGCCATTGGAAGTTGAATGATACCACATTGCTCAAATCTTTCTCATTCTTCCAATTTAAAATATATAAATGAGAGACTCTTCCTCTCATTCAACATCCACAATTTGAATGCAAATTTATTATCTTCACATTAGAGCAATTTCATATAATTTCTTGACCATTTTCCATCACCATAACTAGGTTATTGCAGGTTTTCTCAAGGAATCACATTTATTCACCATCAAGTGGATCAAATCATCAAATCTTACAAAGGAGTTGGGAAAGGGCCAATTTCTACACATAATTGGCACCAACTCCCCCATGGTATCAAGTGTTTGCACTATTTGAATTAGGATTTCACTTAGTTGCTTGTTTTGTTCTTCATTCATTTCCTATTTTGAATATTGTAGATGGATTTCATGGGGAATCATTATTCTTTCTTGAATTTTAATCTAATAATGTGTTTTTTTTTTCATGTTTGTGCAGGTGTAGGATTGGAGTTCATATTTTAGCGCTAGAAGGAGGGTGAATTTGAAGGATTTCATCACTTTTTTTTTAAAAAATCATGTTTTTTTGTGTTTTTTTTTCTGTTCACAGTTCAGCGGTGCCAAACTGCACTGCTTCTAGTCCAGTGGCACTATATTGCACCACTCCTAAATTCTAAAGTTCATCGCTGGAGTCTTCCCACCCCAAAAATTCGAATTTCAAACTCAACCGCGGGTTTTCCAAATTTCAAACTATGTCGCTTGCCAAACAATGCCACAATCACGATCACTATTTTTTTGTAGAGCACCACTCTCAGTCATTGGTGATACTATATTGCATCGCTGGCCTTCTCAAACTGCATCACAGCCATAGATTGTGTCGGTGGAGTTGGGTAAAAGGCAGATTTCTTATTATTTTTAACATTTTTTGTGATGCAGGAACTTCCCGAGGTCATAACTTTTGACTCAACTGTGGGTTTAGGATGTTTCGAATTTAGGATTTTAGTTGTCAATGCATCCTATCTTAGTTTTATATTTTTTGGGGTAAAAAATGGGACTCTCAAAGTTATGCATGCAAAATTACCAAAAATGGAAAAATATAACAATTGTTGAAATCTGCCAAAAAAGGAAATTTCTTGATCAAAAGTGAAGGAAGGAAAATGAAGGCCAAGGGTTCTTTATGATTTTATCATCTCATTGTATCAAGTGTTTTTAAACACTTTTGGGAGAACTTATAATCCCTTTCTAAGGATTTGATTACTTGTATGCTCTTCGAACACTAAAATTTCTTTTGGGCTCTAAACATAACATTACAAAAGACTTCAATTTTGCAAACAAAGGGTTAAAATGAACTTTAAGAAAAACTCACTAGATTTGGTTTGAAGACTAACAATTGAACAAGGAAAATTCCATATTTCATTTTGGTGCACTTAAAAAGAATCAAATCATTGTTTTGTGGACTTAAAATGAACAAGTGCTTCTTTGTTTTGTAATTAATTACCCAAAGTAATTTCATTTAAAAAGGCATATGCATTTCTCTCGTGCTTCACGACGATCTTGAGAATCAAAATTATTTTTGGTGATCTTAAGTTGTGTAAGTGATTTCCTTCACATTTCATTTGGGATTAAAAATTGAACCAATCTTACGAGTGTGAGTGTGACATATTGTGAGTGTTCTCCCTTTGTTTTTCAATGAAGGTCGATCAAACTACGGGATATTCTTACTTGATTTTGTTTATCTTAGAGGGCCTGTCTAGTGGGAAAAATTAATCACCCCAGGGAACGACCCAACCGGGAACATGCTAAATCCAAGCGACTTCCAACCGGTATATAAGTGTGGATTCTCGAGGAAAGTTCAAGAATCATGAGGATTGTTCTGACAAGAAGGGCAGCAATGGTATCTCACCACATGGATGGTCCCCCATGAACGGAATGCATAAATTAAAACCCTTGTTTATCAAAGGCCAAAATACTAAACTATTTGTTGGTGCAAAAGGTCATGTCCTTTGAAGCCGCCCCACATATACATGCGATTTTGTTGTAGAGATGAAAAATATGCCATGGGAGTTTCATGGGTACTGATGCTTGGATGACCTGTGAAGTGAGTGCATTGTAAGAGGGAGCATATGTGGTCAATCATCTAATCATCCACACTAAATATGTGCACCTGAATTTATCCAAGTGGGATCACAACAAATATTATCTCTTCATCCTAAGATTGTACATGTTCTTGGAATCGAAAACACATTGCTTTGATTGGAAACATTCAAAAACAAACATCCACAAAATTTTCAAATTTCAAACCCTTTAGAAGGGGAAAATACCTTTGACCAAATCCAAGTGTTGTTGCTTTCCCTAGGGATTTTATCCTTAGAGGTCTCTAAGCATTTGGATTTACATCATAATTTTCTCATACTAAAGTCAACCTAGGAAACTATGCTCTTGAAATCTTGATTATCACATAATGGACATTGTGGAATGAAAAGGAATTGAGACATAGACATTCAGTTTGAAGAGCATAGTCAAGAAAGTGTTTGTGGTAAAAATAACCGAACCTAAGTAAGATAACAAACAATTGAACCACACATGTGCTTGGTCCCTTTTGAGTCATTTGGTTTTCATGCAAAAATTTGTCTTTTGGTTTGAAATACTTTTAGGGAAAAGCATGTTCTTCATTACCTTGGTCTTGTAAACAAGTCCTCATAGGGTCATTTAGGATAAAAAATCAAACACTTCATCCATCCAAACATTTATCGAAATACCATTTCACCAACAACTTTTGGAACCTTGGAAATCATCACTTATGCTAGACATTTAGGAAAAATAAACATCATCTTGTTTGGCTTAGCACACCTAGCCAAATTATCCTCTTGTGTACGAGTTTACTCTAGATAACACAACTTCCTAGAATTTACAAGTTCATTATCCAAAATCACCTTGTTTAGCTTAACACACCTAGCCAAATTATCCTCTTGTGTATGAGTTTACTCTAGGATAACACAAATTCCTAGAGTCTACAAGTTCATTATCAATAAATCAAAATCAAAATCAAAATAAGTCTTAAAATCTAGCATTGATCCAAAGTTCTTAAAAGTTTAAACACCCATATCATTCAACCCTTTCATCCTTCATCTCATCATTGGTCCTAAACCCATCAAATGTCAACAAGTTAAAAACAAAAGAGGAACATGGAATATAAACTTGATTCATCCATCATGAGTAATCCAATTCAACCAAACTATCCAAGCCTTACGATGCCAATTGATTTGCAAAACTTGAATTTGTACAAACCATACATGGGATCATTATCTCCTCCAAACCTCAATGGTACTACAAAAGTGAGCATGCCCAATCTAAATTTTGGAACACCTTTACCTTTGGTAGATTTAAATCAAAGTCAAAACTTACAAATCTATCAACCAAACAATCAAGGCATGATCCTTCCCCCTTTACCAACCATCAATCAACCAAATCCGAGCAACACCCCCTTCATAAGTCAAAGCATCATATCAAATCCTCTCATTTTCCTATCGATGTTGCAACAATAGATGGGAACCATCCAAGCAACCCCAATGGTCAACACAACCACCATCCCTCAAGTGTCTCAAGGACCAAGCATATCAATCACACCATTCACCACTCAAACCCTAGAATTCAATACGACCATTCTGCTCATCACAATGGTCAACACCATTCCCAATCCACCACCACCACTGCCAAAACATAACATGGAAAATTTATTCTCCATCATGTTGCAAGCCGCTCAACAAGCTACCTGCCAAAAGGTGCTCCAAAACTAACAAGCTGCACAACTAGCTACTCAGCAAGCACAAACACAATTAGCTGCCCAACAAGCTGCACAAGCCGTAAAAGCTACGCAAGTGGCACAAGCAGCCCAGCAAGAATAGGCTCAAGCTCAAGCCCAACACCAGGCTTGGTAGGTGCAAGCACAATACTGGGAAAAATTGCAAGCAATCCATCAACAAGTGTATCAAAAAGTTCTGCAAGGTTTTCAAGCACAACAAAAAGTAGCTCAATAGCAAGCCCAACAACAAGCATTGTTGGCACAACAACAACATGACCAACAACAAGCGTTGTTGGCTTAGGAGAAAATGTAGGAATTACTCCCTCAACAAATCTTGCAACAGATTCCCACCACAATCGTTGAAAATGATGATCAAGATCCTTTGACCAATGATCATGTTGAAAATGTCTCTACATCACCTAATGAGTTGGAGGACATATCTCAAGAATTTATTCCAAATCATCATCAACATCTTTCACCAAGGTCTAGCAATGATCCTTTCCAAAACATATGGACATCCTTTGACCTCATGACATTTGAGAAACTTCCTATGCCTAATGAAGATATCCAAGAACCCTTTACAAGAAATCCATTCTTTGAAATTGACCCATGTCAAGAACTTGATCCAAAGCATGTCGAAAGCAATTCTGAAATCATTCAAGATCAAAAATTTGCATCTCCAAGCTACTACAATGATATAATGGATACCCTCCTATCTATACAAGATGATTACATCCACATAGCACATACTCCTCCATCTACCCATGAGATGTTTTCCTTTGATGTACACGTAGATGATCTTCATTTAGAATAGGATTCCTTTACTCCTAACAATATTACACAAAAAGAGCAGGATATTGATTCCTACAGTCAAACTCAGTTGTCAACATCAAGATCAAATATATCCCAAATTTAGACTGAGGACATCATGTATGAAGATATCCAGTATTATCCACTCAAGGGAACATGTCAGAAAGAACATGATATTCTAGAGTCAACAGAGCAGCAAATTGAAATGACGTCATCTATAGTGGTCATTTTTCAGAGAATGCATTATGAACAAGACATCTCAAAACAGGGAGAATCAAAAAACAAAGATGCTACTACCACCATACTGGGGGAAACTTTGTCTCAAGAAAACGTCAACATAGGGGAGCATGAAGGATCCTTATGAGGAAACCAATTCCAGTACTACAACCATCCATGTCACGAATCTTCACACACCCATTGCCCCATCCATGAATTGGGACCAACATCAAAAGGGATATTTGAATCAAAGCATGAAGAACATTATCAAAGAAAAAGAAGCTAAGAAGCATATCAGACAAATCAAATACATATGGATACCAAAAAATACAAAGAAAGATGATCCCTATCATACTCCATTTTCAAAGAAACTACGAGGCAAAATTAAAAGGGGGCAAGTATCCATCAAAGATGTCCACAAAGGAAAAAGCAAGCTTCTCAAGCAATGTACAAATTATATCAAGAAACTGGTCCTAATTCCACACACTTTCATATCCACCCATCATTTCTCATATTCCCAAGTTTGGAGAGTCAAAGGTTCCAAACTATCAACCAATCCATATTTTATTCCTAAACACATTCCACCATCCACACCTCCACGCATGATATCCAATTCTCACATTGACCATGTGTTGGATTTGACCCTTCATCATAAGGATTCAGAAGGCAATTTATCACGATGTGTGCACAAAGACAGAGTTAACTCTAGTATCAGCAAAGCAGATCAGGGATCTCAAAAGTTGTATTCAAGTGCACGTATCTTGGAAAGGAAACTTCTTCAAGCAGGATATCGATGGCACATTATGATAGAAGCATCTACATCGGCGACATCAGGTGGTTCAACATGATCTTGGAATCTTTCAGCCAAAAATACAAAAAAATCAAAAATCAAAAATAAAATAAAAAATCAGAAAAAGGATTGAAAACAGTAAAGAGAAAAATCGTCCTCTAGTGAAAACCATTTCGATGGTGCTTTGGACGGGTACCATGATGAAAACTTGGAAAACATGATTCATGTGTAGAATCGAGCATCTACATGTGCCAGTTCAGGTGAAAGCATCTTATCACATCCATAATAAATCCAACATTTCATCCATATCATCTGTTCATCCACGAACCATTTATCCAATCCATTTTCATCCACCCATAGTCTACCTTATCTTGATCTTGACAAATTTTGGTGCACACTTTACCCTTGTTTATGGTAAACATCTTAACATGGGTCATTTTAAATGATCCTATCTTATCCAACATTATATGAGCCTTGAAGCATTATCCAAATAAGCATCCTTTGTTCCAACAACTTATCTTATCACAAGATAATCCATAGCCATATGTCCACACACCTATCCAAACATCCACCCATGGCATTCCATACATTGCTAAACACTGGGAGAAGATATTTACATTTTTCTTTGGGAATAAATCTTGATATATATCCTCCAACTTATGTGGTGATCTAAACATTGGCAAATGTGAAATCAAATTGGTCAAACATTTGTGAGCCAAAATCCAAATCACTAGCCCATGTCATATTTTGACGAATTTTTTTTCCTTATCAATCTTTATCTTTCATCGAACATCAATCCAAACAATCAATATCAATCACATCTAATGTGTACTTCAGTGTCACATCAAATCATCAAAAAAAATTTGTTCCAAATCAAGCTTCAAAGCTTTGATCAATCAAAATCCAATCAATCCATCATCATCTTAGGATATCCTTCACAATCCTTGTGTTGCTTAACACTATCCTTACATTGTTGTGTATCCTTAACAATTTTATCATCATGAATTCATCATCATCTCAGGATATCCTTCCCAATCCTCGTGTTTCTTAACACAATCCTTTCATTTTTGTGTATCCTCAACAATGTTATCATCATCAATCCATTGATCTGATCAATCAACCTTAGCTTGGTTTCCAACAAAATCCCAAAATAGAGAACTGATATCATCACATATCCATATCCAAATCATCAAAAATAAAAAAAATCCAAAAACATCCAAATCATATCAAAATCCAAAAAATGTCAAAAATCAAAAAAATCAAAAATAGAGTCATCCTACCGAACTACATCGTCTCTGAGCTTGAATGTAAGCAAGGTTGATCTTTGATCATCCCCCAAGACATTTTAGGTCAGCCCTTTAAGCATCCATCACAATATAAATGGCAATCCATTTTCCCATCTATCTCATCATTGAGTCAATTGTCAACCAAACTGCATCATCTCTGAGCTTAAACATAGGCAAGGCTAATCCTTGATTGGCCCCCAAGATGCAAAATACCAAAAACATTTGTAAAACATCTCAAAATTCTAAAAGAAATTCTCAAAACATTTGGAAAAATCTAAAATGGTGCATCTGTCTCATCTTGGTTTCACTCGCAATAATCATCATTAATAAATCAATCGTCGTCTTCATCTTTTGGTGAATCAGTCAGAAGAAAGTCTAGCAAGTTCAAAAGTGAACACCCTAATTGTTAAAGTCTCAAGTCTAGGTCAATAAGCAAGCAAGTTGATCAATTTGAACTATCAATAGCTTATCATCCAATCAATCTCATCAAAACCCTGATCACAACATGTCCTAGGATGCATCCTTCCCACGATGGACATCAACATTAGGTATCACACTATAGTTTAGTTTTGGCTAGCAGTATGAAGAACATTAGCTTGTTTTTTTACTTTATCCTTTGTTTGGATTTATCTTATTGCGCTCATTCCAAGGACCTCTCGATGATGCCTAATCAAAATAGGTTTAGAGAGAAAGGAATTGGGCAATGATCATTATCTTTTTTATCTTTTGTGCTTATTGGATATTCTTGTAAAATAACTTGGCGAATACTTTCTTTTTTAGGTGCATCCTAGCAAGGTTTATGTATGTCAAGTGTGAACAGGAATACTTCTATCTATTTGTCGAGTCAAATTTCATCACACTAGGTACAACGCCATCCTGGTTCTTAATACCTTGATGCATCGTACTTACATGTGTTATCAAACATAAAGTAATTGGCCCTTTTAAAATCCCAACTCCTTGTAAGCAAATCATCATCATCAGCAGCATTAATAAGGTAGACTTGTTGGACCCTCTTGTCATCATTCTTTTCTTCTCATTCTTCTATATTTACTAACATTTCTATCCAAAATTGGTGTATTGTATCAAAATATACATGAGGCTACGCATGGCTAATGGTTGTCTATTCATCATCAAAATTGTCTACGCCAAATATATGATATTTCTAAAGAATTATCTTTCGTCCTCTGATTAGTAGAACAACTCCTCTTGCATTTTTACCGTGATCTCGATCGAAAAATTAGAATTTCCGCCTGATCTCTCGAGGGGACAATATACCAACATAATCCTTATTGTTGGGGCAGCAGTGGGGCATCCAAAAAAATAGAGAAATTTTTGAATTCTTTGATCATAGTAGTTTATTCTTTGAACCAACGCAACAAATGCATTGCTTCAAAGAGGGGAAAAATGTAGACATGGAAAATTGACTGACACACTTGATCCAAACTACTAACATCATTTCATCCTGAATCATACTCTCATCTTATCATTACCTTTCATCCCTTAATTAAATAAACCATTATTTATTTGATTAGGTCTTTCTCCTCCGTTGATTAAATTAATCAATTTAATTTAATTAACCTTATATCTATGTTCATTTAAATAACTCATTTTATTTAAATCAAATCTCTAAAGTCTTCTTATTAAATTGAATAAATTAAACCTTTTGTAATTTAATCTAACATTATCCCTTTTAGTTAAGTAAATCAAAACATTTATTTAATTAAATCTTTCCTCTCAATTCTTGATTTAAATTAACTCATGAATTTAAGTCAAAATTGTCACATCCCCTAATCTCTCATTAAATTAATTAATCTTTGATTGATTTAATCCTAATCTATGTCACATCCTCTAGAGAATGCAACTTGCACAGTAAATCAATTAATTGCATGGCATAATAGATAATATTCCCTAAAATCTGAATTCAAATCCAAGTGGACTTAGTTCTTCCAACAAGGCATTTATTTCACCTTGCAAGTCCTTTTGCATTGAGCCAAGTGGCCATTACTCCATTTGACTCTCCCTCCTTCCTGTCATTTCAACATTTTCAAATTTCAAATTTATGCATTTATTGACACTTTGATCAAAATGTACACAACCTTCCTCCATTCACATCTTGACAAGTGGCACTTGGCCATTGGATGTTGAATGATCCCACATTGCTCAAATCTTTCTCATTCTTCCAATTTAAAATCTATAAATGAGAGACTCTTCCTCTCATTCAACATCCACAATTTGAATACAAATTTATTATCTTCACATTAGAGAAATTTCATATCATTTCTTGAGCATTTGTCATCACCATAGCTAGGTTATTGCAGGTTTTCTCAAGGAATCACATTTCTTCACCATCAAGTGGATCAAATCATCAAATCTTACAAAGGAGTTGGGAAAGGGCCAATTTCTACAGATAATTGGCACCAATTCCCCCATGGGATTAATAGTTTGTTTGTTAAAATATGATTCATTTACTTTCATTTGTATTGTTCTTCATTTTCTTCCTATGTTAATCTTTCAATCTAATTTCATGGGGAATCCTTGTCTTATCTTGCATTTCAATCTAATAATGTATTTTTTTTCCATGTTTGTGCAGGTCTAGGATTGGGGTTCACAAGCATCAATCAATAAATATTCAAGAAAAACCATGACGGACAAAAATGATCAAAGTTAGGGCTAACCAATTAATAAGTATACACATGAATAAGTCAAGAATACATGTAAATAAGGGAAGAGCAAGTACTCAAAAACACATAAGCCTTGAAGTAACCACACGAATTCATAGTATACACAAATTAATACAAAGTATATATATGAATACAAGGTATACACTTGAAAACACGTAAGTCACAAATTATACATTGGAATACGCGTAAGCCAAAAAGTATACACTTAAGTTGTAAAGTATACACTTGAATAAAAATAACTCACATCTATTGAACCATGGATTTATAATGCAAATATGGACACCATTGATAAAAATGATTTGTATCAACCAAATATCCATGTAGGCATACATCAATATATGTCGATATAAGTATAAAATATATACAAAATAATCATAGTCTTACGAGAATGCCATATAGGCATATGATGTCAAATATATCCAATACACAATATGTACCAAAATTCCATATAGGTATACAACAAAGGGATCTACAATCAAAAGTCATTTCTCTGCATGCATTGGAAACAAATTCTTGCCCTTTGCTTTTTGATCAGATGGCGATAGGTTTGTCACTCATTTGTTATAAGACCGAGGAGTGCTCCTGGTGCTCCTCCTAGGGTTTAGTTCTTGGTCAAGCCTTATTTGTTATAATAAGAAGTAAAGACATTAATATATAGAAATTACATTATAAAAAAATGTTATATTTAACAAAACAATCACATACCGCCATCTGATGATCACTCTCCTCGAGGGAAATATTTAAATACCCATGTTGAGGCGTGTTGAAGCCTTGTAGAAACCATCATAAGAGAAATTAAACTATGAATCAATAATGGTTTTATTTTTCACTAGCTAACAACTATAACAATGAATGTAAATTTAAATTTAGTAATTTATCTCATACCTCCATGAGGGGCATCAAGGAGTCAATAGCAAATGATACACAAATCTCCATTGCCCAATGAACATTTAGAGGTGTGTCCGCTTCCAACAACTTAAAATAAAACAAAAAATTATTCAATCACAAAAACTACAATAGTGATACATCATGGCTTATAATGTATGAGATAATGAACAAAATTTTGAGTACTTATTAAACTATATATTTTTTACTATCATGCTTACTATTTTCCCTATCCATAGCTTGTTTGAAAGCACCTATTTTTAGACTTTTATCCATAGCAGCAAGGTGGTGAACCATTTGATAAAATGCTTTGGTAGACATGTATGATAACTATGGTAGCATAGAGAAGGCAGTGAACTATTTGAAAAAATGCCTCAAAGAAATGGGGTCTCATGGTGATGGAATGCCATTACAAACAAATGTGTCACGGCATTCTATCACCATGAGACTACATTTCTTCAAGGCATTTTTTCAAACTACTTACTACCTTGACTATGATATTGCTTACTATTATGCTTTGATAGATTTCTTCCAAGCATCCATAGTTTGTTGGAAAGCACCTATTTTAGGCTTTTAGCCATAGCAGCAAGGAAGTGAGTAGTTTGATAAAATGCTTTGGTAGACATGTATGAAAAATGTGGTAGCATAGAAAAGGCGGTGAGATTTTTGAAAACATGCCTCGAATAAATGCGGTCTCATGGTGATGGGATGGAATTCCATCACCATGACACCACATTTCATCGAGGCATTTTTTCAAACTACTCACTGCCTTGTCTATGTTATTTCTTACTATTATGCTTTGATAGATTTTTTCCAAGCATTTGTAGTTTGTTGGAAAGCACCTAATTTAGGATTTCAGCCATAGCAGAAAGGAAGTGAGTAGATTGATTAAATTCTTTGGTAGACATTTATGGAAAATGTGGTAGCATACAAAAGGTGGTGAGTTGTTTGAAAAAATGCCTCAAGGAAATCTGGTCCTGTGGTGATGGAATGTGAAATCTGGTCTCATGGTGATGGAATGGCATTCCATCACCATGAGACCACATTTCTTCGAGGCATTTTTTCAAACTACTCACTGCCTTGTCTATGCTATTGCTTACTATTATTCTTTGATAGATTCTTTCCATGAACCCATAGTTTGTTGGAAAGCATCTTTTTTTAGGCTTTTAGCCATAGTAGCAAGGAAGTGAATTGTTTGATAAAATTCTTTCATAGACATGTATGGAAAATGTGGTAGCATAGAAAAGGTGGTGAGTTGTTTGAAGAAAATGCCTCAAAGAAATTGGGTCTCATGGTGATGGACATCACCATGAGACCACATTTCTTTTAGACATTTTTTCAAACAACTCGTTGCCTTGTCTATGTTATTGCTTACTATTATTATTTCATATATATCTTCCAATCATCCATAGCATAGACAAGGTAGTGAATTGTTTGAAAAGATGCCTCAATAAAAAGTGGTCTCATGGAATGCCATGACAAGAAAATTCAATTGGTAGTTGTTCCTAGTTATTACTTATGCTATGTGAAGTAATTGCATCACTATTTATGTTGACTTTCTAAACTTGACTATATTGTAGTTGAAATTTTAACATCTATCAACATCTAGTTATTAGTTATGGAATGCGAAGTAATGATTTGAATTTGAAATATGTGCAGTGCAATGTAATCAATGATATGAATATAAGCTACACAAATCTGTTAAGTAAAATTCATTTGTTAAACTCTTCATTCTATTACCTGCGTGAAGGTTTGTCCAACTCCATTGGCACTTAGAGGTGTTCCCATGAAACGTCCAATATTAGCGTATTCAACATCCAAAATCAAATATTAGAATACCATTCATATAAAAATTCTATTAACATGTAATAAATTTATAATTGTTTACTAGTTACATACCTCAATGGTAGATGCAATGGAGTAATAAGCAGGTGTGGTACCAGTGTATCCAATATCAACACTGTGACCCTACAATTTTATTACAATCATAAAAATAAATTAGTTAATCTTGCATTTCCAAAATGAAATTTAATAGATTAAATTCAATGAGCATGTTAACACTTACCTAAGTATCAATTCCATAAGCCTGATTCAAAATGTCAATTGCCCTCGTCATCTCCATAGATACAGACATATCATGTGTAGCAGCCTCCTCAGTGTTGTTGGGGTCATATGTACAAGTCACCTCGAAAACCTGAAACGAATGGGATGGAAGCCTAGCACTTGAAGACTCCCTTCAATGGTGCTATACTATAGGACTAGCATGATGAATGGCACTTTGGGTCAAAGAGGTGATATCCTACAAAGTTTCTACCTCGACACTCTCCTTCGTGATGTAAGGGATAACGATGTGCTCATGATCTAGCCTAGCGAGATCTCATTTCGCTTGTTGCCTAGGATCCAATTGTGCACCATGTCTATCTTGACCCGACCCCCCACCTCTCCCCTGGAAGTCCCTTATATCAAAATAATTCAATATTTTGTTTAGGATGAACTCACAATATAGCTTCCTCAGGAAATATTGTTGGACCTCCTAATTTTTGCATGGTGGGTAAACCAAACCCATGTACCACCTATTCCAAAAATGGTTCCTAATCCCTTGGTGGTGGCACCAATGGATGGGAAACCTCTTCACATTGAGGCCAAGATTTTGATTTGTGTTTGGGTCGATGAATAATGAGCGCAAATCTAATTTTGTAATTTTTTCTTCTTTTACATCTTTATATGATAATTTATCTCGGTAAAAATTCCTAGCCGCTTGCCTCCTATCTTGCCAACCACTTAATTGTTTGTTGATTGCATCTACATGTTTTAAAAATTATTTAAGAGAATTTGCAAGTGTTCTTCTCTCCATGGTTGAACCCGTTGGATTGTTCAACCTTGTGATTAACTCCTTAATTTATTTTTTATTGTTTTCAATTTCACTCATTAATTTTGTTGAGTGTCAAGAGGATGTTGAGGGATTGGTGGAGGAGATTGTTGTTGTGGTTGTTAAACTTGAGGAATTTTTTGATTTTTTTGCTGCTCTGCTTGTTGAGGATTTTGAGGAGGGTTTGCAGGTTCATTAACATCTCCTACAAATTCAACAAATAAATATAAAAAAAACCTAAAACTAACAAATTCACAACAACAAAAACAAATAATCCTTACCTCTTATACATCCTCGTCGATGCAGTGGCATCCTGGTGACGAAAAAACAAAAATTTGATGAAAAAACTTGCAAGATGACTCCTCCTAGAACGCGAGTGCGCAAATAAAGGGTTTTGGCTGCGGGAAAAAAAAAAGTCACAATGAAAATGAATTCAGTTTCCTTTTTTTTTGCTTCTAATGGCTCATAACGAGAGCACGTTATAATGTGCTCGCATTATAGGCTTAGTGTGGTTGAGCCTTAGGATTGACACACTGATCCATAATGTGCTTGTGTTATGAGCTATCAATTTGTTTTTTATATTTGGCCACAAATTGTCCCCCCATCTTTTTCCACCTTCTCGTAGAAATAAGAAAAAGAGTTCAAATGCTTCCAAAAAAATTCCTCAGAAGATGGTGATTTTGATGCTTTTTTTATTTATGCTAACACTATTGTTATGCCTTGCATAACCACCCCATCTTTTGCCTTGGTCAAAATGGGTCCCCCTTTGTGTTTTTTGTACTTAGTTGTTTTTTAAATAAAGTTTGGAGTCTAGTTTTGCCAATACTCTGTATTTCTTTGGTTTCTCTCTTGGAATTGGAACCGGAGCTGAATCGGGTTCTGAAAGTTCTTTTGAGGCTTGTTTTTGGTTCTATCCCGACAGTATTTTCTTTGCCTTTGTTTTTTTCTTTGGAAAAAGCGGAGCCCGAGTGGGAATTGGGATGGTTGTTATCAAAATTTGCAAAATCAAATTCAATTCCGATCCCGCCTCCGCTACTTTTTAATGTTTGTTTTGTCTCGGTTTTTGTGTTTTGTTTTATTAGGTTGGTCTTTTACCTAACTTTTTGTATTTGTTTTTTTTGTTTTTAGTTGTCGGACACGGATTCGGAATGGGAATAAGGTTTGGAAATTTTATAAGTTTAAAATCCTATTTCCATTTTAGTTCCACCCCCGCCAATTTTTGTTGTTGACTTTTTGACTGAAGTTGCACTACAGACCAGTGTTTGTTCTCTTACAATTCCGACTCCGCCTTTACTGCATTTTAATGCATTAATGGTGGTTGTTGGTGTATGTAGAAATTCACATATTTTTCCTTTATTAAGGGTTAAGGCCAATCATTATTGTTATTATTACAAGTCTGAGAGCGCGAAGGGCAATAGCAGAGTATGTTTGAGCAAATTGATCGAGATAGGGAACGGATATTATGTGCGAATCGATTCAGAAAGTTAGCTTGGGTTTGTTTGCGTTTGAGGTAGGTCTTTTATCTTTGTTGTTCTTTGTTTATTTGTTGTGTTTTTGCTTTATATCTGCTCACGTGTTCAATCATTGTGTTTTAAAGCAAATCTATGATCTTCGATGCGATTGAATGAGAAGGTTCTTGTTTTGTCTTGTTCATTTTACTTTAATCTTTGTTGTCTTGTTTTATCATGTCGTTTCTTTCTATTTTTGGGCATTGTCGCTTTCATGTCTTAATCGTGATTGCGTCGTGTCGTTTTTGATTTGCAATAGATTAGATTAGATTAAAGGTTTTTAATGGTGTTTGTTAGATTAAGAATCTACAGTGAGGTAGATTAGAGATTTTATAGTGAGTTAGGGTAGATTAGATTTATTGTTTAAAGTAGGGTTTCGTCGTTTGGTAGAACGGTAGGGTTTTAAACTCGTGCCCTAGTTTTATTAGGTTTGTTAGATTAGGGTTTTGTTGGTCTCTGCAATTACTTTAAATGATTTAAAAAAAGATATCTTAGAAGTGCCATTGATTCCCCATGGTCATATGAGTATGGTATTTTTAAAGCTCCTTTGCCATTATATAGCGACCTAGGTCTAAATCATGTAGTTATGTTGAAAATGAATAAATTTGATGATGTCATCATTAGCATAGGTGGAGGCGAGATTGGAATGGATTATGGACATAAGAGTTTTGTTTTACAAAAGTTATCAATTCCATTTTTTATCCCATTTCCAATTCCGAGTTTTAAAAGGTTTCCTTGAAGTATATGATAACTGGCGGAGGTGGGATCGGAACTGATCTTGAACTTAAGAATTTTGTTTGCAAAGGTTATAAATTCCATTTTTATCCCGGGTCTGGTTCTGTATATAATGGAAAGTCTTTCTTCAAAGTAACGATGATCAAATCGGAGGCGGAGGCAGAATGGAAATAGAATATGAAAATGAGAATTCAAAGAAAACCAAATCACTTTTTCATTCCGATCCCGATTCCGATAACCTTCCCGACTCCAACTCCGAACCCGTTTGTTATTAGGTGAAGTTCCTATATCGGTTTTTGCTCCGAGTCCAACAGTTTTGTAAAAGAGATTTTTTTGAGCTTCTGTCTGGTTCCGACTCCGATATATGTGTGAAAGGTATGTTTTAAAAGCATGTTTTATGATGATTTATCTAAAGGTCTAATTAGAGGTTTGCTTGCAGGAGATTTGAGGGATGTCAAGAACATCAGGAGAGGCTACTTGAAGGAATCAACTGGCTGGAACATCAAAAATAGCTGCCTTATACATTGAGGTATGATCATAGGAATCTGGTGGTGAAAGTAAGCAAGGTGGAATCAGACTGGTCAGATATCACAGATACTAATCTGGGCCAGTATAGCTTTGAAGAATGGGAAAACTTGACAAGGAGAACACAAAGGATTGTCGACTCTGATCTTGCACATATCACTGTGTTTCCTTTATCAGTTCAGTGTCCGGAGTTGATATTGATAGTGGCCAGTACTTATAATCCAGCTACAAGATTATGCATGGATTCATAGAATAATGTGATTTAGATCTTACTCCGCAAATGTTCCAAAGCATATTTAATGTTCCCGATCCCAAGAATTTGGTGTAGCTAACTGAGGCAGAGGCATTGGAGAAATATAGCAAGCATAAAGATTCCAATAAGTCTCACTTAAATAAAAGATGGTTAAGCACGGAGAAGAAATCTTTAAGCAAGCTGGCAAACCAACCAAAGAGGGCAGATTTCAAGAAGGAGATATCTGATTTGATATTAATGCTGTCCAGAGTGTTTGGGAAGAGGGATGCCTTCCACTTCAAGGAATGGATGTTTCATTTTATTTAAATAATCTTTCAAGGTGATTACCAATTTGATTGGTCAATGATTGTTTCTGATGCCATACATGATCAGCTCACAAGGGTCAAACAGACTAAATCTTTCTTCATGACTTCATATGTGGTTTATGTTGTAGCAAGATTGGGGATTTTCCCAGGATTAAACAGAGTAGGTATAATGGGAGCCTTGGATGGACAAAGGAAGGTATGGGAACACTACGATCAATTATCTCTTTAGGTTGTTGAGACTCACTTCAGAAGAGTCAATGATGCCTTTTTATATGTGGTTATCAACTAGTTGAGTGGAGATGCACGATATAGATTAAGTCAAGAAGCCATGGCATTCATTTCTGAATAGGGAAGTTGGTATATCCAGTACCCCAAATTTACATACTTTAGATTGTTTGGTTTTGAAGGTCATCCCCATTTGCTTCCAAGATGTTGCAGCAATAGAATAGTGCTTATGGAGTTTGTGTATCAAGCCATTGGAGTTAATGCTAGGTTTGGGATCAAGCACAAGACAGGATGCCATAAATTTCCCATGACACTGGGTGAATACAATTGTCAAAATTTGAAGGGAGCAAAGGTGGTTTGTAATGAGTTGATACAATTGAAATTGGGATTGTATATAGCTCATAAGTATTTTGATCCAAGGGAGAAAATGCATGCTTTATTACCTTCAGTGTTCACTAAACACTTTAATTTGTTAGAGGATTTTTGGTGTGATAGGAAAGATGAATATGACTTGAGGAAGAAGAATTATAAGAGATTACTAGTCTCACTTATGGTAGAGCTTGGTATTAAAGATAATATTCTTGACACTTTGGTGGATGATGGAATGGTATTAGATCCCTCATATGAAGCTTTGAACATTGGCACCAAAAACTTAGATCCAATAGACTGGAATGACGAAGAAACAATTGATATTAAGAAAATTGGAAGAACAGTCTTGGATAGAAGTGTGCAATGGTTGATGATGAAAGCTCGAGCTCCTCAAGGACCAGTCATTAAGAAAGGTAAAGGGTATAAGAGGATTAAAAGAAAGGCACCTTCTAAGGAACCATTAGAATTCTTTCCTCCGGATGTTGAAGAAATAGAACTTGAGGTGGTCGATGAAGAAGAAGAGATACCAGAGGGAGATGTTCCAATTGAATTTGTTGTTATTACGCCCATATTGGGTGAGTCATCTACACAAGCCCCACTCACAAGAAATAAAAGTAAAGAAGTTCAAGGAGTACTTTATGCCATGGCTGAAGCTGCTAAAGGAAAAGAAGTGGAGGAAGAATTGGTAGAAATTGAGACAGACTCGAATGAAACTCTTTTAGAGAAGGACCTGCAAGAAAACATGCCTTTTGAGGGGACTATTGAGCAGATTCTGACACAGGAAGAGCAATGGAAGTAGTTTGAAGATGCTACAAGGGATTTTGATGCAAGGGTTGCAGCAAAGAAGCAAAAGGAAATGGAGGCAAAGTTACAAGCTGATGCTCTACTTCAACAGCAACAATTAAATGTAAAAGAAATTGAAACAAGGATAGCAGCTGATGAAATGGAGGAGAAAATGAGGCAACCAGAGCATGAGATCAAGGTCAAGGCAGAAAATGATAAATTGGAATTGATACAAAAAATCCATGATCTCGAGGAGGATAAAGAAAAAAACCGAAGGGAAAAGGAAGCCGTGGTTGCTAGACTGAAGCTTGCAGAGGAGGCTCGCCAGAAAGAACAAGAAGCTGAAGCTCTAAGAAAGGAAAGAGATGCTGAAGAGCTAATAAAGAAACATCAAGCTGAAGAAGAAAGGGAAAAGGCAGAGAAGCTCATAGCCTTAGAAATGGAAAGGATAGAAAAGGAAGAATCAGAAAAGATAAGGAAAGAAAAAGAGGCCGAAGAGCTAATTAGGAAGCAAAAGGAAGAAGAGGTCGAAGCTGCAAAACTTAAAGCTTTGGAGGCAGAACAGTTGGAAAGAGAGGCCTTAGAGAAAGAGAAGTTAGAGAAGGATCAGATGGAAGAGGAGAGATTGAGAAAAGAAGAAGAAGACAAGAAAGTGCAAGAACAAAGAGATAGAGAAGAGGCTGAGAAGTTGGTGCAGATGCAAGTGCTGCATGAGCAACAAGAAAAAGCAAAGGTTGATTCTCAACCTGAGGTAAATGTTCAGCCATGCTCTACAATTGCCGCTTCCTCTTCCATGATGATGACTACTCCTAATGCTCCTATATGGTTGAAATTAGATTTGCAAAAGAGAGCCAAAACACCTCCTCAACCTATTAATTGGGAGGACATGATGAAGGAGATTAAATAGGAAAGGCCCAAAAAGAAGGCTAAAGTTTTGCATTCTACTAGACTCACAGATAAAGGGGAGATAGTTGTTGAATGTGTTGTGCCTATGACTGAAAAGGAGGTAGGGGATATGCAGCTCACAGACTATCAATTGAGTACGGTTAATTTGGGAAGACCCACTAGAAATCAACAAATGAATCTGATTGATGTGGTGGCTTCAACAACTAAATCAAGAATGATGAAGGACAAACAAAAGAAAGATGAGCTTAAGGCTCAATTGGATCAGTTACATACATTCTTGAAGAGTGTTTCCTCTCCAAGGTCACAACAGGTTGCAGCTATTGAGACTCCTATTTTGCTAAGTAAAAAGGAGGTTAATGATTTGGTGCAAGTTAGAGGTAAGGCGGAGATGGTTGATAAATGGATAGATAAATTGAACCACGAGGTAGGTGAGGTTTTAATTAAAGGATTTGAAACCTACAAAGAGGCAGAAGGAGTAATAAAAGAGATGCATCAATATATTGAGGCATCCGAGAAATTAGAAGAAGAGTATAAGGAGTGTAGTGAAAAGTTAGAAAAGATAAATACATTGCCTCTAACTACTCTTCTAGAAGAATCTATACTTGAAGATGATAACAAAGATTTTGTAGAAAAGACTTCTCGTATACTTAAGTTTAGGACTGGCTTTTTGAGCAAGCATAAGGATGAGATTTAGGAAGCAGTTAATAATTTAACTGAGCAGTTGGAAGAGTTGGAAGCGGTTAAAGCCATAATTGTAGATGTGAATGTAATGACCAAAGATGGCATGTCATTGAGTCAAGTTAGAGAGAAATGGAATGAAAGATTCCAAGGAATCATGCAGGAGAAAGATGATGGAGGAGACTTGGTGATAGATCGGCTTGTAGAAGTCAAAGAAGAAATAAAAGTTGCAGGGAGAGAATTGATCAAGGTAAAAATTATGAAAGAGTTTGCTGCAGTTGAGTTGGATCGCATCAAATTTGAAGATGACTGGATTGATGGGCCAGATATGGATATGCTACAACAAGTCTTCACCAGTTATGATGAGTTCATAGCGGATCCAGCTTCACATGCATAAAAATCTTGCATGCATGATGTTCTTCTTCCTTGCATGTTGCATGCATGTAGCACTGACAGTCTTAAGGGCGCATGACTTCTTTTCTTCTATTTCTATCTTCTATTGTTAGATCGAAATGAATGCATAATGTAAGAACTCAAGATCAAAGTTGATCTGAGTTTCCAAGAAAGTTGATTGTTCCTAAAAAGGTGGAAAGCCTAAGATAGAAGTGAAGTTCAAACTTCTTTTTTATATCTATGAATACCAGATGGGTATCACATTGTAAGGGTTGGCTAATTGAGAATTGGATTCGCTTACCTAGTGCTAAGAGATAGAATTTTATAGAGTTTTGCAAAGATACATTGTACCAGATCTTTTTACAGTTAATAGAATTGCAGGTTTACGAAATATGGAGTTTGCATTGAATTGTGTTGTTTGATCAGGTTAATGAGTTATAATCCACCTAAATGCCAGTGATTATGCTGAAGCATGATAGTTTCTTATGTGATGAAAGTCATTAGAAGAAACCAGGTTTAAAGATTATCTTGTTAAATTGTCATTGAATTAAAGTTATTGAAGTCTATTGATCTATAGTTTTGATGATGAATGAATGTGTGTTGTTTTGAAATCTTGGAAATACTTGTGATATGCGAATAGTGGAATTGAATTAAGCACCTAAGATGTATACGATGGTATAGTCATACTATGGGTTGTGTCATTCTATGGTTTTTGTGATCGGTTAAGAAAACATTCATTGCTAAAAGTATATGTCTGGATATTAGATAGATTTAATTCATACTTACTGATTTACCCCTTGGATCCATCTTTTTCTTTTATTTAAAACCCATTGATTTACAGGAACTATTTTGATAAAGAGATTCATAGCTTGAATCCTTTGTTACCAGCACAGGCCCCTTGAATATTACAATTGCATGAACCAATTGAGTGACATCAGACAGTTGAGAACCAACTACCAGGACCTTGGGAGTTAGGCTACTACATGGTGTCTTTCTCTTTCAGGAGAAATAGAGTAGAAATATTTTGTTTTAATGTTGTTTGTGTCATTTTAACCATCAATAACTATTAGTGATGATTATTGTCCTATTGATTCAAGTTTCTCCTACCATATGACTCCTCCCAAGGAGTGGTTTACTTCATATTCAACTTCTAATGGGGAGAAGTTTTCCTTGGTGATAATAGCACAAAGAAGATTTTTGGTAAGGGAAAGGTAAAGTTGTGTTTCAGTGATGGAAGGGTCAAAAATCTTGATCATTTTTTACATATTCTAGGACTTGCAAGAAATTTACTTTCAGTATCCAAGTTGAATGGTTTTGAAATGCATGTGACATTTGAGAAGTCTAGTTGCAGGTTG
Source organism: Sequoiadendron giganteum (assembly GCA_007115665.2). NCBI lineage: Eukaryota > Viridiplantae > Streptophyta > Pinopsida > Cupressales > Cupressaceae > Sequoiadendron > Sequoiadendron giganteum. Next base: position 286,699,793 of record CM021109.1, on the reverse strand, counting down.
GTAAGAGGAGTTTGGTGATTGTTGAAGGATCTCAAATAGGGACTTTATTTAGGATTAATGCCTCCACTTTTTGTAATTTTTTCAGTGTAACTAGTATTAAAAATGCATGTATGTTGTGGAACCATAGATTGGGTCACATAAGTGAAAAATTTCTTAAGAATATTTAGGATAAAAAGTTGGTTGACGGTATTTCTGATTATTCTGTTGGTAAAATTAATTTTTGTGATCATTGTGTGTTTGGTAAATAGAATAGATCATAATTTCCTAATGGAAATAATAAATCTAAGAGATTATTAGAGATCATTCATTTGGATCTATTTGGACTAGTGGATGTTGACGCTTTTGAAAACTATTCATATTATGTTACTTTCATTGATGATGTGTCAAGATGCACTTGGATTTATTTTATGCATGCAAAATTTGAAGTTTTCACTAAGTTTAAAGAATTTAAAGCCTTACTTGAGAAGCAAACGGATTATAAGATATGGGTTTTGAGATCTTCCAATGGGGGTGAATATTGTTCTAGGGAATTTGATGAGTTCTGCAAGCATGCAAGTATTATTTAGAAAAAGACTACACCTTATACACCTCAACAAAATGGGGTAGAAAAAAGAATGAAATAAACCTTAATGGAAACAGTTGGGAGTATGTTGAGTGGTGCTAAGCTTGATAGATGCTTTTTGGCAGAAGTTGTAAGTACTACATGTTACTTGGTTAATAGATCTCCTTATTCAACTCTTGTTGATAAACACCTTATGAAATTTGGATAGGTAGAAATCCTTCTATTTCACATTTAAGGGTCTTTGGTTGTGAGGATTTTTTTCATGTGCCTCAAGAGAAGAATTCTAAGTTGTATCCAAAATTTAAAAAATGCATCTTTGTTGGTTATAGTGAGAATGTAAAATGTTATAAGCTTTGCAATCCACTAACCCATAAAATGGTTTTCTCTAGAGATGTGATCTTTAGGGAGTTTAGAGCTTACTCAAGTGAAGAATAACCAAAGGAGAAAGATAATACACAAACAGTTCACTTCAATAAAAAGATTGAAAAGCAAGAAGATGCACATGTGGAAGAACAACTAGATGGATTTGAAGATGGGGAAGAAGAAGAGGGTTCAAAGATTTCAGATGATGTGCAAGATGAGCATGTAGAAGAACAAAAACTACAAGAGCCCCTTACTCCTACCTTGAGAAGATCCACAAGGCAACATAATCCAGTTAACAGGTATATCCCATCCAATTTTTTTTGTGTATTTTCTTTGTTGAGTATTGACGATGAACCTAGATCCTACATGGAGGATCTTTCTTTAGAAGAAAGTGAGTCTTGGATGCAAGCCATGCAGGAGTAGATGATGGCTCTATATAGTTGTGATACCTGAAATCTTGTGATTTTTCCCAAAGGAAGGAAGCCCATTGGATGCAAGTGGGTATTTAAAAATAACTTTGGATAAAATGGTCAATTAGAGTGGTACAAGGCCAGATTCGTGGCCAAGGGTTACTCCCAGAGAAGGATTTGATTTCGATGAAATTTTCTCTCCTATTGCTAAGTTAACTTCTATTATATTCCTATTATCTGTTGTTGATGCTTATGATTTTGAAATAGAGCAAATGGATGTGAAAATTTCTTTCTTGCATGGGGATCTTGAGGAAGAAATTTATATGTGACATCCTGACTGTTTTGTTGTGAAAGGAAAATAAATCTTGGTTTGCAGGTTAAAGAGATCTTTATATGGTTTGAAAGAATCACCTAGGATGTGGTACTAGAATTTCTATGCCTTTACATTAAAGTGTTATTTTTTTAAAAGTGAGGAGGATCACTATGTTTATATTAAGGTTATTGATGATCAAATACTAATCATTGTCTTGTATATTGAGGACATGTTGTTTATGGGTAACAAGGTGATGATTAAGGAGCTTAAGACTCAGTTTTCTAGCACATTTGATATGAAGGATTTGGGGATTGCAAAATATATTCTTGGGATGGAGATCAATAGAGATTGGGTTCATAGAAAGCTTTGGTTAAGTCAAAGTAAGTATGTTGATACCATTTTGTAGAGGTTTAATATGCATGATTGTAAACTAGTATATATTCCGCTTCGACTTGGTACTAAGTTGAGTTTAGAAATGTGTCCTAATTTTGATGATGATATTGAAGAAATATCTAATGTTCCTTATTCTAGTGCCATTGCTAGTTTAATGTATGCAATAGTTTGCACTAGACCAGATATAGCCCAAGTAGTGGGAGTTTTGAGCAAGTTTATGTTTAACCCTGGTAGAGAGTATTGGACTTTCGTTAAGAGGGTTTTTATATATCTTCATGGTACTTCAGATTACTATTTGGTTTATCATGGTTCTAATGATGTGGATAATTCATTGTACATATAGGGTTTTGTAGATGCAGATTGGGCAAGTGACTTGGATAGTTGAAGGTCTACTAGTGGCTATGTCTTTACTTTGTTTGGAGGTGTAGCGAGTTGGATGAGTACGAGGAAGCCTAGAATTTTATCATCCACCATTGAAGCGGAGTCTATGGCAGCTACACATGCCTCTAAGGAGGTAGTTTGGTTATAGAGACTTGGTAATGACATTGATTTTGATTGTAGGGTAGTGAGAATTGCATGTGATAGTCAGAGTGCCATATGTTTAGCTAAAAATCCTATGTATCATGCTTGTACTAAGCATGTTGATTTTCAATATCAATTTGTGCAATAAATGGTTGAGAATGGTAAGGTTTTCATTGAGAAGGTTCAAAGTTTGGATAATTTTGTAGATTCTCTCATGAAGCCAGTGACCACAGATAAGTTCTCTTGGTATAGGAAGGCCATGGGCCTTGATCACATTACTAGATTATGTTTTATTTGTATCTTATGGATGAAATTGCAATGTATAATGTCAAGTGGGAGAATGTTAGGATATGTGACATTAAAATTACCATTCTAAGTTGATTTATGTGTCTCCACATTCTTTAGAAAGTGTTCTAGGGTACATGAGGGAAAAAAATATTTATTAATTATTTTATATGATAAATTGTAATTGCATTCAAAGAGGTGGACCCATCATGGTGGCGGTTGCACAAAAACTTGAGGCATATTCCTCTTGGGCATCCAACTTTCTGGGTTGGGACCACTTGAGTGTGCATATGCTTGCATGTTATTTGCATGTTTTGTATGCTCTTGCATGGTTGGGCACCCAAGTTTGCATGGTGGTGCATGATCTTTCATGTAGCCATCGAAGCTGCCAAGGAGTTTTGGAGCATTTAGGTTTGACCAATTCCTATTAGCTTTGGGTTAGGCACCCATCTAAAGGCCATGTGATTATTCAATATTTTATTCCATGTTTATGTGTTGTCCACTAATGGGGGTGTGGGTCTTTCCAAGTGGTTTTTTGTGTTGTTTTGGGACATAATTTGTGGTATTTTCTCACACAAACTTCTATATAATGGAGCCTTTTGATGGTGGTCTAGAATGAATTAATTCTAGGTTGTTAGGATGATGAAGTGCTACCTGATTGTAGAGAGGATTGTTGTATTGATATACTTCCTTGAAGATTAATACAAACACTAGATCTCTTTGGGTGTGGATTTTTTTCTTGCAAGGGTTTCTCCACTTATATCTTGTCACTTGTGTTGATGACTTGTGGTATTGCAATTTTTTCTTTCATTTTTTCAATTTTCAATCACTCAATCATTTTATTGTAATCTTGTAAATATAACTTTATATTTCCAACCACATATTTAAGTTCATATTGCTGCAAGTTATACCTTGATTTCCAACATTCTTTACCACCTCATCTTCTTCTATATTTCCACCAAGACCTCTGATGGAATTGAAAACTTCATCCACTCTATGCAAGTAGCTCGTAATATCTTCATCTTCTATCATTATTAGGTTTTCAAACTTGATCTTCATAATTTGAATCTTTTCTTGCTTGACCTTATCATCTCCTTTATAGATACTTTCTTGTTTTTTCTAGAATTCACCAACATTTTTAAGACTTATAACTTTCACAAGCTCTGAATTAGAAATACCAATAAAAAGAGCATACCTTTCTTTTCCATTGTTCTTATATACCTTTATTTCATCATTAGTACTCAAACCATTTTCAGGAATTGTATATCTAGTTTCAACAGACTTCCAAACTCTAAACTCTAGAGAAATAAGGAAACCTTACATCCTCTTCTTTCAGAATGCATAATCAAATCCATCAAACAAAGGTGAACCCTTTTTATGTTCCATCCCAGATCTACCTCAAGTGGTTAATCTCTCTTCCAAGGAACCTTTCTCTGATACCAATTGTTGAATGCACAAGACAACTAAGAGGGGGGTGAATCAAATGTACATTAAATAGAAAAATCCTCATTAAAATTTAAATTTTCTTTAGTCCATAAAACCTTAAAAACTATTTAACCCTTATCATGTATTATAATATTGTAAACATGAGAAACACTAATGAAAACACATCCAAACACATGAGAACACCATATTTACATGGAAAACCTAAGAAAGGAAAAACCACGGTGAGGATTAGCTCACAATATAAATTAATTGTAACACCGAATACAATAGGATCAATGCCCAAAGAGAAAAGAAGGGCTCACTACCAGATTAGAAAGAATAAGAAAGAATATTGTTACAATGAGAAATCCATCTCTGAGAAATACAAAATTTCTACCATTGCTTCACTAAAACATTCACTCTCTCTTTGTAGAATGTAGACACCTTCTTCTCACTACTTCTAGTAGTCTTAGGCATTAAATATCGCACTACATTTCACACTTTTGTGCTTCACATCTCAACACTTTCCATTAAACAAATCTCTCATACATCCTCCATCAACTCATCGCTCATATATACCATCCTCAACCTTGAAAGCAATCTACAAGGTCGTCTATGCACCTCAAACATGCAAATTCAAATTAGTTGATGCCAAAACATTCCTACAGTGGAAAGGAATGAAGGCACGCCATAACACACATACACACCATGACACACTTTCAAAAAAACCAAAGCATATCCGTAATTAGTGTAAACACCCAAGGCTGACTAAACCTATGTTAACACCATGAACAAAATAAGTACACGCTTCCTTTGATCCAAAGATGACTCACATACCACACACATCACTTTAACATAATTTGGAATATTCCATCAACACCTTGAAATCTGAAAAATCCTTTGCAACATCATACACTAGAAGAAAATATTCATTCTACACAACCAACTAACCTTCTACACACTACAACACCTGAATCCAACCTTGCAAAGCACCAAAACATTAAAAACTAAAACTGAAGCTAGATATGAGTAAGATAAGAACAACCTCAGGTTTGCAAGACTAGAAACCAAACTATGGAGCAAAACCATTTCTCCTAGACAACACTACTTTCATAGTTCACACACTGGTGAACACAACTTTCTCTGCACAACAATCCAGAACAAGAAACTCTGGATATACCACCTTTGAAAACCTCTAATCACATATCCAAACCACACAAGCATATCTTCAACCATGAAGAAATGTAGAGAAAAACATTGAACACCACTCTACCACACTAAACACTCTTCACCATATTGTTTCCTCTTTTATTAATTTTTTCTCAAAAGAACTTGGAAACAAAGCACCACAAACACAAAATCATCATTTGGAAAACCTTCTCAACATCTCAAGCATACAAGAGGTTGAATTCCATTGAAAAAATTTCATCAAAGAAACACTAGAGGTTGACATGAGTGATACTACTAATGACAACATAATGCAACCAATCAAAGCATCTCCAGAGGTTAACATCAATGCAACCAACAAGGTGTATAGGAGTGAATTTGCATCCTCCTTGCAAGTTCCCTTTTTACATCCTTCACCTTAGAAAAATTAAACCTGAAAATGCAATTCCACATCATCTGTCCATACTCCATCCACTTGGTGCTTCTTTTTAGTGTCAGTGGGGGAATTTATGTCAGGCACACACACACGACGTGTGGATATCTATGTGGCATGTTGTCATCCTAATAGGATTCCTACCTCTAGAATTTGTAGAGGCATTACATTCTCCATTGGTGATGAAACGTAATACCCCTACGCCCTTCAACTGACCTTTGAATGGCTCTTTCCCTCCTAATTTACCTTCAAATTCCTATCTTTCACATTCATCTCATCTTCTTCACACTCTCTACATGCTTCTTCAAATTCTACACAACTCTTGAGCTACTTGTTGCACTATTGGCTTCACTATTCCAAAATCACAACATTCTTTACATCTACCATAGAAGTTGCAACTTGGTGTCTTGTGAGACTTCCTTCAGTGTCATTGTGGCCACATCAAATTTTCCACAGTTGTAGAATTGAATTCCTCTCTCATTGGCCTTGAGTACCTCCAATTGAGGGTGGTATTGTTCACTTACCCTTGCATTATTGTTGTATTTGAGTAGCATAGTGTTTCTTATAGTATTCAACATTCTTTTCCTTTCCAACATACTTTCTTTATTAAATTTCTATTTCTCTATCTATCTAGCTATCTATGGAGGTGGAAACACCAAAACAGGGGTTTGACTATGGTAAGCCCCAAAACAGCCCCAACATTTTTTCCTGTCTTGTTGTGTGTAGGTATTCTTTCATGTGGAGCTTGTGAGAGAACTGGAATTTTTGTGAGGTGAATCTTTATCATCCTTGTTCTTATCATTTCATTTCTCTCATTGTTTTAGTTATTCTCTCATTTATTATTTTATTCATCACTTTAAACCTCAACAACTAGAGTGTCAATAGGCCTCTAGAGGTCTTTGCTTGTAATTTTTCGCTATCTATTTGTACAGACGAAAAAAAAAATATGAGATTCCAACATGTCATGTTTTCATCCCTATACCATGCTACAATCCTCTGGCAAAGAGTTGATAGAGTTACAAATAAGAATCTAGAAACCTATTCATTTAGCCCCATCAAAAATATCGGGTTAGTAGAGTGACAGAAGCACTGAGAGTGATCTTCATTCTCTATCCTTAAACATAAAACAATTCCCTAAACACCTACATGGTTGAGGTAGATTAGGGAAACCTTCAACTCTTAGCTCTTAGTGACCTAGATTCATTGAGTGGTCGGTCCCCCTCCTCTACATTTTGGTGAACTCGACATGAACCATTTTGGTTTTGTTTGGTAGTGCTGAAAGACCCTTCCCTCATATCCTAGGAGTGTTGTGGGTGTGCATTTTGCGAGGCACCTATCCTTACAACCCAACCTATAACCCCTAGTGGTGTAGCTGGGAGGTTCCCTAAGCATTAGGGAATGAAACCTTGAGTGGGTCATCATCTAATTGTGAAACCCTTAGGGGCTCCTGTGAAAGTTTTGTTTAGTGTACGTAAAGATGGATTCCCTCTTACACCTTCCCATCCCATCTATGTATCATGTGAGCAAATCTCCTCCTATAATATTTACCTCATAGGATTTTCTGATGAACTCTAATCGATAATTGTCTTAGGTTTCTACATCCCCACATAAATCAATGGAAATACAGTAACTAGTGTCCTCATTGACCCTACATGCAGGGTGAATGCTATTACAGAGGAAAATTTGTTTATTAAATTTTTATATAAGGATGGATATGATGATTCTAGAAGCACTATACGTACACATGGTGGGATTTTTCATTCTTCCCATTGGTTGTATCACCTTGTCAATCCTAGTTGGTCCTAGAATTATGAATGCACTCTTTGATATCGTCCTAGGGTCAAAACCTATGGGCATGCCAAATACCTCAGTGGTGTCCATCACGATTTTCTCCTATTCCTTCATGCCCTCTACTTCATCTATGGGGATTTCACATCCTCTGATAAAGCAGAAGATGGAGGATGAACCTGCTAGCAATGGGGGTTGGAAGAAGGGTTTGTTGGAAAAAATGCCTTAATGCTTACTAACATGGAACTCCTAAAAGAGTAGTATTGGCAAGACCCTTGGAATGTCTTTCCAACAAGCAGATGTGTTCTAAAGTATTGGAGGGATTAGATCATTGTGACCTAGGACCTGTCTTGCCGACGGAAGTCATCGGGGTGACATGAACTATCAGAGTGAGATTCCAAACTCATTTCGACAGCAGAAGTCTAGGTGATATCGGCATGACCCTGTGGTCATCTTGTCAATGAGAACCATCAGTGTGACCAGAGCAGTTGGAGTGAGATTTATAACTCATTTCGATGGTAGGTGTCTAGGTGATGAAAATCATCGAGGAGACTCTTGTCAATGGATGTCTCAGGGAGACTTCAGCTATTGACGTGACTTCCTTATCTCTTGCTGATAGTATTACTCTTGTCGATGGATCTGCTCCTGATGAACGATCAGTGTGACTCTTGTTGATATGTGTGTTCTTGGTGTTCTTTGGGACATTGGGGAGACTTGAACCATCGGTATGACTTTCCAATCTCTTGTTGATAGCGTTGGTCTTCTCAATGGTCCTGAGATCGAGGAGACCTCACCAAGTCTGAGTGATAGACTAGTAGAAGCCAGTGTAGTGTGCGATGGTATGTGGGTAGTCTGGCATTGGTGAGACATGGTCGGTTGTCTTGCCAATGAGTGATACAATTGAAGTATGTTGACTAGATGTCTATCCTACATGGTTTGTATTGAACCAATGAGAGAAGTAGAATGCAAACTAATTGGAAATTGAATTGTTGTGATTGTTATCTTGTGGGAAATGAACAGACCACTTGAGAATGAATGAATAGTTCGATCGAGGGTCTGGTTGGATAGTTCGACAGATGAGTAATCAAAATTTTGTCAAGTTCATTGTATGTTGAATGAAAGCATTGTAACAGTGTAATTTGATACAAGGTTGATCAGGGAGATGTCGTGGATATAGAATTTTCATCTGAAAAGAAGAGTCTATAACTTGTATGTAATTTTTTTACTGTAATACAAGTGATCTTTCTTTGGTGTGGTGGGTTTTTCTCTTGTAAGGGTTTTCCCACGTAAATCTGGTGTCAATTGTGTTTGAATGTATTTCTGAATTCTATTATTCTTTCATATGCATCTTAATGAACTATAATTGCAAACTTTAAAAGGCATATCTCTTCCTCCTCTTAGTTTTGACATTAGGAAAATTTTGTTCCGCAATCAAATTTTTCCTAACAAGTGGTATCAGAGCTTGGCCAGTTGTGTTATCCTTGTGGGTAGGTTGGATTTTTTGTGTCAATTTCTGTTAAGTGCAAGTTTTGTAGAGGTCTTGAATTTTTCTAATTATAGGGTGAGATGGCATTGACAAGTACATCCGGAAGAAATGATATTGAGAAATTCAATGGCAGCAATTTTGAGTTGTGGAAACTCAAAATGAAAGATCTATTGGTTGACCATGATATTTGGGTTGTTATGTCTGGAATGAAACCTATAGGCATGAAGCAATAATATTGGGACCTCATAGATTGAAAAGCAAAGGGGCTTATAAGGCTCTATTTGGCAGATTCAGTTCTTCTGAATGTTCATGAAGAGAATACTGCATCTTATTTATGGAAAAGACTAGGAGACATTTATCAAGGAAAGTCCTTGTTGAATAAGTTTTTCTTAAGGAAGAAGTTTTACTCTTTGAAAATGGAAGGAGGAACATTTTTTGCTGATCATTTGAATAATTTTAACATGGTGATTGCTCAGTTAACATCTGTAGGTGTGAAGATTGATGAAGAAGATTGTTGTATGCTCTTGTTGTGTTCTTTGTCAGATTTGTGGGATCACTTGGTGATGGTGATTGGGAGCACAAAAACCACTTTCAAGATGGAATATGTGGTTTCTTCTTTGTTATCAGAAGAAATGAGAAGGAATTCTTCTGAGATGGAAAAGGAGGCTCTAGTTCTTTGAGGTAGATCAAAAGAAAAAGGCGAGAAGAAGGATAAGAAGTCCAAATCAAAATCAGAAGGGAGATCAAAGTCTCCTAGAAAGAATTCCAAGGTGAAGTGATGGAATTGTGGGCAGCTTGGTCATGTTCGAAGGGATTGCAAAGAGGGTAAAAAGAAGAAGAAAAAGAAGAAGAAGAAGAATTCTTACAATGATTCTTCTCAGGGTGAAGCAGATGCCTTCATTGCAGCCTTGGCAACTCAGGAAATAGATGATGTCTAGTTGATTGATTCTGGAGCATCTTTCCACATGAAATCTCACAGAGAATGGTTTACAAAGTATGAAGAATACGATGGTGGAAAGGTGTATTTGGAAAGTGATTCATCTCTAGAGATAATTGGTCGTGGAAGAGTCAAAATTCAATTTCTTGATGGTAGAAAGAAGGGAATTGATGGTGTAATGCATATACCAGGTCTGGCTCAAAATTTACTTCATGTAAGCAAGTTGAACAATGTTGGAGTGCAAGTCTCATTATCTAGAAATGGTTGTAAAATTACTAGAGGCTCGATGGTGTTGGCTAGGGGTGCTTGAATTGGTACTCTGTACAATCTTGACGCACTGGTTGTTCAATGCAATAGTGTCTCTACAAAGCCACAGAAGGTTGTTCATAAAGAGAAGAAGGAAAATGTTCCTATTGGGGAAAATTCTTTGGAAGTTCAACTTCCAGCAGAAAAGACTATGCTCTGGCATAAAAGGCTTGGTCACATTGGTGAAAAAGGTTTGAAAGCCTTGAAAAATAAAAACCCGGTTGAGGGGCTTGATGATTGCAACCTCGAATTTGAATTTTGTGAACATTGTATATATGTAAAACATCACGGTGTTTCATTTTATTCTAGTCCTCACAAATCTTCTGGTGTTTTTGATTATATTCATTCAGATGTGTGTGGTCCAGTGGATGTTCCTTCATTATCAAAGTCTAAGTATTATGTTTCTTTCATTGATGATTATTTGAGAAGGGCATTTGTGTATTTTTTAAGTAAATTAGAAGTGCTCAGTCATTTGAAGGAATTTAGAAACCTTGTGGAAAATCAGACTGGAAGAAAAATAAAATGTTTAAGGATTGCCAATGGTGGTGAGTTTTGTTCTAATGAGTTTGGAAGGTATTGCAAAGACCATGGGATTAAAAGGCATAAAACAACACCTTGCACTCCGTAGAAAAATGGAGTTGTTGAAAAATTAAACAAGACGTTGATGGAGAAGGCAAGAAGTATGTTGAGAAATGCTGGTCTAGAGTATAAGTTCTGGGTTGAGGCTATGGCTACAACATGTTACTTATTAAATCGGTCTCCTTCATCAACACTTGTTGATAAAATGCCTATGGAAGTTTGGTCTGGTAAGAATCTCTCTCTGAGACATATTCGTATCTTTGGCTGCAACGCATATGTTTATGTGCTAGATGTAAAGAGATCTAAATTGGATAACAAAGCTGAAAAATGTACCTTCATTGGGTATGGCCTTGGTGTGAAAGGATACAAGCTTTGGAACCCTGTGACTAAGAAGGTATTGTATAGTAGAAGTGTAATCTTTCGGGAACTGAAACCTTCTTTAGTGGATTTTCAGTCAAGGATGGAAGAAGATAAAAATGATAATGATGTTGTTGAGATACGTCTAACTCTAGAAAAAGAGGAACAACACATTGAAAGTGTACCTGAAACTGAAGAGAGTTCGAGCAGCTCTAAGAGTTCTGAACAAGAAGAACCACAACCTCAGCCTCAGCCTATGAGAAGGTCTACATGTGAAAAGAAACAATCGGATAGGTATGGATTCTCTATGATAGATTCTAGTTGTGCCTACGCTTTGATTACTAATATTGATGAGCCTAGGACTGTAAAAGAGGTAGTTGAAATGTTTGATTTAGATTCTTGGTTGGAAGCCATGAATGAAGAAATGGCATCACTAAAGAAAAATGATACTTGGGATCAAGTCCCATTTCTTGAAGGTAGAAATCTTGTGGGCTACAAATGGGTCTTTAAAAATAAAATTGGTTTGGATGACAGTGTTGAAAAGTATAAAGCGAGATTGGATGCGAAGGGTTAGTCGCAAGTAGAGGGAATTGATTATGGAGAAAAAATTTCTCTTGTAGCTAAGCTGACGTCTATCAGATTTATTTTGTCACTTGCAGTAGCATATGACTTAGAGATTTAACGTATGGATGTGAAGACAAAATTTCTTCATGGTGATCTTGAAGAAGAAATCTATATGTCCCAGCCTGAGCACTTTGTGAGAAAAGGTAAAGAAAATCTAGTTTGCAAGTTGAAAAAATCTCTATATGGATTAAAAAAATCTCCTAGAATGTGGTACTAGAAATTTCATACTTTTTTTTTTGTCATTGGGATTTGTAAGATCAAAATCAGATCATTGTGTGTACTACAAGATTGAAAATGACCGTGTTCTTATTATTTTCCTTTACGTTGATATGTTGTTCATAGAAAATAATAAGTTAATGATTTCTGCTCTAAAATCTTAGTTGTCTACAAAGTTCGAAATGAAAGATCTTGGTGCGGCCAGGAATATTCTGGGGATGGAAATAACCAAGGACAGAAAGGGCGGAAAATTTTGGCTTAGCCAGAGTAAGTATATTAATACTATTCTAGAGAGATTTGGTATGAATGATCACAAGTAGCTAGCTGTTCCAGTTTTGTAGGGGACGAAGCTATCTGTTGAAGATTCTCCAAAATATCCTACTGAGATGGAGGACATGACCAGACTGCCTTATGCTAGTGCAGTTGGCAGTTTAATGTATGCAATGGTCTGTACAAGGCCAGACATTGCCCAAGCAGTGGGATTTATGGCGAATCTAGGAAGGACACATTCGGATGTTGTGAAAAGAGTGTTTATATATCTAAGGGGCACTTCAGAATATGCTCTATGTTACCATGGCAATTTGGTTGGATCACAAAGGACTCTCAACATTCATGGATATGTGGATTTTGATTGGGTAGGGGACATTGACAATAGAAGGTCCACCAGTGGATATACTTTCATTTTTAATGGTGGTGCAATTAGTTGGATGAGCAAGCGACAAGTTGTAGTCACTTTGTCCACTACGAAGGCTGAGTACATGGCAACAACTCACGCTTGTAGAGAATCAATCTAGTTAAAAAATTTGTGTTCTAACACTAGGTTTGATGCAAGGAAGATTACAATTTACTGTGATAGTCAGAGTGCTATTTGTCTGGCGAAAAATCCAACTTTCCATGCCAGGATGAAACATATCGATGAGTAGTATCACTTTGTACCAGATATGGTGGAGGATGGAAAGGTCTCTTTAGAAAAGGTGGATACTCTGGAAAATTTTGCAAATACATTGATGAAACCAGTGAGCACAAACAAGTACAGGTGGTGTACCAATTCAATGGGCCTTGGTGCCCATGAATCTCAGTAGTTTTTTTGTGCTCTAGAGGTGTCACTAAGATCTTCATCAAGTGGGAGATTTTTGGAAAAAAATGCCTCAATGCTTACTGATATGGAACTCCTGAAATGGAAATATCGGTGAGACCCTTGGAATGTCTTGCTAACAAGAAATTGTGTTCTAAAGTCTTGGAGGGATCAAATCGTTGTGACCTAGGACCTATCTTGCTGACATAAGTCATCGAGGTGACATGAACTATTGGAGTGAGATTCCAAACTCATTGCAACAATAGAAGTATGGGTGATATCAACATGACCATGTGGTTGTCTTGTCGATGAGAACCATCGATGTGACCAGAGCAGTCGGAGTGAGATTTCTAACTCATTATAATGGCAAGTGTCTGGGCAATGAAGATCATCGGGGAGACTTGAGCTATCGACGTGACTTTCTGATCTCTTTTCGATAGTATTAATCTTGCCGATGGATCTACTCCTGATGAACAATTGGTGTGACTCTTGTTAATATGCATGTTCTTGGTGTTCTTTGGGACATCAAGGAGACTTGAACCATCAGTATGACTTTCTAGTCTATTGCTGATAGTGTTGGTCATGTTGATGGTCCTGAGATCGGGGAGACCTCACCAAGTCTGAGTGATAGACCAATAGAAGTTGATGCAGTGTGTGATGGTCTATGGGTAGTATGGCATTGGTGAGACATGATATTTTGTCTCGTCGATGAGCAATACAGTTGAAGTCTATTGACCAAATGTTTGTCCTATGTGGTTTGTATTGAACCAATGAGAGAAGCAAAATGCAAACCAATTGGCAGTTGAACTATTGTGACTGTTATCTTGTGGGAAACAAACAGACCGCTTGAGAATGAATGAACAGTTTCATCGAGGGTCTGGTTGGATAGTTCGACAAATGAGTGATCAAAATTTTGTGAACTTCATTATATGCTAAATGAAAGCATTGTAATGGTGTAATTCAATACAAGGTTGATCAAGGAAATGTCATTGATGCAGAATTGTGATATGAAAAGAAGAGTCTCTAACTTGTATGTAATTTTTTTACTGCAATACAAGTGATCTTTCTTTGGTGTGGTGGGTTTTTCTCCTGTAAGGGTTTTCCCACATAAATCTGGTGTCAATTGTGTTTGAATGTATTTCTCAATTCTATTATTTCTTTTGTATGCATATTAATAAACTATAATTGCAAACTTTAAAAGGTGTATCTCTTCCTCCTCTTAGTTTTCACATTAGGAAAATTTTGTTCCACAATCAAATTTTTCCTAACAAGGTTCGCCTTCTTTGGAGGGTGGTTATGCATTGGCTTGTGTTGCCTCAGTGACAAAGGAAGCCCTGATGTCCCTAGAGTTCTTCACTTCTCCCGAATCATTCGGTGAGCCTAGAAATGGATCTCAGGAGCTGCCTCCATCACCCACTGAGAGTGCATGTTCAACATTTTGGATGAGGTCTTGGCCCTATCAGTGATTTTCGTGAGATCAATGACATTCACCTCACAATAATTTAGTGGAGAAGACCTCGAGGGGCCTTCTTCCTTGGCTCTTGTTGTAGGAGGGTACCCCCCTTGATATTTCACCCTTGCAAGCTTGTTTACCCTCCCCTTACAATGATCTAGTTTAGGATAACGATGACCTCTTGGTTGATGAAGACTAAGGGGGTGCCTCCTCTTTATCTGTAGGTTAGATTGTGTGTGTGTATTGTGTTCCCTCATTCTTTTTTTATATGTTCCCGAATGACCCCTTTCACCCTTGTAGGTGCTTGGATACAAGAGTATTTTTGTGTCATAAAAATTCTTCTATTTTTCACATCATTCTTCTCTTTGTCATGTATTGATTTTTGACAATTGGGGATGATGCAAGGTGTGGGGGGAATTTAGGCCTCCCTTCCATGTTGACCCAATTTTTTATTTTCATTTTTTCTTCATGTGCCTTCTTCACATGGTCTTATATAGTAGGGGGTTCATGATAGTTCATTTATATATTATTATATCTATTTATATATATTTATGAGAAAATCTGACCCCAAAATATCATATCCCCTATCTATTGTTCCTTATGTTAATTTCTTTACTTTCTTTGCATCTTTCTCTCTTCTTTTCTTTCTGTGTGATGTTGTGGTTCTCATGTTTTGTCCCTCGTGTGTGTTACAACATTACCATGGTTACATCTTGTTATGTTCTGTGGGCCACAACATCACTTTTCATTCTTGCTTTTCTCTCCTTAGGACATCACGTGCCTTTGTGTTCAACACACACCATCCTAAGGGGGGGCTCTCATGTTGCTTCAATTTTCAAAAAATGTATTCGATGGCCAACAAATTTTTTCTTGAAAATATTTATCTTTAACTTTTCAAAAATAAATTTGAAAATTGCATTCCTTAACAAGGACCCCTAGCAGAATACTCTTCCTTCATCATTGGTTCGTAAAGAAAGAATTTGAGAAACTTTCCTTCGAGGAGGGAGCACCTTTTCCTATAGGAGAGGTATTGACTTTCCCCTTGCGAGGGGGATTTCTTCCTTTCAAATTCCTTGATGAAGTGAAATATTTCAAAAGGATTCCTTGATGCTGAATTAATTTGTGAAAAAAAATGTTGCACTTTCAAAGTGAGTGTCCCTTGGGTGGACCCCTTTTCTTTTGAAGTGTTCCCAAGGGACCCCTTTGAAAGCTCTTCCTTCAATTTTTGACTGTTTGCATGACTGTCTGCTTGCTTGCTTGTGTGGATTTTTGTTATCTAACATGTTTTGTTTATGGATTAGTATGTTGCTTTGCAGGTGCTCCTATGAAGTTTCTTTCCAATCCGACTCTACGGAGTCCCCTACATTGGGCTTCCTTCAAGACCGAGCACCTAGTGGGCACCTTATTTGCAAGTCTAAGGACTTGTGAAGCACTTACATCCTATAGGATTTGTCCACTATTGGTCTATGGGCCTCGGGTGCACTTTGTCCAATCCTCCTCAAGAAAGAGTACCTATAGGAGTGACTTTGCACCCCCCTTGCAAGTTCCCCTTTTACATCCTTCACCTTAGAAAAATTAAACCTGACAATGCAATTCGACATCATCCATCCATACTCCGTCCACTTGGTGCCTATTTTTAGTGTCGATGGGGGAATTTTTGTCAGGGATGTGCATGCATCACATGGATGTATGCATGGTGCAATACCATCTTGACAAGATTCCTGCCTCTAGAATCCACAAAGACATTATGTTCTCCAATGGTGACAAAATGTAACGCCTCTACACCCTTCAACACTTTGAACAACTCTTTCCCTCCTAATTAACCTTCAAATTCCTATCTTTCACATTCATCTCATCTTCTTCACACTCTCTACATGAATCTTCACATTCTACACAACTCTTGACCTACTTGTTGCACATTGGCTTCACTATTCCAACATCGCATCATTCTTCACATCTACCAAAAAAGTTGTAACTTGGTGTCTTGCGAGACTTCCTTCGGTGTTTTTGCGACCACGTTGACTTTGCCACGATTGTAGACTTGTATTTCTCTCCCATTGGCCTTGAGTTCCTCTAGTTGAGGGTGGTATTGTTCACTTATCCTTTCATTTTTGTTGGATTTGAGTAGCATAGTGTTTCTTGTAGTATTCAAAATTATTTTCCTTTCCAACAATTTATTTATCACATTTATATTTCTCTATCTATTTAATTGTCCATGGAGGTAAAAACACCAAAATGGGGGGGACAAGAATCGAAATAGCCCAAAAATATTTCCATGTCTTGTTGTGTGTAGGTACTCCTTCATGTGGAGCTCGAGGGAGAGTTGTAATTTCCATGATTTGAATCTTTATCATCCTTGTTCTTATCATTTCATCTCTCTTATTTTTTTAGTTATTCTATCATTTATTGTTTTAGTCATCACTTTAAACCACAACATCTAGATTTTCAGTAGGCCTTTGGAGGTCTTTGTTTTTACCTTTTCACTATCTATCTATATGGATGAAAACACACCTATGAGACGCTAGCGCATCATTTTGTCATCCCTGTACCATGCTGCTATCCTTTGGCAGAGATTTTGTAGAGTTACAAATAAGACTCCAAAAACCTATTTGTTTAGGCCCATTAAAGCTCCCAAGTTAGTAGAGTGATAGAATCATTGATATTTCTCTCCATTCTCTATCCTTAAACAACAAAAAATTCCCTAAACACCTGCATGGTTGAGGTAGATTATGATAGCCTTCAACTCTCAGCTCTTCGTGACCTGGAGTCATTAAGTGGTTGGTCCTCCTCCTCTACACAAGGATTTGTTGACATCAATGAAAACAAAAACTTCCAACAATCTCCCCCTTTTCATTGATGAAGACACATGTAAAAAATATCAATAGCAAAAACAACATCTCTTATCAACAACTCGTATACTACACCACAATGCACATTACTCCCCCTTACACAAGCATCTATTCTTTCCATCATTTTCTCTTTCTTAGGATTTCTCTCCTACTTACTTGATATGGTTTTTAGTTAGATTCCTCTCCCCCTTTAACATCAATGGCAAAGGGAAACATCTCCTTTGACATCAATCACACATTTATCTTCTCTGCAACTTCCTTTTCTTCTACTGCACTCTATTTTCTTCACACCTTACTTGCACACCTACACATTCCACTTCTCTACATATTCCCGCTTAGGAGTACACAACATACTTCACCAACTAGAAACTACTACACATATCCCTTAACACAACTAACAAAGGAAAACACCTATATACCACACAATGAAAACACTTACTCCCCCTGACTGCAACACCCAACAATGCTACTACCTACTCCCCCTGAGAGGTAAACACCAACATCAATCCAAAAAAAGGAATGAATCTTGAGATCCACTAGATTGGTGTATATCCTTATCTATCTAGTTGAAAGGAGGGGAAGAAACTCCTAAATTCTCAAGTTTCCCTAGGAAGATCCTTCATGAAGATATATACAACTTGATCCTTAGTAGGCACATACTCCAACTTCAGCTCATTCTCCGTAACCTTCTCCCTCAAGAAGTGATACTAGATTGAAATATGCTTTGTCCTTGAATTCATTACCGGATTCTTTAAAATTTTAATATCACTTGTATTATCACAGAAGATAAAAATAGGTTCATCATATACCATTATGATATCCTTCAATTTTTCTTTATCCACAACCCTTGTGTCTAGCATGATGTTGCATCAGTGTATTCTACCTCTAGAGTAGATAATAACATTGAATCCTACTTCTTTCTTAGCCAATATACCAACATGCTTCCAAGAAAGAAAGCACTACCACCTATACTCTTTCTATCATCCAAAAAACCTATCCAATCTACATTTTTATAAGCACTCAGAGAGAAATCAATATCCTTGGGATACCATAAGATTGTTCTAGAGTGCCTTTCAAATATCTGAATATCCTCTTCATTGCTGCCACATGTGACTCTTTGGAATCTTCTAAAATATAGCCACATGAAAAACTGCATGCATGATATCTAGTCTTGTAATAGTTAGATATAGTATTCCTTAAATCATTGATTTATACTTTCCTTGATCAGCCTTAGGAGAATCATCATTCTTGCTCAAATTGCAACCAGTAACCATAGGAGTACATATCAGTTTAGAGTCTTCTATTCCAAAATTCTTTAGCATTTCCTTGACATATTTTGATTGTGATACGAATATCCCTTTCTTTGTCTGATTGAAATTCATCTCCCCACACATAGATATATCAAACTCTTTTTGCATCTCTTTTGAAAATCTCTTGTAAATTGCTTCATTACATCCAAATATTATGTCATCAACATACACAACCATGATCAAGATTTAATATTTTCAACTTTTAAAATAAAGATTATTATCTAAAATACCTTTATTGAATCCTTGCAACAAGTACCTATCCAATCTTCCATAACAAGCTCTAGGAGCTTGCTTCATTCCATATATTGCCTTCTTTAATTTTCAAACCATATCAGGATTATCTGATAACTAAAAGGATTTCAATTATTCAATATAAACCTCTTCTTAAAACTCACCATTCAAGAATAAATATTTCACATCCATTTGATAGAATTTGAAATCCTTATGTGCTGAAAAAAGCCAAAAACATCCTAATAGCTTCCATTCTTGCCACCAGAGTAAATTTATCCTCAAAATATATTCCTTCTAATTGTGAGTAACCTTTACACACAATTCTTGCCTTGTTTCTGACCACTTCTCCACTCTCATTGAGCTTGTTCTGAAACACCCACTTACTTCCGATCGCATTCTTGTTTGTTGGTCTTGGGAAAAGTTCACAAGTCTAATTATTCTCAATCTGCATCAGTTATTCCTCCATAGCCTCGATCCAAAATTCATCTTTTCATGCTTCAATCATTGATTTAGGTTCAACTTTGGAAAGTAAACATTCTATCATAGCAACATTTCTTCTTGTCAACACACCTCTAATTTTGTCACCTATGATTTGATCTTCAGAGTGATTCTTCTGCACATACTTAGGGGTCTTAAGGATCCTTTTCGGAGATTCTTCCTCTTCAACTTGCACTTCTTTTTCCTTACCATCATCTTTCTCTTCTTTTTGCAAGAGGACTCATCTGATTTGTTTCCATCTATCATCATTAAAATTTTATGTAAGTCTTCATCCACTTTGACACTTGCACATTCAACAATATTTTTCAGCCTCTTGCTATAGCACCAATAAGCCTTACTTCTTGTAGAATATCCAAGGGAGATTCTTTTTCCTTACCATCATATTTCTCTTCTTCTTTTCAAGAGGACTCATCTAATTTGTATCCATCTATCATCATTACAATTTTATTTAAGTCTTCATCCACTTTGACACTTGCACATTCAACAATATTTTTTAGCCTCTTGCTATAGCACCGATAAGCCTTGCTTCTTGTAGAATATCCAAGGGAGATTATTTTTCCTTACCATCATCTTTCTCTTCTTCTTTGTAAGAGGGCTCATCTGATTTGTATTCATCTATCATCATTAAATTTTTATGTAAGTCTTCATCCACTTTGACACTTGCACATTCAACAATATTTTTCAGCATCTTGCTATAGCACCGATAAGCCTTGCTTCTTGTAGAATATCCAAGGGAGATTCCTTCATCAAATCTTGCATCGAACTTTCCTAAGTTTTCTTCATCTATTCTGATATAGCATTTTCTTCCAAACACTTTGAATTATTTCACAATATGGGTTCTTCCATACCACAACTCATAGAGAGTCTTTGAACTATTTTTCCTTGCTTATGTTATGTTAAGTATATACACTGTCGTATGAATTGCTTCTCTCCAATAGAAATCTGATAGGTTTTCTTCCTTCATCATTATCCTTGTTTCTTCCCATACAATCTTATTCTTCCTTTACAAAACTCCATTCTTCTAAGGAGCCCTAGGAGCTGAAAAATGCCTCTTTATTCCATGATCTTCACAAAAATATTAAACTCACTGGAGGTGAACTCTCCACCTCTATCATATCTCAAACATTTTATTTTCATATTCATTTCATTCTCTACCATAACTTTGAATTCTTTTAACTTATCTAAGGCTTCTAAATTTTCTTTGAGAAAAGCAACCCAAGTCATTCTAGAATAATCATCAATTAATAGCATGAAATACCTATCACCTTGAAAACTTCTTATTATGGTAGGTCAACAAATATCTCTATTCACCAACTCCAAAGGACCGATAGTAGATTCTTCTTTGATTTTGAAAAAAATTCTAGCTTGCTTCCCAATCTAACATTCCTTGCAAACAACATTGATAGGCTTTGTAATCTTTGATAGATCTCTCACAGTTTGATTTGAACTAATCCTCACTAGGCTATCAAAATCAATGTGACACATTCTTCTATGCCATAACCAAATTTTATTAATTTTATTCATAAAGCATTAACCATTTACACCCTGAAGTTGATAAACATTTCCATCTATCCTTCTTCCTACTATAACCATAGTTCCAAAGCCTTTTATGATCTTACATCCATTTTACTAAAACACTAGATTATATCCTTTGCTACACATTTTTCCTACACTTAAAAGGTTATGTTGCATACCCTTAACATAAACAACATCATTTGTATTATTCTTTCCATCAAAATTGATTGAGCCTTTTCCACATATCTTAGCAGGTGTATCATCACCAAACTTAACTAAACCACCTTCAAACTTCTCAAGATTAAAAAAACTCTCTTATCACCTATCATGTGATTTTAGCATCCATTGTCAATGATCCAATTGTTCTTCTCCTCTCTAGCATGAAAAATAGTCACCATTGCTCCTTCAATATTATGAATTGCTTTTAGAGAACTTTCATTCATACATCTCTCAGAGTTAGTTGAATTAGTTCCAACATTTATAACCATGAATAAGCATTCATCATCTTCATCATCTGGATAATTAGATTCATCATCAAATATACTAACATATTCTTTAACATAATAGATTCTCTTAATTTATTTACATTTATTCTCCTTAGGTCTATCTCTTGGAGCTTTGAGTACATGAAATCTTGAAGCATAATGGCCAATTTTTCCATAGTTAAAGAATTTGAAAGGTAACTTACCTCTGCATTTTCCAATGCCCTTTTTAAATTTTCTCACAAAATTTTATTTTACATCATCAACATCATCTTGGTCTAATTCCTCATTTTTCTCTACTTTTCTAACTTTAAAAGCAGTCTCTTTTCTTACATCACTTGGTTCAAACTCTCTCAATTCAAAAGTAGTTAACGCACCAAACAAATGATCTCTAAAATAATTATTGAAAATTTTAACTTCTTCAATAGAAGAAACCTTATGACTATAATATTTAGTAAGGGTTCTTAGTGCCTTCTTTACCACCTTAGCTTCTTCTAGATTTCCACCAAGACCTTTGATTGAATTGGAAACTTCATCCACTCTATGCATGTCTCTTGTAATATCTTCATATTATGTCATCCTTAGGTTTTCAAACTTGATCTTTAGATTTTTCATCTTTGCTTGCTTGGCCTTATCATCTCCTTCATAGATACTTTCCAAAAAAATTTCATATTTCACCAGTAGTTTTAAGACTCATAAATTTCACAAGCTTTGAATTAGAAAGACCACTCAAAAGAGCATACCTTGGTTTTCCATTTTTCTCACATGCCTTAATTTCATCATCGATAATCAAACCATTTGTAGGAATTATATATCCAATTTCAACCGACTTCTAAACTCTAAACCCTAGAGAAATAAGGAAACCTTCCATCCTCATCTTCTAGAATGCATAATCAGATCCATCAAAAAAGGAGCCTCCTTCTTATGTGCCATCCCAAATCTACCTCAAGAAGTTAATCTTTCTTCCAAGGAACCTTACTTTGATATCAATTGTTTAATTCACAAGACAACTGAGAGGGGGTTGAATCAGTTGTACATTTAAACATAAAAACCCTCATTAACATTCAAATATACATTAGTCTATAAACCCTTTACAACCATTAAACCCTTATCATTTATTATAAAATCGTAAACATGGGAAACAATAATGTAAACACATGAGAGCCCCGTATTTATGTGGAAAACCCAAGAAGGGAAAAACCACGGTGAGGATTAGCTCATAATATAAAGTAATATTAACACTGAATACAATAGGCTCACTGGCCAAAGAGAAAATAAGGGCTCATTTCCATATTAGAAAGAAGAAGAAATAATATTTTTACAATGAAAAATTCATCTCAAAGCAACAAAAAATTTCCACCATTGCTTCACCATAACATTCATACTCTCTTTGTAGAATGTACACCTTCTACTCACTACTTCTAGTAGTCTTATGCATTAAAGCTCACACTGCATTTCACACTTTTGTGCTTCACATCTCAACACTTCACATTACAAACATCTCTCATACATCCTTCATCAACTCATCACTCATATATACCATCCTCAACCTTGAAATCAATCTACACGGTCGGCTATGCACCTCAAATGTGAAAATTAAAATTAGTTTGGTGCCAAAACATTCCCATGGTGGAAAGGAATGAAGGAAGACCACAACACACATACACATAACACCACGCTTTCTCAAACACTGAAGCATATCCGCAATTAGTGGAAACACCCTAAGTCGGTCGAACGTGTGTTCGCACCATTAAATAATTAAGTGCATGCTTCCTTTGGTCTAAAGATGACCTGCAAACCACACACATCAATTTAACGTAGTTTGGAATATTCCATCAGCACCATAAAATCCAACAAATCCTTCACAAAATGATACACCAAAATAACATATTCATTCTGCATAGCCAACTAACCTTCCACACACTATAACACCTGAATCCAACTTTGTAGAGCACCAAAACATAAACAACTCAGGATGAAGATAGATATGATAAATATAAGCACACCCTCAAGTTCGTAAGACCATAAACCAAATTGTGGAGAAATGTGGAGCACAACCATTTCTCCCAAACAACACTGTTTCCATAGTTCATACACTGGTGAACACAATTTTATTTATATAATGATTAAGAACAAGAATCCCTGGATATAACACCTCTAAACAAATTTGATCAACATATCTGAACTACACAAGCATATCCTCATCCATGAAGAAATCCAGAGCAAAACACTAAACACCACTCGGCCACATTGAACAATCTTCACCAAACCATTTCCTATTTTATTCAAATTCTCTCAAAATCACTTGGAAACCAAGCACCACAAACACAAAACCATCATCTAGAACACCTTCTCATCATCTCATCCATACAAGAGGTTGAACATCACTGAAAAATGCTCATTAAAGTAACACTAGGGGTTGACATCATTGATATTACCAATGAAAACATAATGCAACCAATCAAAGAATATCCATAGGTTGACATCAATACAACCAACAAGGATTTGTTGACATTAGTGGAAATAAAAACTTCCAACAAATATTTTCATTTTAGAATGTTCATATTTAGTCCTAAGTATCAAGTGAATCCAATCTAGGGATGGATATCCCCCTATCTTTGTTGTGAAGTTTCTAGATAGACATAGTCCAAAGATAGGTGGTATATCAGTCACTACTAATTCATTGAATACAATGATATCTAGACATACATATAATGTAATAAGGAGATCCTTTATAACTATACCATATAAACGCTTTGTCCATCTAATTGCATAACCTTATTTTCTATTAGCTCATATTTTAGACCCAAGGAATCTTCTATCTAATGAGGCATTAACATTAACTTTATTATTAGTAAAAAATTTCCATTTCTTGAGAATCCAAAGACTTTTTCATGTTGAAATTAATATGACTATATAATTGATTATTTTCAATCTTGGTTAATAATAATGTATAAGTGCTTGTTATCTTCTCTACATTAATGAGGATTTTAATGTTGATGATTATGGTAGGAATATATGGTTCTATGAAAATAAGGCAATGGATAATGCTCAAGAAAGATGGATTCTTCAAAATATTCATAATGCTAAATCTCCAAAATCTAGATGTGATTCCATGTCTTTGAATTCTCCAAAAAAATTGTATTAGCTCCAAATTTTTTGTAGGATAATGTTACAACATGAATAGTTTTGGAGGGATCTATTTCATTTCTTGAAAAAATCACAAAGAACGACAAAGTAGAAACTAATTCTATGAAAGAAAATAAAGATAGAAGACTCCTAGCCAATGATGATTTCCTTAAGATAAATTATTTTATATAATACAAATAAAATTGTATTGATGAATTTATGTAACAAAATCTCAACAACATTGATGCATGTTTCTCACAAATCTATGGTTTAGGTGTTTTTGATAAGGTAAGTTTAATTTATAGGGTGTAGTACCCTTTACACAATGAGCCCAAGGGGCCAAAAATAGATGAAGTCCATAGTTACATCAGAAGACCAGTAACAATAGAAGACGAAAGAAAAAGGCACAACAAACTGAAAACAAAGAAAGAACCAACAACCCCAAACACAGACCCACACATTACATAGTAATCCCATCCCACTTCTCAAAGAGAAGATCTAGGACATAATCACCCACCCAATTAGGTCCCTCTCCCACTTTTTCCTTCTCCACCTCTTCCTTGAGAACCTCTGAGAGAGTGGTAGCAAACCTATGAATGATCTTAATGGTGAATCATGTTAGCTAAGTAAACTTATGTTCCAAATTTCCACCCACACCTGCAACTTGTTAAAATCCTCCATCATTTCATTTGTCCTCTTAATAGTCTCTTCCTCACTAGTCATCGGGTTCAAAGACTGGGTGGTGGAGTCTGCATTGATCATTTTTTTCATATCCAAGAAGTGACTGTGTCCTTCAACAAATTCCTCTGTCTCCTCGACAATGTCCTTATTGCGCTCCTCTTTGCCACTAGTTTTCCCCTCTTTGCCACCAATCTCCTCCGAGTTGTTGGATATCATGTCCACTGGTACCTCCATCTTGTCTTTTGCTAACCTATGAGATCTCCTAACACTGGCTTGCTTGATCCCCAAATCCATAGTAGCCGCCACAATGGTATCCCCTTTAGAATCATGGTCCTCAAATCTCTTTCCCTCAATGTCTGAAGTCGACATCTCCACCTGGCATAAAGTCTCCTTCTTACCTTTAATCTTTTTCGATGGTTTAGTGTCCTTCTTGGTATGGGAATTTTGTAACTCACACAACCTAACAACCGCCTTAGACTTGGCTAAAGCCACTCCACCCTTCTTCTTTTTTGTGGGGAGTTTTGGTCTAGGAGAATTTTTGGGTTGCCATTCCACAGGGGGGGTTTTCCTCTTGGGACAAATAGAAGTAGCAGGGGAAGGTTTTTTAGGGGAGTGGTCGGGCGGTTCCAACTCTTCAACACAAATAATAGAAATGGGTTTGGGAGGACAAAGGGCCAAATGGAAATGGTAGAGCTGAAGAATAAGGCCCTGGTGTAAAGGCAACAAAGGTGGCTTATCTGAGTTTTGGGTAGCAGCTTCAAGGGTTTCTTTTACCGAGATTTCAAGGGAAGTTAGCAAAAATAAAGGAAAACTTAAGAGCATTGTTTTCCTAAGATGATTGAGTAATGACAAATGATAGAAGTAAAAGACCTTAAATATTCCCTCAAGAGTAACATACTTCATGAGTACTAAAAAATCGTGATCCCACGATTAAGGAACCACCTCCCTTTGGAAACCCACTTGCTTCTTGATTGGCTTCTCATTCTCTTTGAAGAAGGCATTAAGGCTCTCTAAGTCCTCAATTTTGGTGTGCTTCTTAAGTTCCTTACCAGTGTAGGAAAGACTCGTCACCTTTTCAATAAAATCTTCATTAACTTTAAATGAAATTCCTCCCACTGTAACTCTCCTATCATTCCAGGAGCCAGCAAATTGAGTCAAAAGCTTCTCATCATGACCCACCAGACACTCCATAAGAGGCACAATTCCACCCACAATGCAGATATGCCAAACAATAGGATTCCTATGGAATTCATCACAAGATTCGAGCTTAGTCCTAGCTTTGTCACGTCCCATCTCTTCACACTAAATCTAGAAACTTTCCCAAACCAATAGAGTTAGCAAATTTTTGAAATGGATATCGATGAACTGGGCCACCCTATATCATCATTCCCAAACCAAGGACGAACATTCCTAATTAAGGCATCCAATAGATCACACGAGTTGGTGGTCATTTCCAAGAAATTGATCACCACGAGGCCATAATGGGACTTTCTTAAGTACAACATACTTAAGCCAAATGTCATGATAAATTTGATCATGATATTATAAACTTAAGGTGTAGAGCTAGCTTTGGTCCAACACATAATCCAATAAATTATGGTCGTAGGGTCATAATTAAATTTCCTTAATTACAAAACATTAAATCTTAAAGCTATGATAAATGTGAGCGGATAACAATTAGCTAACAAATTGAAGATAAAAACATTGCCAAATACACGTTTTTGAAAACGTGAATAATGTTACAATACATTTTACAATATTGTCCAAATGATTTTGGGATAACCCTACCATACATCATCATAAATTCAAAACACCGCACAACTCCTCAAGTAAACCTCTCCATGTACTCATACTTGTTCCACATCATCCAAGGCCCAAAGGTATAGTGCCACATGTACCCACCCAAGTCAGCATAGTTGGCCTCCTTCATTAATAGTTACATTTTCTTGTTCAATAAGGATAAATCCTTGTATATTCATCAAGAGATTCTAGTCTTCTCTAACACTTGGATAGACTCCACAAGGAACCAAGGTTGGCTAGAGAATCCACTACCTAATTTCCCTCATGAAAGATGTGAGACAAATTCTTCCTTTCCAAGTTAGAAATCAAAAAAATTATGTCCTGAAGGATATATTTAATACTGCATCCTTGATAATGACAATGGTTAATAGATTCAATCACCATCTTAGAGTCACTTTCTATATGCAGATTTTTAATACCTAGAGTGACAGCAATCTCAATACCCTTGAGTAGTACCCATGCCTCCATTGTCATAGAATTCTATATACCAATACCGCAAGCATACCTGACTACAAATTTTCCCTTTTATTCCCTAATAATGCCACCAATACTAGCCATACCTAGGTTCCCTTTTTCTGCCCCATCAAAATTAAGCTTGTGCTAGCCAGTATCCAGGGGTTTCCAAACTGTATTACGTCTAGCCAGAGATTTAGAGTTATCAAAGGATTTGATCTCCAACTTTTTGTTCCATGATTTTTCCATCTTGATCTCCCACTTTGCGGGGGCTTTGTCTGGGGGTTTCCAAGAGTAAATGGAGACACTCGCTGAAATAAGTCTGAAACTAATTCCAAAGACCTGATTGGGACTTTTCTCTATATCTTTAAAAGATCTAATTTTTACTCTCTTTGCATAAGAACTAGAAAATAATGGGAGGAGTTTGA
Source organism: Sequoiadendron giganteum (assembly GCA_007115665.2). Taxonomy (NCBI): domain Eukaryota; kingdom Viridiplantae; phylum Streptophyta; class Pinopsida; order Cupressales; family Cupressaceae; genus Sequoiadendron; species Sequoiadendron giganteum. The sequence goes on along the minus strand of CM021109.1, from coordinate 286,671,723 downwards.
CACCAAATATCAATAGGGAGAGGATGTTGAAAGGGGCCAAACCATCCTTCTATAATTTTTTTCAAGTCCCCATTCATGGTCCAATGGATCCCCAATTCACCAAAAGTCAAATCCCAAACTTCATTAACAAATGGACAGTGCAGTAATAGGTGGTCAACCAACTCCTCATTGTTCTTGCATAACATGCATCTATTCAGGATCTAGAATCCCCTTTTTCCTTAAGTTATCTTGAGTCAAAATACTATTGTGGCATGCCATCCACACAAAAAAAAATGTTTTTGGTGTTAAATGTTTGTTCCAAACCTGTTTCCAAACTTTTCTTTGAGCCCCCATGTCTGAAAACAAATCATAAGCCGACCTAATGGAGAGGTTTCCCTTGCATTACTTAACCCAAAATAACTCATTCTCCATGTTTGATATGGGAATTCTAGATAGGGAAAGGATGTCTTGTAAAGTCATAGCCAATAGTCTCAAGCCTGGAGAGAGGGGGGAACATAATTCCAAAACTTTCTGCTTCCTAGAACTTTGAGGATAATGCATGTAGTCACAGACCTTTTTTCCAAAAAATTGTTGCACAGGCTCCATCAGACTCTTGAAGTAAAAAATGGATAGGGGACATTCAAGCAGCCAGGGGTTTTCCCATAAGCTAATATTGCTGCCATTTCCAAGCTTCCATCTTAGCCTAGAGTACAATAGCCTTTTCATTGTGCATATATTGTTCCAAGCCAAAGAGACACTAGGGTGCTCCAACAAGAGTCGCCTAATTAGGGGGGCAGTTATTTAGGTACTTAGTATTCATAATCCTACACCAGTCCTTTTTGTTCCTTAAGTCGTCCCAACCAACCTTAGCAAGCAAAGCTTTGTTGGTCAGTTGAACTTTTCCTATACCAAGTCCTCCACCAGATTTAGGAAGGCACACATTGTCCCAACTAATCAGAGTGAACATCCTTTTTTCCTCTGTGCCAGACTAGAGGAAGTTCCTTTGGAATTTTTCAAAAAATTTCGCTATATATCTAGGGATTTTGAAAATAGAGAGGAAATAAATCAAAATCCCTTGAAGGGCAGCAATAAGGAGTTATAGTTTACCAGCATGATTGAGGATTGAGCCTTTCCACGTGAACAGTTTCCTTTGAATCCTCTCAAGGACAATATTTGAGAAGGTGGGATAAACTTCCTTAATAGTAAGAGGGAGCCCCAAGTACACCGAAGGTAGGGAGGCACCAACACAACCCAAAACATTTGTCACCTTATCCTACAAAATAGGAGTGTTGTTAAAGAAATAAATCATACTCTTGTTGTAGTTTATGCATTGGCCAAAGAAAGCTACATAGTTTTTAAGGAACTTTTTTCCATTTCCTTGCTTCCACAACTGAGTCCTTCCCAAAAAAGATGGTATCATCCACGAACTGTTGTATGAAAGCAGGGTTGAAACCTTTGATAGAACCCTCTGATAACATTTTGGCAACATTCCTACTTAGCACATCTGTGACCATTATGAACAAGTAAGGGGATAGAGGATCCCCCTGTCTTTTGCTCCTCTCAACATTAAAGAATCCATGAGGGATCCCATTGACCAAAAAAAAATATTTCACCTTAGTAACACACTCCATAATGAGATTAACCACCCTTTGATTGAATTCCATCTTATCCAAAAACTTTGGGGAGGAAGCTCCAAAGGACTTTGTCATAGGCTTTTGAAATGTCAAGCTTAAAATCCATAGTAGCATTGTTGCAAGAGTCCATAGAATGCAATACTTCGTGAGTGGCAATGGCAGCATCCAAAATATGGCACCCTAAGACAAAGCCATTTTTGCTTGGACTTATCATTTTTTCCAAAAGGGGTTTCAAGTGGTTCACCAATATTTTGGACAAAATCTTATAGATGGTATTACAGAGATTAATAGGGAAAAATTCAACCATGTTCTATGGGTCCTCAATTTTGGGGATAAGGGCAATGAAGGTGTGATTCAACTATTTGAGCAGTTTGCAAGAGTTGAAGAAATCCTTAGCCTCCAGAGCTAATTCCTCACCAACTATGTCCCATAAAACTTGGAAAAAAAGTTGGGGCCTCTAGATCAATATTTAGCTAACCTCCTTTCAAGTAAAAATCTTCCACCTAAGGATAGTGATCTTGGTAGTCATGTAATGATAGTATCTATTGGTGGAATTGAATTTTCTATTATTCTCATAGACTTGGAAGCTACTATTAATGTTATGATAATTGACGTGATTAAAATGATATCGTTAACAAAAATCAAACCTATAAGCATTGTGCTACAAATGGTGGGTAAATTTATAACCATCCCAAAAAGAGTATTAGAAAATGTTTCAGTCATGGTTTAAACCTAGAAATAACTTGTGGATTTTCATGTTATCTAGTCTTGAACTCTAAAATATAATTATCCATTGATACTAGGAATACCTTGGTTAACATTGTTTCTACATTGATAGATTATAGATTAGGAGGAATGAATATTTATAATGGTTTGAACAAAAAAAATCATCATTGTATCATCTTTCCCAACCATCTATAAATAAGTTTTATCAAATCTATGTAGACAAACCAATGGATACCATTTAACAAGAAAAATTGACCTCATTAACAATGGTTGTAATCAAACAAAATCACAATGAAATAGAGGATAACTTAGAATTCAAAAATTCTTCAAACATAGATGATGAAGAAAATATGGACATAAAACATGCTTTACAAAGATGCACCCAAATGAGCATAGTGGAATTCATCCAGAATAAAAAGAAGGATTTCCTCCCAGCATTTCATTGTCCTTAGGCTAGTGTAATTCCAATAAGTGAGTGTTTATTCAAAGATATTACCACCTTCCATATGGTGTAACCTCACCATTACCCCCTCAATACTTTAATGAGTGAAACTTATAATGGTCCCCTCTAGTCATCCAAAGACTAAACAAATTACAATATTACTAGGAAAGACAATAAAAAATAATAGTTAGCTTATAAAACAACAAGAATTTTAGTTATTTAATGTTATGGTATATAATTCTAAAGAATTTTATTGGGATTATAAATACATAAGAGAAAAATGGAGAATCTGTGTGTATTATAGAGAATTCAATAAAGCAATCTACGTAGATTATTTTCCTCTAGTATTTATTGATCAAGTCTTAGATAATTTGGCTGGAAAAATCTATTTCTCATTCTTGGATGGGTTTAATCAGATATAAGTGGCCCCAAAATATCATGACAAGACAAAATTCACATGTCCATGGAGAGCCTTCACTTATCAGGTTCTTCCATTTGGATTATGTAACACTCTTGCTATATTTTAGAGAGCAGTATTGGCTATTTTTGTTGATATGGTAAAGGATTATGTAGAAGTATACATGGATGAATTCTTAGTTCATAAAATACCTTTGAAATTATGCTTCAAAAATTAGATAAAGTCCTTCAATGATGTGAATATCACCAACTATCCCTTAGCCATAAAAATTATTATTATGGTTCAACAAGAGATTATGCTGAGACATCATGATTCAATATGGAATTGTGCTAGGAAATAATATCTCAATAGAAGGAATTCAAATTGATCCTAAAAATATCAAGGTAATATAAAGGTTAGAATCCCCAAAGACACAAATAAATGTGTGTAGCTTCCTTAAAAATGTTATTTACTATTGAAGGTTCATATTAAATTTTACCAAAATTATAAAACCCATGTTTTCTTTACTTCAAAAGGACGTCGAGTTTCCTTGGACTCAAAAATATCAAATTTTATTTGAAACCATCAAGGAAAATCTGACAACTACGCCAGTGTTACATGGATCCAATCAAGCATTGCCATTTTATATTTACACAAATTCTTCAAACAACACCATTGGTGTGATCTGTAGTGACCCTCCTAATAACATTTCTATTTCAGTTATTTTGAGTTACTGTTAGTAGTTAGTTGCTTGAGACTATGTTACTTTGATACATTATGTCATGGTTTACATGACCAGTTGTGAAACTCAATTGATGATAAACTTTACTTTAGGATGCTTCATTTATTTTCATGAGATGATATTATTTATGTTGACATATGATGCTATGTTATGTTTATGATGATCTCATGATGCGGTTGATGTTAGATGCTATGTGTTATGTCAGTTCGGTGAAGGAGACGGTTTAGCAATACTCATCCGTGAGTGCCCTGCTACGCCGCGATTCTTCTTCACGGTGTGTCTTCATATATACATGTTGTTCATTTGACCATGTAGTGTGGTGCAGCTTTCAGGTACAGGCATCGACTGCACCTACTTGATAGGCCTGAGTGTCCCATGGCCCAATGGAATCGTTGAAGGGAGATAGACTTGTCCTCTGTCATGAACCATCGTTCTAGAAAGAACGAGTATCAATTTGTTACCCATATGTCTTGTTGTCATTCATTTGTCAAATTGTTCGTTGTTGTAATGTCATGTTATGTTTGTCATGATCCTTGGACGTCTCATGTTGTCCTATTTTCATAATGTTATGTGTACATTAATTTAATGATTTGATGGTAATGTGATTAATGATTAATTGAAATTTTAAAATTTTTTAATTTATTTTTATATTATTATGGAATTAAAGGTGAAATATTAAAATATATTATTTGTGAAAGGTTATTTAGTTGTAATTAATTTGTTTGTGCAATTTAGATGTTTTCAAAAACTAAAACAGTTAGTTGTGATTCAAGTTGCAAAATATCTTCTTTGATAAATGTGTTCAAAAATTTGAACTGACTGATTAAATTGCATGCAATCTGAAATTTGCGGGGGCGAATTGTATTTAAAAGAGCAATTTATTTTCGAAAAGAAGAATGGATTTTTTCACAAGAAAATATTGTTTTCTGTAATTTTTCTGGGGTTTTGTTTGGGAAAAAGCTGAAAATTGTATATCGAAGATTTTGCTCAAGCTGATTGAAGTATTGTGGTTGGAATTGTGCAGTTGGTTTCATCATTTGTTTCAGATCGAAGGAGGAAACCATGTTCTTTTATAAAAATTTAATATTATAAAAAAATTAGATCTAAAGCTTTATATGATACTACAGAATTGTTCCTTGTTTTCTTGATTTTTTTTCTCGGAATTGCTTGATTGAACCTGCACAAGATGTAAAGCCTAAATTTAGCAAACATATTAATTGAATAAAATAAAATTATGGAGAAATGAAAGAGTAACAGGAATTCAGTTCTGTATTTTTCTGCTACTTTGAAATTCTCATAAATTTTAGTATATGTACCTATGTATATACTATGGTATTCTGGTTCGGTATAGAAACAATTGTTTGAAATTTTGTTTAACTCGGGTGGGTTAATGCCTCAACCTTTTTATGTGTATTTTGATTCTGGTCGTTGAGTGCATGCAAGGCATGCATACATTTCTTTTTTGACATGTGTGCAAATATGAGTTATGCAATCATCCTCTTGCAGTCAAAATTTGGTCCATGTATATTCTTGGCAACGACGGAAATGAATTTCCTTTGTTTTGTTTAGATTTTGATCTTCTTTAAATACCGTATGGCTTCGAACCTTCTCGAATATTTGATTATTCTTCTCTGTCGAAATCTATGCATGTGTGGTTGCTTGGCCGGCTGGGGGAAAGATTGGTCTTGTAAATTCTTTGTTTTGTATATTTGGTATCTCATTTGCATTGATATCGTTTTCTTTATGATTTTTTTTTGTTTCCTGTCACAATGATAATATTTAACCATGGTAGGGTGTATAGGTTTATTCTTGAATCTCCCTGATACTATTTGCAATCTCACACAGATTGCAGCGCTTAGGTATTGAAGGTTGTTAGAGTTTCTTTGTTAGAATTATTAATTGATTTCATGGGAAACGCACCTTATGGTCTTCCTCAACCCGCATTCAGTCCTTGGATAATATTCCCATGTCTAAACTTTTTCCACTGGAATGCATAGGCCGGCGCTATTTTTTTGATCATAAGATATATCGACTACATCAGCTAGTTCTCTAGTTCGTAGTATTTTTGAATTGCATGGGTACGAGTTTAGCATTAATCTGTATTCACCTTCCAATTTGTCCATTTGTTATTTTTAATAGTTAGACATTGAACGGGGTTGTCTCTTGTATCGAGAAAAATCTTGTCTTAGATTCATACAAAAGTGGAACCGGATTGCATGATAGCGTTCAGGATTTGTATAGTTGTTTGGGTTGAAATTTTTTTCTGGAAGACCATCGATCTGTGATTCTTTGCATCCTTTTTGATTCAATATCGATGCATTGGTATTTCTCTGACCACTGCTTATCATGTACTTATGTCTTCTCCTGTGGCGAGCGTATACTCATCCTACTCGTGGATTTCTGATATGTTTTACTTTATGAGTTATACTTGCAGCTTGCATGCATTATCGCCATCTTCAATCGTTGTGTATTGTGTTTCTCTTTATCTTTTTTTGATTTGTGTTCATGCTTGCATGTAGCTCGCATGCATAACTGGCATTGGAATTTCTTGTGTAGTCGTGGGTTTATAGGAGATATGTATCTCATAAGTTCGAGTTTATAAATTTTGTTTGGAGTCTAACCTACGCGGGTTTACTCTTATTCTTTGGTATTATAGTATTGGATGGGTATCGAATGTGGGACTCAGATAGTTGTATAGTAATTGAATTCCTAGTTAAGTGCATGAAAATAATACCCTTTGGTTAAGTTTTTTCTTTGTATATATATAGTATAAAACACCGAATAAGTGAAAGTAGTTGTATTAGTTAACAATATAGATAAATACTTTTTGTTATCTCTTAATTCATGGTTATTCTTAAAATCATAACATAAGGCAGAGATAAATAAGTATATTATTTTTAATTCCTTCTTATACTTAAAAAATGATATATGTATGGTGTTTTACACATATTGTTTAATTTTTGTGAATTATCTTAAATGGTTGTAATGAATATATGTGTTGTTCAATTGGAAAGTGAAGGAAATTACATTTTGTTCACATCATTCTTTATTTTACTTTTAAAACATATGATAGAAAGGTTTTTAGATAATGTATCTTATGCATTTAATTCTTTCCTAAGAAGGAGTGTTAATTCAAATTTGTAGAGTGAAATAAATGTGCTTTAGAAAATAGTTCAAATGAGTTACTTTATTAGTGGCTGAAACTAAAGGATTGCTATATTTGTATAAGCATAGAAGTTGATTCAAAAGATTGATTTTTAGTAAAGTATGATTATGTGTCATTTGAGGATAATGAATTTTATTAGCAATTAACTCAATAATTCTTTTAGTTAATCAATATATATTATATTCTTGAACGATAAGTTCAAATAGGGTGAATAAAGGATTTATGATGAAGGTAATTGATTAGTAGATTTCAAAGGGAAAATAAGTCTTGGATATTGAATATAAAGTAATTGTGGATTATTGTATTGATCTTGGTTTAAATTTCCTTATAGTTTTTTTGTTGTAATTTTGTTTTGCGAAGACTTCCAAGAGGCTTGGAATTGTCATTCTTTCGAGGTGAAACATGGCTTGTTTATTATGAAGGTTCCTTGTCTTGATTTTAATGTCAAAAAATGAGCCATGCACGTTCATTGTTCTTGTGATTGTATTCTTTACATTTGTATTCCATGATATGGAAGTGTGTTGTTTGAAAAAGCTTTGCCATGCATGTCTTGTGGTTCATCTTGAGATATTTAATGTTATGGTTTATTTCCAACGGCTTTAAGTCCTTGTGTAAAGGAGTTTTATGTTGCATACATGATGCCTTATTATTGTTGAGTCATTTTGAGAAGTTGTACTTTAGGAGGAGTCGCTTTCGTTAGGGGCCGGACCCGGAAGTGGTTGCAAGGGTAACCTATTAGAAGTTGGTAAACCAATTGATAACTTAATTAAGCTTTTAGGGGTTTCAGGTAGCATCTCATATTAATATAGATAAGTTAGCCTCATTCATGACTCAAGTGCTTGTTTGGGCTTGGGACGAGTGGGAAGGCTTGGAATGGCGAATATCAACTATCTTGTCCCTTCGAAAGGTATGTTGACCCCGCATGAGTGAGATGGGGGTAGGGGATCGGTTGAGGTTGCCAGGGTTTAACCAAGTAAGGGGGTTGGTAACCTATGAAGATCCCATTGGGCAACCCATGTCAATCTTGTGTGATGACACTCTTGTCCTTGTACACTTGTTAATTATCTTGTGTTGAATTACTTGTGATTGTGAGTTTCCTCTAGGAGTATGTCATTTGTCTTGTCATGTATGTCGACCATGTATTGTGCGATGTTCTTCTTGTTGTCTATTTGACTTGAGGACCTGTTCTATCTCCTAGCACGGGGGGTGGGCTTTCGAGTTCCACACGTTTGGGAGGAATGTGCCACATTTTCCATTGGTTCCCCTACAGGTGATATTGTTCGAGACATGTTTGTTCTTGGTAGGATCCTAGATACACATTGTTCATGGAGATTGGTTCTTTGGACGAGTTCGTGGACATGGTCGTCATCTATTCTTGATCTTATACTTATTGTATTCACTCATGATGTTGCATGAGGTTTCATTATATTGATACTTGTAATGTTTTGAGATTTGTCACAATCTTAATTATTGTAATGTAACTCTTGAAGTAATGTTTCTGAATATGACTATTCACTTGATTTGATTTATATAGTTCTTGATGTGTTGTGTTTATTGTTTTACTTTAGTAGCATAGTTGTGGAACCCTAGAGAGTTTATGCTAGGTTTTAATCACATATTGTTATTAAGTATTTATATAAAAAAAAATTATTCGTATGTTTAGTGTAACTGACGTAACATTTCCTGGGTTCCACGATGAGGTGTTACATGGTCCTTAGACAAGAAGATAAATAAAAAGGGAATTATGATATTTATTTTATTATTAAAATAAAATACACTACTATAGAGATGTAATTCTTAGTTGTTGTGCATGCTCTAAATATATCTTGCTAGTATATCACAAGTTACAAGGTAACAATATAGATAAATTATTCAACTATTTAATACCTAATGAATAAATATGTTGTGAGTGGATGGATAAATAGATGGATATTATTTCTCTAATAATTCAACATAACTATCATATATAAACCTAGAAAATTTAATGTAGTAGCGATTTTTTATCTCTAGAATACAACATGAGAAGGAAGGAGATGAACTAGGAAAATAAAAGTTTTAAAATGATAATATTTTAGATTTATCTATGCATGCCCCCTAATTTTCTAATGTAGGAAATTTCTTTGGCCACAAAAAAAATCTCTAAATAATTTTCTATGAAATAGAGAAAGAGATTGGTTAGAGAGAGAAGGAATTTTAAATGTCTTAATGGTTTTTCTATTTAAGTGTGGACTTGATCTAATTTTATGTAGGTTTATAAGAGTTAATGAAACCTATAAAATCATGATATAATTTCATGATTATCCTTCAAGAGGACATTATTCTATAAAAATGAATTCTCATAAGATCCTAGGTGTTGGATATCATTGGCCCTTAATGCGTAAAGATGTTAAAATGTATATTTGAAAGTGTGACGGATGCCAAATAATAGAGAGACCAAAAACATATAGGGAAATGTCTCTCCAACATTAGGTAGTCTTGGAACCATTTGAAAAGTGGGGATTGGAATTTATAAGGCCCATTCATCAACCATCTCAGTGGAAGGAGTACATACTTGTGTGTACAAGCTATCTTACAAAGTGGGAAAAATTTCAAGAATTCAAAGTAGTTAGGGAAGAGACAATATTAGATTTACTTTATAATATAATATTCCTCAAATTTGGAGCACCCATATCTATTGTGATAGATCAAGGAACCCAATTCATGTCAACATTTCTTTTTAGTTTCATTGACCATTTCTAAGTAATTCATAAAAATTCATCACCATACCATCCTCAAGAAAATAGCTAGGTGAAAGTGACTAGTTGAGAGCTGAAAAATATTATCACAAAAATAGTTTCAAGCAATAGAAAATATTGGTCCAAGAAATTGCATGAAGCTATTTTGGTGTATAATACTACATGAAAATCAACTACAAGATTCACACCATACAAATTGGTTTTTAGAAAGAAACCTATCCTACCTATTGAGTTTGAGGTCTAGAAACTAAGGACATATGGATGTGGGATTAAATATAAATAAATCTCAAGCTGAATGAATCCTAAAACTTAAAAAATTAGATTAACTTTGATTGTAATTCATTCAACAAACAAAATTTATGCAATGACAAAGGAAATCATGACATGATCATCATATCAAGGAAAATACATTTCACATAGGAGACTGGGAACTATTGTTCAACTCCTGATACAAAGATCTTAAAGGAAATATTTTAACATGTTATTTAGTACCTCATGAAGTGGAACAAGTATTTGATAATGGATAAGCAAATAACACTTTCGATGAATGTTCATAGACTGCATTTATACCTTAAACCAATAAGCAAGGAAAATTTCATTCAAATAGTCAAAGGACAAGCTAATTTTTTTTTGTAAAGGAATTATTCCCTTTGAAAAAAAATTATAGGTAAGTACTTTGCAACTCAATATTATTTTACATATATGTGTGTATAATGGTTTCCTCCATATTTTATATTTCCTCTAGAAGAATCATTTCAATGATTCCTTGAAAGTATGTTTATGTTTCCTCTGGAAGCATCCTTTTAACGATGCTCTGTAAGGATGTTTGTGTTTCCTCTAGAATAATACTTTAAACAATGATCTAGAAGAATGTTTGTTTTTATTTTGGAACAATCCTTTCAACGATGCTCTAGAAGTATATTCATGTTTCTATCTAGAAGCATCCTTTGAAATCAATGTTTCAGAAGGAGGTTCATATTTCCTCCAAAAATATCCTTTCAACGATGCTCTGAAAGAATATTTATGTTCCCTTTGGAAGCATCCTTTTAATGATGCTTTAGAAGAGTGTTCATGTTTTCTCTAGAAGCATCCTTTTTAATGATTATTTAAAAGGTAGTTCAAACTTTCCTTTGGAAGAATCCTTCCAATGATGCTTTAGAAGGTAGTTCATTTTTTCTTTAGAAGCTTTCTTTCAATGATGCTCTACAAGGTTACTTGTGATTCTTGCAGAAGAATATTTTCAACAATTCTCTAGAAGGATGTTTGTGTTCCTCTAAGAGCATCCTTCCAATGATGCTCTAAAAACCCTTTGTATTTTTTCAAAAGAATGATTTTCCAAACTCAATGATAGAAGAATTTTGAAGCTATATTTTTGAAAAATTTAAAATAGCACCTGCTTGAACCTCTAAGAAAAATAAGGATGAAGAAGTTTCAATTTCTATTCATTATGTAAATTATATCCTTGGAATTAATATTTATAATATATTAAATCAATACCAAATCATAAAATCCTTAGCAAGTGAACTCTTATTTATGTTAGAGTAAAGGTTTTAACTTAATTATGTTGATTAAGTTACCTTTATTCCCTTCTTAAGATTTCACTTTAGTTTGCATAAAGTGACATTTAATAATTATTAAATGTTATCCTATTAGGGCTTCTATTAGGGTTTGCATGATCTCCTTTTTATAAGGATTGATCCCATTGTATTTCATATCAATTCATTCTCTTATTCTCTCTGATATATACATTTTCAGTTTTCAGAGAACCCTTGCTTGTTTGTCTCCATCTCTTCTTTTGTGACAGGTTATTTGCATGCAGGTGATCTTTGGAGTTTGTGGTGTTGTATTTTCTCAACTCCTACATGGTATCAGAGCTCCACACCTGCTGCTTCCTGTTCTTGTTTTGAAGTTTCTTGGAGCTTCAAGGGTTTAGGGTTTGTTTTTTTGATCCAGGGCATACCTACAATTTTGAAGTATTTTCAGCTCAAACGAACCTCGCCATTGCGTCCGTAGCGATCCAAAACCCCTAAATCAACTATTCATTTGTCCATTTCGAACAAAGTCGAAATTTAAGGCAAATTTTTTTTACAATACGGTCGTACGACCGTACAACCGTCGCCTGCCTGGTAAAAAAAATTCCGAAATTTATTTTTTCCACATATTTTTCGCAAAAAAAAAATCGTAAAAAAAAATATTCATTTTTCTGCAAAAAATTTGCTGTTTTTTACTTTGTAAAATTTTGTTTTTTTTATTAAAAAAAATCAAATTTTTTTAAGCAATTTAAAGGCCTGCTCAGGCCTGCGGCTTCGGCTGCGGGTACCCTGTGTAGGCAGGGACGGTACCCAAGGGTACCACCGCCTGTCATTATGGCAGGCGGTGGCCCCTTGGGCGCCGCCCCCCTGTAGTGGCTGGTACCACATGGGTACCGCCCTGCCACATTGGCAGGCGGTGGCCCCATGTGGGACCCGCTATGTTTTTTTTTTAAGTTTTTTTACAAAAAAAATCAACATGTTTTTTTTATAAAAACATTTTTTTCAAAATAAGCCTAATTATGCATTTACGGTGATGGTTGTTTGGCCGTCAAATTTAACCCAGTGCTGGTTTTTTTCATCTTTGGAGCTGTTTTATTCCAGAGGTCGTAACTTGGGCATACGATATCATTTTTTGGAAAACGAGATATCATCGGAAAGCTGGTTTTCTCATCTTTCTATTGGTGTGGGTTTCATCACTTCATTCTTCTGTTAGTGCATTCTACAGTCAATTTTTGGGCTGTCCTTCATGTATTTCCAACTTTGTCCTTTTTGGATATTTTGAGCATCATTTGTAAGCAATATCTTTTATGTAAATGCACTGAGATAAAATGCCACACTATTGTACATTCTTTTTTGGGGATTTTGCACATAAGGTTGTGCCATATTTTGTACTCGCATTGTTATTATAAAGTGCCATGAGGGGTTGTGTAGTTTTCCTTTGTTTTTCCATCACATCTTTGTCCGGTGAGTGTCCCTCCATGACGACAGTGAATCCATACTATGGGGGGGTGTGTAGTTTTCCTTTGTTTTCCATCACACCTTTTTCCAATGAGTGTCCCTCCATGAGGACCATGGATCCATATGATTCCAGCCTCATGCATGTGTGCTTTGTTTTGCACACCACTTTTTCAGTTGCAGGTGCTTTCTTGTGCACTTTCAGATGTTGTTTCTTCTTCCTCATGCACTACAGCGTGTTACACATCATTTCAGTGGATCTATCAGGCTCTCCCAGTTTAGCATTATGGGGGGGTTATTATACTGTTCGTGCTTACGCTTCCTTGGTTTTTCCTTAGAAGGAATCTTCCATTCTTTGTTGATCAGTGTTTCAAACTATTGGTTCTTGTGCCATCTGTATCTTCATTCCATGTGTTTGCCTTTGTTTGCCATCTGATTCAAGTAGTGTTGTATGGGCACTTATGCATATTGTTGTCTTCTTGTTCCTGATCATCCTATCTTTAGCGGAGGTTCTTCAGCACCATAGCAGTCATCTTTCGACAGTTGTTTACAGCTTCTTCTGCTTCAGTGATGTTCTTCTTGGCTTTCTACATCTCTTTTTGGAGTAGAAATTTTTCCCATGAGGTTTTCTCTATTTCTCCATTTTACAGAGATTTGGTTGTATTTGGGTACCTGATCTGGCCTAGTTGTCGGGCCCCATGTTGCCTTCTTGCATTGTAGTTACCTTTGCTTTCTTGCATTTATTTGTAGCTGCACTATTTCTCATCTTAAGGGGGTGTTAGAGTAAAGGTTTTAACTTAATTATGTTGATTAAGTTACCTTTATTCCCTTCTTAAGATTTCACTTTAGTTTGCATAAAGTGACATTTAATAATTATATTAATTATTAAATGTTATCCTATTAGGGCTTCTATTAGGGTTTTTCCTATTAGGGTTTGCATGATCTCCTTTTTATAAGGATTGATCCCATTGTATTTCATATCAATTCATTATCTCATTCTCTTTGATATATATGTTTTCAGTTTTCAGATAACCCTTGCTTGTTTGTCTCCATCTCTTCTTTTGTGACAGGTTATTTGCATGCAGGTGATCTTTAGGGTTTGTGGTGTTGTATTTTCTCAACTCCTACAATTTATTGCAAGGGGTGAAAAGTACATACATTATTTATTTTTTAGGAAATAATTGATCATTAGATCCAAAAAATAAATAATCATTACATAATAAATCAATTCACATGATTTTCCTATCCATAATAATCATTCATTAGTAATTTTCCATCACCATCCCCTAACTAATGTATGATACAGGTGATACAATAACAACCCACATAAATTATCATTACAAAGTTGAATAAGACCATTTACTTATCTCATTTTTCACTAAATCTAAATCCCTACTCAAGTTATCTCTAACATAGCCACCTACATTCAAATTACGCAAAATTATGTAGAATAATTCCCTCATATTTCATCACCTTACCATATAAAGAGAAGATAGAAAAAGAGAAAGGAGGATCCAAATTCTTTAGAAAAGATGCTACAATACCGGCTTCAACAAACATTTTTTGAGCTACAAGGTGGTTGGAATTTTTACATAAATTTTAGGGATACCATCTGGTGCTCATAGAGGTATTTGTCCAAAATTAATTTAAAGGTTCCATTACAACCTCCAAGTAAAAAAATAAGGATATTCTTGACATCATGACTCAAATTCTTACAATTTATTTAGAATAAATTAATATTCATAGTGAAAAACATTTGATTATCAAGAAATATTAGATAATTTAATAAAGGAAGTAGAAAACCTTCCTCAATTGGTAATTGGTAAGAAAGGAGAATACAAGGGTATTAAAAAGGATACAATACTTGCACCCTAAAATTATATCATAGTTTGGATAATGAAGCATTTCCTTTTTGAAGGATAGTTTGGTGTAATTGTGGATCTAACATTTCCAATGCTAACATGATTATGTCATGGCTCAAAAAAATTGGTCATTAAAGTCAAATTTCTCTTGTATTTATATGAATCCCTTAAAACCATGATTGATATATATGAAAAAGAATCTGGGCTGTTAAAGAATCATGGACTTATCATGTTACTCTACAAACATCAAATATTAGAAAATTAAAAAATTGAACAAGAAATGGACAAGGTTTTTACAAACCTTTGAGAAAAAAACTGAACTAGGGGGAACTTTTGGATCCACCCCTATATTGACTCCTCAAGACCCAAGTAAAAAAAATCTAGAAGTTAAAAATTCTCCAAGAAAATAGGGAGGCTTCAAAAAAATAACTCAACCATCCACAAAGGAACAAGTGTAGAGACAATCAACTCAAGAAAACTCTAATTTATAAGAAAATATATAAAAAAAAATTGAGATGATGAAGAAGAAATAGGGAATTCAAGAGGAGGAACCAAGGTTAAAAAAGAATAAAGAAATCCTCCTCCTTCCCTTAAGAGGATCAAGCACCGAAATTCCAAATCAACTCCTAGTGCGAAAAAATACAGAGTAGGAAATCCACAAAAAAGTAACCCTATGAGATACATCTACTGCAATACCTCTATAGGGATATGATTCACCAATTAACTAAATTTCAGTATGAGAGGATAGCCCAATTTTATAAAATACAATAATGGCTCCAAAGGAAATGAAATTTGGAACTCCTCTGTAGAGGATCCCAAGTGAAGAGAAAATCCATATGAAAAACCTAGAAGAGGATGAAGAGAGGGTTTAGAAAGAAATTCAATATGCACTTTAGTTATCAAAGGTAGAGAAGATAGTTTTTGAGTAGAGGCAAGAAATTAAAAGATTAAATTTGATATTAGTAAAAGATAATGAAATTTTATATTTAAAAGAACAATTGGAGAAACAATAAAAAATGTCTATTGAACATCCTAAAAAGGAAGTAGTTCAAACAATTTTGCTAAAAAGGGATAATGAAAATTTCTAGGAAGAATTTACAAAATTATAGGGAAAATGCAAGTAGTTGGAAGAAGCCAAAATTGACACCTACAAGGTTGGATAATTGCTTCTTATATGTTGGAACCACTCCAAGATATACAATGTGTTCTTGAATTAATAACTCCTAAGATGGAGGTCGTTAAGAATTTTTTGAAATCTTCCCTGTGATCCGAATGAAAAAAAATTTGGAGGCATTAGAAACTTTAGCTCTAGAGAAACAAAAACAATGTGCGAATTATACACATAATTTATTGGCCAAGTAGTATATTGACTTTTTCATTAATTTTTGTGTGGGTGAAGTGCAAATAAGATCATTTATTTCTACATTGCAAAATTAATTGGTGTGCCAATGGAGGATAAAATAATACCACAAGGTAGAGAATATTTTTGGACTCTTGATGAGGCATCAACATCATAAACCGCAAGCCCTTTGTAGGAAATTTGAATGGACACTGCAATACCCTATTATGGTTGAAAAATATACCAACAACCTAAAATTGTGATATGATGCCCTTTCATATGTCATTCCTAATCTCCCAAAATAAACCTTTGAGATTTGTGAGGAAATATATAAATATTTACCCATGCAACTAAGGAAGAGAGAAATAATATATTTGGGGAAAATTGTTAGCAAGAAATATGGGGAAACACGCACTGAAGTTCTAAGCCCAAAGTATTTTCTAAATGTTGTAGTTTATACCATGGACTCAGTCATATACAAGTGAACACCAATAGAATGACATATGATTAACTACTCATACATTCATAGAATAATAGATAACATTGCATAGATAGAATCTTGGTATCCATTGTATTAATAAGATAAAAAAAAATACATAGTTATATCTTCTCCTATACTCTTGCTTAGTCCTTATCTAATCTTTATACATCTATTCTTCCATACATTTATACATATAGCTCTTCTTATACATATATTACCGCTAAGCTATATCTCACATCTCTCTTAAATTTTGTCATTCATATCTTCTTTTATACATACATCTATGGGATGGGGCATGACATTCTATGATATTCCTAGTATAGATAATGTCTTTACAATATTATGCTCCACAAGTGTTTTACACCAAGATGTGGTATGTTTTACCGACCGATGTCTTCAATTTCCTGCTTTTCAGCTAACATCATCCCCTCTTTCAAAATGTTGATTTGTCATCAAGTCAACTTACTTTGTTGGAAGAATATTCTTGTATATTTCCTTGAGGCTAGCAAAATTATTATCCCATTGGGTCTTAGCTAGGTGTAGTTGTTGAGTTTGTACCTGAATCTGTAGTAATATTTTATCTATGTCTGGGAGTGTTTTTAGAATTTGTATCTTTTGGGTTAATTGTTGGGCTTTGTGGACTCTAGTGATATGTGCTAACGTCAAATTGACAACTTCTCAGAGTTTGTGGAATCTATTCCTTACCCGATCTCTTTGATCCTACAATTGTTTAAATTGTGCATGTAAGGCCTCTATTTGTACCTTATATTTCCCATCTATATCCTATAAGACATCATATGTTGTAGCTCATTGAAGTATCTATACTTCCAATTGATCCATCTAGTCCTTAGTTGTTGTTACAAATACCATTGAAGACAAAATTGATATAAGGTATTAAGATCTCCTTTTGTGTTCTTCAGGGTACTAATTTTTTATTCTAGAGTAGAGTGTGTGATAGCACACTTCTTCCTTGCCTCATCTATCCTTGTTTGTTGAAGCTCTACCTGGATTTTTTGCTTCATTATTTTCTTCTATGAGTGTGTTTTCTTAATTACCCCATCTATTAAAAATTTCAGCTATGTTTTCAATAGCTAAGATGAGTCGTCTTGGATTTGAGGGAGCTTTCTTTATATATCTTTCACCAGCTCCTCTAATTGGTCAAATCTCTCTACATGATGTAGAATTTATTCCCTTGTTGTTTTTTGTAGGATATTCCCCAACTAAAATTTATGTAAAGGTGAGATTCTTCTTAGGTATACGTGTGGCCCTACTAGTGGTAGTTGGAGGAGTTGCAAAGAGGCCAATATTTCGATATGTTTTTTTTTAGCCAAAAAGTTTTTGATGAACTGCATGGAGGATGTGGCAGAGGAGGAAGGTGTCTTAGACTGATAAGGAAGAGAAGATTTCTCCTGTTCTGAAGTTTAATATTTTTCTTCTTCCTCACACATCTTTTGATAGGATTTTTATGTTGCTTATGTAATATCTTTCCTTATTACCTAAGTGATTTCCGATTTTTCCATCATTAGTTTGTCCAATCTTTGTTTAGATCATAGCTCTTTAGTTTGAATCTCTCCTATCTTTTGATTTTGTGGAGGGGTCATTGTGGAAGCCACCTCTCTAATGGCTAGGTATTTTAGTTATTCTTCTTTTGCTTCTTTCTCCCTTCTCCTTTTTAGTGTGGTATTTAATTGGTTTAGAAAATGACCAATCATATCTTCTAAAGCGATATTGGCTACTATAATATACCTGATGATTTCCCTTTCTATAGTTTGTTGGTTTGGGCCTACCATGTTTGGGTATTTTTGTAATATCATATCCATTAATTCCTTCTAGAATAGACCACTATATAGTTGGTCCTCATCAACTAGTGGGGAGAATTCAAGGATAGTTGTAGTCTCTAAAATAGATTTACCCCCCAAAATTGGTTTCTCTTCTTCTACATCTATCGTTTATGGAGAAACTTGTCTTTGTGCCTTTTCTTTTTCTCCTCTTGGGTTGCATCTCTAAGCTCATTTGTATGAGGGCTTTTGTAGCTTCCTTTTCTAGTGATTCTTGTTGGGAGGGGTGGTAGTAAGCCTTCATTTCCTTGACCTACTAGGCTCACCTTGGGAAGGTCCTGCTTGTGGAGTCTTCTGAACCTCTGGGGAGTGATCTACTCCTCTATTTATTTCTTGGTGTTACCATGATTTTGTTGGAAGAACGAGGAGATTTCATTTATGTTGTTATTGGAAACATGAGCATGAGGGATAGGCACAAGGTATTATGTGTTGTAGTGTTGTCATTGATGTCAATATTGTATCTTGGTGTGAATACTTTGGTACAAATAGTTTTGGTTGGCTCTAACATTCCAAAAAATGTTAGAAGGATTGTACTTTGATGTTTTTGGAAGACAATTTTGCAAGATGGTTTGATCAGGTAAAATTGATTATGATGAAAATTGACTGTGTTAATTCTGATAATTTTGTGTAATAGAGCATTCAGTTTTTGGGTCCATACTGGTCCACGAATTAACATTTCACTCTATGGTTATAGTATGTTTTTTTAGTTGTTAGAAGTATCTAATTCTAGAATTCCATCAGGTTTTGGCTTTTGGTTTGAAATATATGAATGACATAAGTTTTACCTGGAAAATTATAGTCATTTCCTATATAGTGCATGTGAGTAGGAGAGTATACACTTCTCTGTGGATAGAATTCTGGCTTTTCTATTCTAAGGAGATGTTTATAGATGTCAATAGAGTGTGAATTCCATATGGCATAGAATTTTGAGCTATGTGTGTCTGAATATGGGTATACAGTTGAAGAATTTTTGTATTAGATCTTTTATGGTGCTAACCTAATAGGTGTGAAGTTATGCAAAAATTAATTAAGTATTTTAGAGTTATGTGGGAGATATTATAGGTCCATGCTAACCTATTTCATTTTTTTTTAAGCATTAAATCTTGGTGTGAGGCATGTGTGGAAGGATTTGAGATGACAAGTCATATGTTATCTATTTTGTATGATACATCTAATTAGGCTGACCTAATTGATGTTATTCTTGAAGTGGATATATATGCTAGATCATTTTTGGTTTTTTGATGTAAGTAAGACATGTATGTGATGTGAATTGAGTGAATATTATCAAAGCATTATGAATTTAAGTTGTGAAAATTGAGTAGAATATTAGAGTGATGTGAATGCAGAGGAAAGTAGAGTATTAGATCAGAATCAAATGAAGTGTGTAAAGTCAGTTTATTGAGCTTCATTGGAACTATAATTGATGCATATGATAGATGCAATTTTAATAGTTCAATCTAGGTTGTGAGCCAAAACTCTCTTTTATCTCTTTTTCTCCCAATGGGTAGTGAGTCCACCTGTAGCGAGCACTACTATAAATATACTATAACCAATTATAATATATTGTGAGCTAATCATCACTATGGTTTTTTCCATTTTGGGTTTTCCACATGAAAATCATGGTGTTCATGTGTTGTGTGATGTTTTTTAATGTTTCATACTTTATTTCAATTGAATTTTCTAAGTGGATTGGATGTTTAAATGTTTGAAATGTTTAAAATAATACTAATTCACCCCCCTCTTAGTATTTTGGGTGTTCAACAAATTGGTATTAGAGCTTGGTTCCTTGTAAGGAGCTTAAACACTTGGGGAAGATCTTGGAGGTTGAACAAATGGTTGTTAGAAGATACCTACTCCTCTGGAAGAGATTCCTATTGTTGGATCTATAGAAGAAGATTGCATGCTTGAAAAAGATGGAGAGCTCAAAGTTTCTCTTGAAGATCTTGAAAGGTTTGAAGGTGAAAATACAAATCTGAAAGAAAATTTCAAAGAAGAAGATGAATGCATCATAAATTTGAGAGATAAAATCAAGAATTTTAGAGAAAGGAATAAGGAAGTCAATGAACAATTAAAGTGAGAAAATGAAACCACCACCAGTTTGAAGGTGCAAGTTGAAGAAAATAAAAGAATTGAGGAATTTCTGAATACAATGGTGAAAGAAAACCTGAGGAATGTATAAGGCTTGATCAATAAGTTGTGAATCTGAGACCAGATCTAGAAAAAAGAAAGGATTAATGAAGACAAATTCAGGATGAGTTTTATAAAGATTTGATGAAATGATTGCAAATTAGAAAGGCTCTAAAGATAAAGAAGGTCTAAGATTTGAAAAGGGTGAAAGTTCAAAATCAAATCAAACATCATATGTTGAAGACAAGAAGAACAATGACAAGTAGATCCAAAATCAAAAGAATGAAGCTACAATACAACCGTTCAGACAACCAAATGCATAAAGGTACCCATATTTTAATGGTTTATGTTATTCTTGCAATAGATTTGGACATAAGGAAATGGAATGTAGAAGCAAAATAAATTAGAATGTTCCACCTTTTTTTGGTCAATGTTTTACATGCAAGAAATTTGGTCATAAAGCTAGTGAGTGCATAAGTCAAATGAAAAATGACTATAACAATGGTAGAGTGGTTCAATCTTTCAAAGGCTACTATTATACATTCTATGGATTTGGGAATAAAGTTAATCAATGTAGATCTAGAATGTATGGAAGGAATACTGTTTAGAAGAATATCATAAGTTACAATTACAATAGGCCTAGATACATTTCTAAGTTTTGTAGAATCAAAAATATGAAGAAGGATAATCTAATAAAGAAGAATGAACTAGTACAAAATATTGATCTGATAGAAACAAATAAGGAGATGAATAATATTTGGAGAAAGAAAGAAGAGAAATAGGTTAAAGATGAATCTATACATGCATCTGGTGCAAATGTTTCCTCCAGAAGCTAATTTGAGAGCTTTGGCTCAAGGGGAGATTTAATGAACATCTTATAGCCCCTACCAAATAAAATGGTGTTGATGCTTCAACACAAAGATATGTGATGTATATCGACATACTTTATCTATTGGTGAAGATTACGAAAGAAAATATGATAATGCAGAAGTTTGTGGAGCATCAGAAGTTGACTATGCATACAATGAAAGGGTTTCCAAATTTATTGTTTGAAGCATTCAATGCAAAATTAGGTTAGATTGAAAGGGTTATAAAGTGATTTCACTTAACCAAATTAATTTATAAAAATCATTTGAGAAGGAAAATAAATGAAGAAATAATTTGAAGCGATCAAGGCGATTTGAGATTCAATACATTCAAACACTAGTTCGACAAGTGAAATAAAAGGCATTTACAATCCTTGTTTTCCCTAGTTCCATAGAGAACTTTGTTTGAAAGCATTTTGAATTTGTTTTTCAATGGCTAAACTAGGGGTAATTGAGGTTACTAAGAAGCCACAACCCAAAATTAAGAAATACCCTGTGAAATCCATAGAAGATGACCTGTTGGGTGCTTTCTTACATGCTCCATATTGGGTTTTTCCAATAGAAGATATAAGGATATGTGTTCATGGAAAAATGGAGGAATATGATCATAATAAGCTAAGAGATATATGGATGAAGGAACTTACTAGAGATAAATTTTCCCTAAAACTAGAATACCAAAACCTGGTAGTAAAGAAACTTGATGTATGGCAATGGTTTATGAAATTTTGCTTTGATCATAAATGGGTTAGGATTGCACTAAGAAGAATTTAGGATAATTTTATTTGGACTGATATGCCTTGAATGATAACAAAAGAAGTGAGTAGAGAGGCTACAATTCTATGCTTCACCTAACCTATCCCAGTGCTCAAATCAATTAAGAATGAGTTTGTAATGGAACTCACAGGCGCAAATTATGATAAGAGAGCTCTAGATGTAAATCCCATCAAAAATATAGTTGTGAGGTATGCAACAATGTTAATTGGTTATAAAATCTACTTCAAAAATAGAGAAAACTTTGTATTTGCCACAACAATCAATGTGTCATGAAATGATGGAAAAATGGATTGATTATGATCTTTGTGAATTGTTAAGACAACAGTTGATGGAGAACTTGAATAAAACCAAGGAGAAGAAGTATGAATTTAAAGTATGGAACCTTGGTTGTGTGTTTATTCTTTTATTTCCTAAAAGAACTCCCCAAAACCAAAAGTGTGAAATGGTTGCAAGGAAGACCAGTAGATCATCAAATTGTAGAATTTATGAGAATTCTTGGTGATGTGAAGACACAAGATTATCCCCTTGTTGATTTCTTTGCATTTTTACAAAAGAGGATGCATAAAACAGACAAAATTCCTATAAAAACGGTAGAACAATATCAAAATGATATCACATTTCTGGTATCAACAAATGAGTGCATGATGGAAGCAGTAGATCTAAGGGAAATGTGGATCCTTGCATTGGAATATGAGATCAATTAACGAGAGATTACTGGTTTGAAAATTTTGTTGAAGATTCCAAAAGATACCACTAAAGAAAGGTATGGCACCTATGAGGAAAAATCTATGGAGGTGCACATGGAGCAGAAAAAAAATAGATAAAGAAGAAGGTTAAAAAGATGGTTGACAAGTTTGTAGAGGAAATGGGCTTCACAAAGGAGCAAGTGGAGAAAGCAATAGAAAAAGGAGAATCAAGTGTTGTAGGAGGTTCAGGAAGCATAAGAAGATCTGGTAGGATAGATACCATCCCTCCTTCTATCCAAAAGTCCTCTAAGACTAAGCCCTCTATTGGAGAAAAGAGATAAACTACTGATAGTCCTTCGGTAAAGGAGAAACCCTCTCCATTTGTGCAAACTATAAGGCCTAAAAAGAAGAAAATTGCTACAACACCACCTACACCCCCTGCTAAGAAAAGAATGAAGCAAAAGGCAGTGATAGAAACAAATGAAAATATGAATGCAGAAGAAGAATAAGAGGAGGAGGAATAAGGACCATAGTTGGTCTACAAAAGGGAAAATATAGCTTCTCAAGGTGAATCAAGTGTTAAAAGAAAGAGATTTGACATCAATTTACAAACAACAAAGAAGATCTAGAGGAAGAAAAGAATAAATTTATAGTTCATATGAGAGAATAGAAGAAAGAATCCACCAAGAAGGTGTCACCAGAGAAGAAGAAAGCAATATCAAGCTAGAAGAAGGCTCCGAATGAAAAGCAAAAGAAAAAATAAATAGAATTGGTAAGACCTCACTCTCCTATGAAATTAGAAGCATTGTTCAATAGCATTTTGTAGTATGAGATGTTAGGGGAGACTGTAGCTCTATACAGTGAGGAAAATGAGGTGGATAAGGCCACCATTTTTGAGGCAATTATTAAGTACAATATTGTTTAATAATTTGATATGAAAAACATTGAAAAACAAATTCCTATGGAGCCATGGAATGTCTTGGTAAAAATAATACAATTGAAGAAGAAGGAAAGATAAAAGAATATGCATTGGAGAAAGTCGATGCTTCTATGTCTAAGGAAAACAAAGCCACATTGGCTAAGTTACACACCATATAATTTAGGGTGAAGCAAAGGGTAACTACCCTTATGGGTAGAGACTCTCGCAAGGTGTGCACCCTTGGTCTCCTTGTATAATGTAGCACAATGCTTGGGTTCGTAATATGGATTAACCACCTCTTGTGGATTCATTAACTCTGGTAGTTGTACTGGGCATTAACAGGTTGATCTTTTGGTGCAATGACAACTATCTTTACAACAATTGGTATCAGAGCCTAGGTCACGGATTCAAACCCCTTTCTTGCATTGGGAGGATTGTTGCAAGGTGTGTTCCCTTAGTCTCCTTGTGTTGTGCAGCGCATCACTTTGCTTTGTGACATGGCTTAACCACCTCTTATGGATTCATTAACTCTGGTGTTTGTATCAGGCATTAACAAGTCAATATTTTTGTCCAATGACAACCATCTTTGCAACAAAGACAAGAATGAGTTTGAAAAGCTACAAAAGGAGACAATTGACAAAATTTCAGACATTGCACAAAAATATGGTATATGAATTTAGAGGACACTACTTCGGAAGCCACAGGAGAAGATGGTTAGGACATTGATGCTCAACATGAGCATGCAAAATATGAGAGTATATTTAGGATAATGTCCCTCAAGTACTGGAAGAACTAGCACATGAAGATGAAGAAATAGAGAAGAGTATTGAAGGAGATACAATCATTAGTGAGGAAGCAACAAAGGAAGGCACATCCACTCCTCCTCTAGTACCTGAAGAAATATTTACTCCTTCGAATAACATAGAGAAGCCTGTAGAGGAAGAGAATGCAAGTAAGGATGATGAAGAGATTGTTGATGCAGAAAAAGAACAAGAACAATAAAATAATAAGAAGGAAGATGAAGATAAGAATGAGGATGCATTTGGAGATGCAAAAACAAAATAATAAAATCCAGTAAACTCTTAAAAGAATAAGGAAAAATAATTGAAAGAGAAAGTTGTGGAGATTACAAAGTCTTCTAGTGAATCCTACAGCTCCTCTTGAGATTGCTTGAAGAATCTATTGAGTATGTAGCTCAACTTCCAACCTATTGTATCATCTCAATTGCTACAACTACCAATGTAATAGGGAAATGTAGATCTAGACAAGATTTCCCCCCTCCACAAGCTACAATTCGGAGATGTATTCCATGCATATGCCTAAAAGGAGATTATAGAAACACATAAAAAGAGTGGAGAGTTGATGAAAGAAGTAGTAAAGGCATTGTCGGAGGCCATACCTGGTGCAAACATTAACACATAAATTTTTGGTATGGAAAATTTAAAGCTATTAATTGATTATTTTAAAGAATATACCTCAAGTCTTAAGGGACAAATTGAGAATGAAGTTGAAAAGAGAATAAGTGATAAGAAAATGATGGAGATTACTAAGAAATATGCTCTTGCACATAAATTTTCAAGAGAATGTAAAGCATGCACAAGTGTGTATAGATGAGGCAAAGGATTTGTGTAATATGGTATGAAATAGCCCAAAGCCACATAGAGTATCAAGAAGGAAATGGAATCTATTGAGTCCCATATCAACAATGCCTCCAATGCCTATGATCTGACACTTGAACTAGCTAGAGACACAAGGTATATTATAGAAGATTTGCATAAGAATTTTTTTTCAATTACAAGCCCAAAAGGAGCATATCATTCTATAGTTTGCAGAGATAAGGGATTTAGTGAATCCAAAACTCATACTTTTTTCGTGTGCCCTTTTGAGTGCTAATAAAGCTACACAAATGAATCCTATACCTAGCCCTGTAGAAGAAGGAGAAGAGATACTAATGGAGTTTGAAACACAATGTAGATTGATTGGTGTAGCCAAGAAGGTAAATAGGCATGGTAGACCCATGTGTAGAAGCTACAAGATTCAACATCTTCTGATTGACAACATTTCTTACTCTTTATGCATTTCCAATTTTCAGTCTAAGATTCTTTGTACATATGCAGAGTATATAAAGTAGTTTCCAGACAAAATTTTTGGTTTTGCTTTGGTACATGACTTAGGGGGATTCAATTCAATCTTTCAATTTGTACATATGAGATCCAATATATGTTAGAATAGTTGTTATAGGTGCCCTTTTCCCTTGATGTCAAAGGGGGAGAATATTTTGGAGAGAATTTTGAAGATATTTTTGGCCTCTTGCCATGAATGACAAAGGTGGAGATTTTTGGAAGAATTAGGAGATGTCATTGATGCTATTGTTGGAAACATGAGCATGAGGGATAAGCACAATGTATACTATTATATGTTGCAGTGTTGTCATTGATGTCAAAATTTTATCTTGGTGTGAAGACTTTGGCGCAGATCATTTTGGTTGGCTCCAACATCCCAAAACATGTTAGAAGATTTGTACTTTGATGTTTATGGAAGATGATTTTGCAAGATGGTTTAATTCAGTAAAGTTGATTATGATGAAAATTGACTAAGTGTCAATTCTTATAATTTTGTGTCGTGGAGCATTCAGTTTTTGGGTCCTCACTCGTCCATGAATTAACATTTCACTCTGTAGTTCTAGTATTTTTTTGTTGGTTGTTAGAAGTATATAATTCTAGAATTCCATCATATTTTTTCTTTTGGTTTGAAAGTATGAATGATAGAAATTTGGATTGGCAAATTACAGACATTTCTTCTATAGTGCATGTGAGTAGGAGAGTCCACACTTCTCCGTGGATAGGATTTTGGCTTTGGAGTTCTACGGAGATGTTGACAGATGTCAATAGATTGTGAATTCTAGATGGCATAGCATTTTAAGGTATGTGTGTCTGAATATGGGTATACAATTAAAGAATTTTTATATTAGGTCTTCTATGGTGCCAACCCAATAGGTGTGAAGGTATGTGAAGATTAATTTAAGTATTGCAAAGTTATGTGGGAGCTATTAGAGGTCCATGCTGACCTATTTCAAATTGTTTTAAAGATTAAATCCTGGTGTGAGGCATGTGTGGAAGGATTTGAGCTGGTAAGTCATATATTATCTATTTTGTTTGATACATCTAATTAGGATGACCTAATTGATATTATTCTTGAAGCATATATATATATGCTAGATCATTTTCAGTGGTTTGATATAAGACATGTATGTGATGCAAATTGAGCAAATATTATTAGAGCATTGTGAATTTAAGTTGTGAATGTTGAGTAGAGTATTAGAGTAATGTGAATGTAGAGGAAATAAGAGTATTAGATCAGAATCATATGAAGTGTGTAAAGTTAGTTTGTTGAGCTTAATTAGAACTATAATTCATGCATATGATAGATGAAATTGTAATACTTCAATCTAGGTTGTGAGACAAAACTCTCTTCTATCTCTTTTTCTCTCAATGGGTAGTGAGTCCACTTGGACAGTGAGTCCACCTACATTGAGAACTTCTATAAATATACTATAACCAGTTATAATATATTGTGAGCTAATCCTCACTATGGTTTTTCCAATTTTTGGTTTTCCACATAAAAATCCTAGTGTTCATGTGTTGTGTGATGTTGTTGAATGTTTCATACTTTATTTCAATTGAATCTGCTAAGTGGATTGGATGTTTAAATGTTTGAAAGGTTTAAAAGAATATTGATTCACCTCCCCTCTTAATATTCTAGGTGCTCAATAGATTTTTGTCATCCCCTACAAACCATGTTCACCTTTGCAAATTTTTCCTTATTGATGAGGGAACACTCCACTCAACACCCATAAAACACAACAATAGATATTAACACAAAAGATGCAAAATACAAAATAACTCACTTTCAATTACTTTTAGGAAATAAAATTATAGATTGAAAAATTACAATGCTAGAACCACATGGGCTTGATTCATTACAACAAAACCAACTCTGAAAAGAAAATCTATTATTCAGAGCCACAATCTACACTAATGGAGCCACCGCTTATAACCTCATTTTACCTCTTTTATTTTGTCCTAATATCCACCCAAGAATGTTCTAGAAGGTGTGATTTCCCCCTTGTTTTGGTGCCCAAAAGTCCAAACATTCATTTTTTCCCACCTAGGAAGATATTTTATCAAAATTCACTTTTGGTAGCTAAATTTCCCAAGACCATATCTTTTGTCTTGGGTGTTTCATTGGCTAATATAACATATCGTTGGGAAAATATCGATGAGATAGATGAAACTTAAATTGTTTAAAGATAATTTCATCCATTTTTTGAGCCATTTCGAGGCTTTTAATGTTTTCAAACTTGATTTGAAATCGTATTGGAGAAATCTCCCAAGACGAAAACTTTAATATCTCCTAAACAATATAGAGTATTGAGATGATTCTTTTTCCATTAGATACATATTTTTGCTCCACTCCTTTGGGTAAATTCCTTACACCCCTTAAGTGCCATCAAGGAACTCAAAAAAAAAAGGAAAAATAATTTTTTGGGTGATGCAAGATTACCCATACACCACTAGATTCTCTTGCATTAGACACCTAGGGTAATTTTAGAAGTGACATTGAAACATCTTTGGTATTGGAGGAAAACTAAGATAGTCAACCTCTACCTTAGACAACCATGATGAATCTTCAACATGCCTCCCCTTTTATTTAATCAAATATTCTTCATAATTCTTATTTCTTGTACTTCTTCCCACTCAGCTATCCAAGATTTCTTCTATCTCTTCCTTCTCTAAATTAGGTATTGGAATATTCCAATTCTCCTTTATTGGTCCATCTTCCATATCTCCTTCATGATACTCTGTAAAATCAGTAATATTGAACATAGGGGGAATGTTTATCCCACTCGACAACTCTACCTCATAAGAATTTCCTAAATCATGCTTCTTTAGGATCTTGCATGGTCCAAATTTCTTCATTTTTAACTTGTTATACGTTCCCATTAGGAACCTTTCCTCTTTCAGGTGAACTATGACTTCATCTCCAACCTGAAATTCCTTTTAAATCTCCTCTTTTGATCGGCCTTAGCTTTGTATTGAGAATTCATTTTATTGATATGATTTATTACTTCTTCATGCAAGTTCTTTAGGTTATTCTACCTTGGCACTACTCTTTTCTCCTTTGTCCATCTTGGACTCAACTCAGAAACATTCCTTAAACTACTCCCATATACAAAATAGAATGGAGATTTATGAGTACTCCTACTGACAAAATTATTGTAAATAAATTATGCCTATGGTATAATCAAATCCCATCCCTTGGGATTATATCATACTGAGCATCTCAACAAGTTTCCCAAACTCCTATTCACTACCTCCATTTGTCCATCAGTTTGCAGATGGTGTACAAAACTAAACTTAAAATATGTCTTTAACTTCTTCCATAATGTCCTCCAGAAATAACCAATAAATTTGATATCTCTATCTGAAACTATACTCTTTGGTAGACTGTGTAGTCTCACCACCTCTCTGAAAAAGCAACTCTGCAATATGAATAACATCACTAGTCTTATGACACATAATGAAATGTGCCATCTTTTAAAATCTGTCAACCACCACAAATATGGAGTCATGTCCTCTTTGTGTCCTTGGTAAACCAAGAATAAATTCCATGCTAATATCTTCCCATAACCTCTCTGGTACATGTAATGGCTTATATAATCCAGTATTTTGACTTACCCATTTAGCCATCTCGCATACTCTGCAACTTTGTACAAACTTCCTCACATCTTGTTGTAACTATGGCTAGTAATAATTCTCACTAACAAGAGAAATGGTCTTATCATGATCAAAATGTCCAACTAATCATCCACTATGCTTCTCCTTGATTATATTATCTCTCATAGAACTCCTTGGAATGCACAATTGTCTTCCTCTAAACAACATCCCATCTTGGATTAAGAAATCCAACCATTTTGTCCTATCCAAAGTAATAGGTTCCAAACAAGCCTTCAAAGCTTCTGCAAAGTTTGGATCTTTAGGATACAAACTCTTGAGTTCATTGAACCCAACAACCTCTATTCTCATCTCTATCAAAAAAAATTTCCTTCTACTTAAGGCATCTATAACTCTGTTTGACATTCCACTCCCGTGCTTCAAAAAAAAATTATAACTCTACAAAAACTTAACCCATTTTAAATGCCTTTGGTTTAACTTTCTATGACTATTGAGATACTACAAATCATGATGATCAGTATATAAAAAAAATTATTTTGGAAAAATAGTTTCTCCATTTCTTCAAATCCTAAACTATATATAGCATAAAACTCTTGATCATAGACAAAATATTTCTTTTTAGCATCAATCAACTTCTCATTGAAATAGGAAACAATCTTACCTTCTTGACTAAAAACAACTTCTATGGCATTGCCACTAGCATCACAATCTACTTGAAAAAACTTATTGAAATCAGGAAGTACCAAAATAGGTCACTCTATGAATTTCTTCTTCAACATATCAAAAATATTTTCTACACCTATAGTCCACTTAAACTCCTTTCTATCCCCTCTCATTACCTCAGTTAGAGGTGAACAAATACTAATAAAATTCTTAATAAAATTTCTATTAAAACTTACTAGACCATGAAATGATCTTACCTTTGTAACACTCCTCATGATAGGTCATTCAATGTTAGTTCTCACCCTCTCTAGATCCATTTTAAGACCCTATGTTGACATATAAAATCCTAGATACACCAACTCTCTCTTCACAAAACTACATTTCTTCAGATTAATCAATAACTTCTCAAAAACTCTTCAAATGTGCATTAGGTGCTTCTCCAATGTCTTACTAAAAATCAAAATATCATCCAAATAAACAATAACAACTTATCCTAAAAATTATTTCAATACCTCATTCATAAGCCCCATAAATGTGATCGGTGAATTGGTTAGCCCAAAAGGCATGACTAACCACTCATACAAGCCCTCATTAGTTTTGAAGGTTGTATTCCATTCATCTGCTTCTCTAATTCAGATCTAGTGATATCTGCTCTTCAAATATATCTTCATGAAGTACTCAACTCCACTCAAACAATCCATAATGTTGGCCATCCTCGACAAAGGAAATCTATACTTGATAGTAATCTTGTTGATGGCTCGTGAGTGTACACGTTCTCCATTATCTCTTTTTTTTTGTGCTAATACTGTAGGTACCTCACATGCACTCAAACTCTCTCGAATCAATCCCTTCCACAAAAACTCTTGCACTTGTCTGTTCAACTCCTCATTCTTTGTTGGATTCATTTGATGGGTTGCCTTATTTGGAAAATTGGATCCAAGAATTAGGTCCATTTGATGACTAATCTTTCTCACTAGAGGAAAACCCTTCATAAAATTATCAGATACAATATCTTGAAACTCATCCAATAAATTTGAAACCTCTATAGACATATCTTTTTCATCTTCTCTATCAATTCTAGGAATCAAATCCTAACACATATGTTCATGCTTCATATCTTCTAAAAAAAATCTTCAATCAAATAAATAGATTCTAGCATTACTACATACCTTTTCCTCCACCTTTTTCAAGGTCTTCAACTTATGATGAACTCCATCCTTTTTCAAAGAATAGGTGTTGGCATGTCCATCATGTATTGTCCGCCAATCAATCTACCATGGTCTCCCTAACAAAATATGACAAACATATATAGGCATAATATCACACAGTACCTCATCATGATAATTTCCAATCTTAAACTTTACTAGACATTGTTCATGACCAAAAATTTATGGTCCTTCTGCAACCAAGAAATTTGGTATGAATTCAGATGCCTTCTTCTCTCCAACTACAAATTGTTAGCCATCTCTTTTGAAATAATGTTATCAAAACTACCACCATCAATAATCACATTGAAAATTTTACCTTCACACTTACATCTTGTGCAAAACAAATTCTTCCTTTGATTTGGTTCTTTCTCCTCATTCAACAAGGCTCTTTTGGTAACAAGAACCTATCCTCTTTCTGCATCCCTAGAATGTGAAGACTCGACATCTTCATCTACATGTGCAACTCGTGCATTACCCTCAGGTATTCTATTTTTAATTCCTTGATATTGAGGAAACTTAAATGCTTTGTGTCCCTCTCTACACTAGAAATAGGTTCCACAGAAGCCTCCTCTTCCCAATCCTCATCTAGATCTCCCTCTTCCTCTTTGGTCTCCATTATTTTAATCATGAGGATGGTATTTTTTATCTCCTTTTTGGTTTGGGCTGCTACTAGATCCTTCACCCTTCTTTTTATCTTCACTTCGGCCTCCATATGACCATCCAATAATCTTTCCACCATGACCTCCACCTATTTTCTTTATTTCAAAATTTCTATTCAAATTTTCTTCTACCTTCAAATAAAACTGATATGCATCTTCAATGGTAGAAATTCTTACCAGACTCAAATCTTCTTCAATACTTGGCTTCAACCCATTTATGTAACTGGAAACTTTCTCCTTGTTGGTTTTAGAATGGCCTATTCTAATAAGGACACAAAATAATTCTTTTGTATACTCTGATGAGCCAAGTTTTTGGCACATCTAGATCATACTCTTACAAACACTTTTATGCTTTTTCATTATGCTAAAACAAATATTTAGTGCTGATTTTGGGATAAGACAAACTTTTTATGCTTAATATAATAAGTATATTATGCTAAGTCTTCCATGGTTATTACTTTTAAATGTTTTATTAGTTTAATGAATGACTTATAAACTTTGTGTGATGACAAACCTTTCATGCAGCCTCTACTGTTGAACTTCCTGCAGCCATGTCTAGAATAATGTTTTATTTAGATTAATGCTTAAATAAATATATAAATGAAGTGATGAATCATCTTAAAGGTTGAACGTGTTGAGCTAACTCTCTACCTCAGGAATAGCTGGCAGGATATTTTGTAGGTACCATGATTGAAGGAAGGAATTCAATTCCCACTTGAAGAATAGAAGACCAAATCAATGAAGACTGGTTCAACAGCAAAAGAATAGGGAGGTAGTTTCAAATCATCCTCCATGCAAGAGGAGTGTTTCATAAATCTAGTTCAGGTGTCTTGATGGCACACAAATCTAGGATGGTGGCACTTTAAGACTGATGAACCGATTTGACTTAGTTCTTGCATTTTTATCCACCTATTTACTCAGTTAGTTGAATGTAATAAAGACCTCCCATTTTATAAGGGAAGTTTAGTTAGTAGTTAGATTCAGTTTCAATAAATAGCCCATTCTCCTTTAGAGAATGGGCTGGAAGATTGCTATTGTAAACACATTTCTAGTTTCAGAAATACAGTCAAGAGATTATGTGCTATGTATTTGTTTACCTTGAATCAATAAAGTTTATGAAGTTTTTCGCCTAAATCTATTGTCTACTTTTGGCATTACCTAAGGGGGCCTACTTAGGGAACTGCCTATACTTTCATTCTATAAGTTAGAATAGCTGCAATTTCTTTTATAGAAGTTCATGTGACTGTTCCTGCAGCTGGTAGAAACACAGAGCTACCAACTGTTCCTGCAGCCACTAGATGCAGAATAGTTTCATCTTTCAGTTTTCATTTCAAAAGCAAGTTATCCAGTAAAGTTATTCCAGAAATTCAAATTCCAGTATAAAGCAGCTTAGGAAATCATGCATGTCTGAGAAAGGTGATTAGTGCATATATGTGCTAACCCATTTCAAGTTCACGTCCCTAGGTTGATAATTAAATGAGGTTCTTTAACAAATTATGACTGTTGGTTGTGATGTTCAATCCCTGAGTAGAGGAATTCATGTTCCTAGTTATTAAGTTGATTAAAGAACACTACATTTTTGGCGTTGTTGTTGGGGATGGTTTCAAACTAAAGACCTATTGCAGGCATGCTAGTAGGTAGCTTGAAATTTTATTGCTAGTGTTTAGATCAAAATTCACTATTCCAACATTTTTCCATAGTTTAGACTTACTTTTTACTATATGCTTAGAAGAAGAGACCAATTTAAAAGATTCCTTCCTAGAAGTTTAGATATCCAAGAAATTGACCCAAAAATTGTCCCAAAAGAACCATATTTGGATGTTGGTCAGGAACTAGTCACTTCATCTTCTTCTTCCTCAAAGATAGGTTTGAACATGTTTGATGAGCCTAATAACCTTGATTTACTCACGACACGATTGAATAACATGGACACTTTCAATAACCAGGACCCCCATAATAACCCACTTGCCCTTGTCATCTACCAACCAGGAGCTAACCCAAAACCACCACCAAGGATGGCAAGGCCTACTTTTCCATTTCCACTTCCTAAACTGCATGACAATAATAATCTCAAAAATATCCCTACCTCATTGCTTCCAAAATTCTATGGCCTTATTACAGAAGACCCTCATACCTTCTTGTTTGAGTTTGACATCTTATGTAGGATTTATGATTATATACTAAAGCACATAAGATGAAATTGTTTCCTTCTACTTTAAAGGAGTCAGCCTTAATATGGTTCATGGGACTAGGAGGCAATGTTGCGGCCACTTGGGATGAATTGAAGGAGTTGTTCTTAGGAAAGTATAAAGAATATTGTAGGGGGAATGATATGAGAGGAGATGACAACTTCAAGATGTCACAAAAGGAGGATGAAACTTTGGAAGATTATGTGTCCAGGTTCCTGCTCAGTGTGCAAAAAAACACTCAGCACCAGCTAAATGAGGAGTCTAAAAAATGTCTCTTTCTACGAGGAGTCAATGATACTTGCATGGAAGCACTAGACCTCATGGCTAGAGGAGATATCACCCAAAGCAATTGGGATGACATCAAAAATATCTGTCTCAATTACTTTAGGGAAAATGTGAAGAAAGGCAGGGGGTTCAGACCCTCTATTGCAAAAGGAAGTGGCTCAGGCGTATCAAAAGGAGAACTCTAATATTTTGTCCGACTTCAAGCAAGCTATTATAAATGATGTAACTACTCAACTGGACACCATGCAAGCTAAAAGGAAGAAATAGGAGGTTGATGCTATGCTAGTTGAATATTGCCCTCACTGCAGACAAAGGAAGAAGGATTGCAGATGCAAGGCAGTGGCCAATTTGGAGGTCCAGCATCTTCCTACCGAGTTCAAAACCATTGAAGGAGAGGAAGAAGTGTTCTTCGTTGCTCAACATAGACCTTGGGCCCCAAGACAAGGTATGCCTCAGGACCCCTTGCAAAATTTTGGTTCATATAATAATTAGTGGCAAAACCAATACCCTCCAAATTTTGGCCCATATTCTCAACCTCAATGGAATAATCCTCGGCCAAATGCTCAACCAAACCATTGGCAACCCCCAAAAGGGAACTGACAGTCACCACAACAAAATTAGTGGCAACCTCCATAAGGGAATTGATAGCAATCCAACCAATGGAGAGGAGGCCAGCAATGGTTAAATCCACCCACTGGTTTCCTGTAGCAACCTCAGTAGTAGTTAATTATGCCACCTCTTGTAGCCAATCCAAGCCAGAATCCAAAGCCAACCCAACTACCTACTTAAGCAACACCCAATCCAAATAATTAGCCTCAATAGTAGCAGCAGCAACAACTTTATTTTACTGATCCTAATCATCAGCCTGCCTATGCTCTCAACCTAAATAATATCAACTTATGTTCAGGAACTGTGTTTCCCACACCATCTCCTCCCATAATCTCTAAATTTCCATCTGAGGAGATTGAGTAAGAAGAAGATGCCAATGGCCTAGTCCAACCCAATGAGGCAATACAGACTCCATCATTACCTAAGGTATCCAATAAACCATCACCTCCTTTCCCACAAAGGTTGGAAGGTGAAATTTTGAAAAAATAAGAAGAGCCTACCTTTGACATTCTTGACTAGCTAGAGAACATATGTGTAAAAATTCCTTTGTTCCAAGCAATTAAGGAAGTACCTATTTACAGCAAGGCCATCAAAGAAGCATGTCTAAAGAAGTCGGGTAGGAAGAAGAAAGACCCTCAGACTATTCATGTCTTAGGCCAACTCTCTGATTTGATGCTAGGGAAGCTTACCATCCCAAAATATTCAGATCTTGGAAGCCTTGTTGTTGAAATTAATATTAATGGGGTTCAAATTAAGAATGCTTTAGTAGATCTTGGAGCTGCTATCAATGTCATGACCAAAGATCTTGTACTAAAGCTAAGTATTTCATACCTAAGACCTACACCTATAGTCTTGCAACTTGCTGATAGTTCAACAGTCAAACCTGATGGAGTAGTGGAAGATTTAGTTGTCACCCTAGATTCATGGGAATACCTTGTTGATTTTATGATTTTGTCTCCAAAAGCATCACTAGGAGGTTATCCTATAATTCTAGGAAGGTTGTGGTTAGCCACTTCAGATGCTTATATTGGATGTAGGACTAGCAACATGACAATATCTGATGGATATAACACAAATAATCTTACCCTCTATTCTCCTGCCCAACCTCAACTTGAGTTTGGGCAGGCTGTTTGGCCAGATTTGGGAGAAGAAGAGGAAGTGAACTCAGTGGCCAATCTCATGATGATTATCAGAGAGCCTCCCATTTCACAATAAGAGGAGGAAGAGATGCTATACAATGTCCTACTGAATAATTATGGTATTGAACACCCTCATTGTGAAGAAAGTCCATGCACCTTGCAGACCATTCTTTCTTTGCCCACATCAGCTCATTATCCTACAACAACTAACTGTTTGCACACATTATTGCCCCATGAAGTAGACATGCTTGAATTGACTTCCCAAGTGGAATTAGCTACAAGAAAAACTTTGAATATCAACAATAAACTTACCAGCAAGCAGCAAGAGTCAATGGTTAAAATGCTTACTACCCATAAACCATCTTTTGCCTGGGATTATAGTGACATGAATGGACTTGATCCAAAGCTACGTACACACCAAATTTTTATCAATAGTGAGTTCAAACCTATTAGGCATCCCCAAAGAAGAATAAATCTAGCTTTGAGAGAAATTGTTAAAGAAGAATTACATAAGATGTTGAATGTTGGCTTTATCTACCCAATCTCAGATAGCCAGTGGGTTTCTCCACTAGTTATTGTTCCTAAAAAAGGAGGGAAATAGAGAGTGTGTGTAGATTATAGGGAGCTCAACTCTGCAACAAAGAAAGATTACTTTCCTCTTCCCTTCATTGATCAAGTGCTAGATAATTTATCAAGGAAAAAATATTTCTCTTTCATTAATGGGTTCAGTGGATACAATCAAATCAAGATTGCTCCAGAGGACCAAGAAAAGACTACTTTTACATGCCCATGGGGAATTTTTTCCTACTCTATTTTGCCTTTCGGTCTCTGCAATGCACCTACAACTTTCCAAAGAGCAATAATAAGCATTTTCTCAGACATATCATATGATTGCATGGAGATGTACATGGATGACTTTACTGTTTATGGTGCAACATTTGAGGAATCTCAAGCCAACTTGAAAAAGGTACTACAAAGATGTGAAGATCATAACCTATCACTAAATAATCAAAAGTGCTTCATGATGATGCAAGAAGGAATAGTGCTTGGTCACTATATTTTTGTTGCAGGGATACAGGTTGATCCTTCTAAGATTGAGGTCATCTCTAATCTACCCTTTCCTACCAAGCAAAAGGAAATAAGAAGCTTTCTAGGACATGCTGGATATTATAGAAGATTCATCAAAGACTTCATCCAAACAGCAGGCCCTCTGTATAGTTTGTTGAGGAAAGATGCAGAGTTTTCCTGGACGGCAGAATGTGAAAAAGAATTCCTTGATCTAAAAATTAACCTTACACAAGCACCTGTGTTGAAAGGACCTAATTGGTCACTTCCATTCCATATTCATACAGATGCATCAGATTATGCTATTGTTTTTGTCTTAGGATAAAAAGGTGGTTCAACTAAACATACACTATATTACATCATCAAGAACTTGTAGGGAGCCGAGCTCAACTACACTGTTACAAAAAAAGAAATGTTAGCAATCAATTATGCCCTCAACAAATTCAGGCATTATATAAAAAGCTATCAGATATTTTTCCACACCGATCATGCAGCAATCAGGTATCTTATGAACAAAATCTCAATAACAGGAAGACTAGCAAGGTGGTTGTTGCTCATGCAAGAATTTGTTATTACAATTGTCGACAAGCCAGGTAAAGCCAATGTGGTTGATTTCCTGTCTAGAATTCAAAGGCAAGATAACTCTGCACTTATTGAAGATTTTTTTCCTGATGAGCATCTATTTGCAATCAAAGTCATTCACCCATGGTATGAAGATATAACAAATTATATGGCTGCAGGAAGAACTCCTCCTCAATTCTCCCCTAAGGAAAAGCGATTATTGGTAGAGAAAAGTTTTAACTTTTCTTATATTACAGATTGCATGTTTTATACAGGGCCAGATTAGGTTATGAGGAGATGTGTATGAGAGGAAGATACTCATAATATACTACATGCAAGCCATGATGAACCATGTGTGAGACATTTTGTTGCAAAAAGGACAACAATGGAAATGAATATGGACCTAACAACTGCACAAAAGGAATGAGTCATGGAGCTCAATGCCTTAGATGAGCTCTAAAAGAATGCCCTACAACACACTAAGATAATACAAAAACAGCGAATAAAATGGCATGATAAGTACATTAAAGAGAAGAAATTCAAAGCGGGAGATTGGGCTCTGCTCTATGCTTCAAGATATAAAGATAGTCAAGGCAAATTGCAAACTAGATGGTTGGGTTCATATGAAGTAGAATAAGTATTCATAAATGGTGTTGTACAGTTGAAGACCATTGATGAGGTCTGATTCAAGCTGTTAGTCAATGGGAATCACCTAAAGCTCTACAATAAGCCCATTGGCAGGGAAGAATTTTTAAGCCAATTTGAATTTGTGCAGGAAACCATTCATCCTATAGCCAAAGGAATTGAGTCACAACTCAATTCCGTAGGCCATGCATAAAAGTGCATAAAAGTGTCATAATAAAGTGGTCATCCACTTAGATCCCCATTCCATTTACTCACTCCATCCAGAATCCATACACTCACACTCTTTCTGCCACCTCACCCACCTACCATTCTCCATACCATCCACGTTTCTATGAATCACATTTTCCAATGAAGAAGTGTAGTCACATCAGGTAATTACGACGGTTCCATCCAAGTGAGCTCCACTTCACTTTAAGATTGCTTAGTTGTTTCATTTATTACATTTATTTTGGTATTAATTAATGCAAACTACATTCCTATATGGTTGTCATCCTTCGGCAGTTCCACACGATTGAGCATGTTTTTCTATTTTTAAAACTTTGTACCACATCATTGTTTCCGCCGCCTCAAGGCCTTGTCACAACCATTGCCACTGTCATTTCGGCATGAGCGCTGGATTTTTGAAAATCTACAATTAAATGAACTGAACACCATTCCCTCCTACAATAATGAACCTAAATGTGTTTCACTCATCTATGATTACTTACTCTTTCAAAAAGATTAAATTTTTGAATTTCTTTTCCTATATTTTATGTATCTTTTGAAAAGTAGTTCAAAAGTTTCGGTTGAGGGGAGACAAAGTGCTATAGAATTAGGGTTGCAGGAAGTTCATTAGTTTTGCAAGTTGGGAAAATCCAGGTGATCATAAAACTAAGGAGATGGGAGGTCAGCTGATTCGACATGAGCCTATAGATCATAACATCCTGCTGCAGGATGTGTTGCATGTACCACCATTCAGACAATATGGGTGGCTTAATTACTTCCTGAAACTTGAAAATTTTGATGTAGGCATTGCAGAGGAATTTACAAGGATATTTCAAGAAGGGGAAGCAAAGGTTAGAGGTATAATGGTGAATGCATCGATTGATAGAATTGTAGAGATAACGGGGTTACCTCAAGTTGGAGATCCATTTGCTAGAGGAAGGGATGCAAAGAGCACCAGGGCAGAGTTTACTCAGCCAAATGACCCTCCTCTATGGGTAGATAAGCAAGGTGCACAAAGGATGAGTCTACCGCAGGACTGGGTGTCATGAGCGAGATATATAATCAAATACATAACCTGTGAAGGTAGGTTTTTAGTCTTGCATTCTCATCACTTCAAACTTTTGTCTCATTTACGCCATGGAGTGTTGATGAATATTCCCAACTTCCTTTACAATTTGCTATCAAATAGTGCTGCTGAATTTAAAAAGGGTAGGGTTAACTCCATATCCCACCACTGCCTTATTAAATTACTTGTTGAAAAATTTGTTCAAGATGCATCAAGAAGGACCTGGGAGGAATTCATTGTCAATTTCAACCCTAAAATTCAAAATATTGGACCTAGAGGGGAACCTCTTACCTTCAAGTGATGAACCTCCCAATCCAAAGGCCAGACCTCTGCTGCTATGTCCCCTACTCAAGAATCATCTTATTCACAAGATGACATTCCTCTTTCTGAAAAAACTTCCAAGCAACCGGCACAAACTCCTATCAAAAATCCTAAGCCTTCTTCCAGTGATAAGAAAGGGAAATCACCCAGTGTGGCAACCCCTAAGCCTATAAAAAGAAAACAAAAGGAAAACCTCTCAGTTCCTACGGCAAAAGCCTTAAAGAAGTGTAAGACAATTCCTACTCCCATAAGAAGGAGTTCTAGACTCCAGAACCAGGCAAACCGTCAATCACTTGATGCTACTACAGCTACACCACCAACTTCAGACCCTTCCAGTCTTGTACTAGAAATGGAGGAACCTGTTATTGAGGAGACTATAAGTACACCTGAAGGAGCTAGCCTGGATGAATTGGCTGCCATTACAGAATAGATATAGGGAAGTATGGCATAACAACTACAGGGAGAAGTAGGATGTATTAAGAAGGAAGAGGAAACAAAAGTGATTCCATCAGAAGAAGAGGGTGAAAGCATTGGCATGACTAATGAGATTCCTACTGCTCATGAAGAACAAGATGGTTGGCAACAGAAAGGTAATTCAAGACTAGAAAACTCTGAACAATCAAATACTACAGAGGTAATTGGAGAAGAAGAACAAGGAAAAGTGGATGTAACTGAAGAAATACAAGGGCCACCTGTAGTAAGCTATAGTCATAGACCTCCGCTCCATGTCATGAACTTTGCTATAGGAATGGCATGTTTTGAAGAACTCCAGCATCAACAGACTACTTCTGCACTCAAAATTGAGAGATTATAAAGGATAATCCAGAACAAGAATCTAGAAATTGCTAACTTAACTGACACTCTCAACTAGGTGGTAGAGCTTGTTTTGCGGCTGATGCAATGTCAACCACCTTCACTTGTCTATGCAATGTACCTCAAGGAGTTGTATTTGAACTTCCAACTGATTAGAATCTGGAAAGGTAAAAATCCTTCATTAGATACCCAGGAAGAATTTTATGAGGATTATAGAGATTCACCTCTACACATTAGGAACCTCATGTGTGAATTTTATCTGCATAATTTGGCTATACCCCAGGATAAGGATTGGAACCCCTTATGCTATGTCAGGGACATTCATATCAGTGCTTTGATCTCCTGGATCACCAATGAGATAAGCAGGGGGGAACAATTTGATATTCATCATCATAATGAAGTCAATATGTCATTATCTGTGAGGAATGAATCAAAGAATGGGATGGGTAACTACTTTGATTGGAAGAAATTATGGAGAGATGAAAGAGCCAGGCCACTAATTGAGCCTTTGAGACAAGAAGTATTTTCTCAGTATTCCCAAATAATAAACAGTGATCTTAGTGTTGCAAACCTACACATTCAAAAAAGATGGGAGAATCTTCCATTTCAATTAAAAAGAGTAGAACCACACACTCCCAATACCTTGTATGCAGCAACCAGAAGGGCAGAAAGATACATGAGGAATGTTAGGACAAAAAGGGAGAATTGGTTTCCCTTGGTTATGCAACCACCTATTCTCCTATGGATATTACTATCTATACAAGGGGACAACAACATATATAATAGGAGTTCTAAAGATAATAGATGGCAAAGGTTGGAGGTGATGCGAGCTCACTTCTGGAGTTTCCAGCATGGAGAGTGTGGACAGCAGCAAAATTTTGATTTAAGAGAATTTTCCAGGAGAAGAAATGCTAGATTTGCTAAAGGGTCTAGCAAATAGTTGGTTGAGGGGAATGATAAGCCAAGTTTTTGGCACATCTAGATCATACTTTTACAAACACTTTTATGCTTTTTCATTATGCTGAAACAAACATTTAGTCCTAATTATGGGATAAGACATAAAAAAATTATGCTGAATATAATAAGTATATTATGCTAAGTCTTCCATGGTTATTACTTTTAAATGTTTTATTAGTTTAATGAATGACAAAAACTTTGTGTGATGACAAACCTTTCATGTAGCCTCTATTGTTGAACTTCCTACAACCATGTCTGGAATAATGTTTGCTTTAGATTAATGCTTAAATAAATATATAAATGAAGTGATGAATCATCTTAAAGGTTGAATGTGTTGAGCTAACTCTCTACCTTAGGAATAGCTGGCAGGATATTTTGCAGGTACCATGATTGAAGGAAGGAATTCAATTCCCACTTGAAGAATAGAAGACCAAATCAATGAAGACTGGTTCAGTAGCAGAATAATAGGGAGGCAGTTTCAACTCATCCACCATGCAAGAGGAGTGTTTCAGAAATCTAGCTCATGCGTCTTGATGATGCACAAATCTAGGATGGTGGTGCTTTAAGACTGATGAACTGATTTGACTTAGTTCTTGCATTTTTATCCACCTCTTTACTTAGTTAGTTGAATGTAATAAAGACCTCCTATTTTAGAAGGGAAGGTTAGTTAGTAGTTAGATTCAGTTTCAATAAATAGCCCATTCTCCTTCAGAGAATGGGCTGGAAGATTGCTATTGTAAACACATTTTTAGTTTCAGAAATACAGTCAAGAGATTGTGTGCTATGTATTTGTTTACCTTGAATCAATAAATTTTATGAAGTTTTTCACCTAAATCTATTGTCTACTTTTGGAATTAACTAAGGGGGCCCACTTAGGGAACTGCCTATACTTTCTTTCTACAAGTTAGAATAGCTGCAATTCCTTTTATAGAAGTTCATGTGACTGTTCTTGTAGCTGGCAAAAACACAGAGCTGCAAACTATTCATGTAGCCACTAGATGTAGAATAGTTTCATCTTTAAGTTTTTATTTCCAAAGAAAGTTATGCAGTAAAGTTATTCCAGTATAAAGCATCTTAGGAAATAATGCATGTCTGGGAAAGGTGATTAGTGCATATATTGTGCTGACCCATTTCAATTTCACGTCCCTGGGTTGATAATTAAATGAGGTTCTTTAACAAATTATGACTATTGGTTGTGATGTTCAATCCCTGAGTAGAGGAATTCATGTTCCTATTTATTAAGCTGATTAAAGAACACTACATACTCCTTTACAAATTTTCTTGCTTGTTTCAACCCTTGCATCTTCTTCAACAAATCTAGCTCATAGTCCACAGGAACGCACTGTCTTTTTAATTTTTCCACCATCCGATCCCATCTTTTATCTTCTCTTTTCCTCTTCGATTTCTTTCTAGTTATACCTCTTTCCACCAAATATTTGAAATCCCTCAACCCTAATCCCTCAACCCTCAACTCTTAAACCCTCAATCCTTAATCTCTCAACCCTCAACCCTTAAACCCTAAACCCTCAACCCCTATACCCTCTACCCTATACATTGGACCCTCAACCCTATACCCTCAATCCTCTACCCTCAACCTAGTACCCTAAACCCTCAACCCTATACCCTCAACCTTATACCCTCAATTCCTAACCCTCTAGACTATACATTGGATCCTCTACCCTCATTTATCTTTCGCATTCCCTCCTCTTCTCTCCTTCTCTCTATCTCACTTCCCCCTCCATCTATCCCTCCCTCCATCCCTCCCTTTCTACCCTAATCCCTCAACCCTATACCCTCAACCCTTAAACCCTCAACCATTAAACCCTATACCCTTAAACCCTCTACCCTCTACCCTCTACCCTTTACCCAATACCCAAAACCCTCAACCCTAATCCCTCAACCCTATACCCTCAACCCTTAAACTCTCTACCCTAAACCCTCAACCCTCAACCCTTAATCCCTAAACCCTCAACCCTCAACCCTTAATCCCTCAACCCTCAATCCCTAAACCCTCAACCCTTAATCCCTTAACCCTCAATCCCTAAACCCTCAACTCCCAACCCTTAATCCCTCAACCTTCAACCCTGAAACTCTAATCCCTCAATCCTCAACACTTAAAACCGAATCTCTCAACCCTTAAACCCTTAAACTCTCTACCCTATACATTAAACCCTGAACCCTCAATTCTCAACCCTCTACCCTATACATTGGATCCTCAATAATAATCCCACTTGACCCTATACCCTATACCCTCAACCCTAATCCCTCAACCCTAAACCCTTAAATCCTCAACCTCATCCCTCAACTCTTAAACCCTTAAACCCTCAACCCTTAAATGCTTAAACCTTCAACCCTCTATCCTATACATTGGACCCTCAACCCCTATCCCTCTCTCTCTATCTATCTATCTATCTCACCTCTCTCTCTCTCTCTCCCTCCCACCCTACCTAGATAAGTCCCTCTCACTCCAACCCCCTCTATCCCACTCCCTCTCTCTCCCTCTCTTTCAAGTCTCTCCCTCCCACACCCTCTCCCTCTCTCAAGTCTCTCTCTCTCTCACTCCCTCTCTCTCCCACTCCCTCTCTCTCCCTATCTCTCAAGTCTCTCCCTCGGCACCCTACCTACATAACTCTCTCTCCCTCTCTCTCTCCTACCTACATGCTCTCTTT
Source organism: Sequoiadendron giganteum (assembly GCA_007115665.2). Lineage (NCBI taxonomy): Eukaryota > Viridiplantae > Streptophyta > Pinopsida > Cupressales > Cupressaceae > Sequoiadendron > Sequoiadendron giganteum. Next base: position 286,627,235 of record CM021109.1, on the reverse strand, counting down.
CTCTCTCTCTCCCTCTATCCCTCCCACCCTACCTAGCTAAGTCCCTCTCACTCCAACCCTTCTCTCCCTCTCTCTTAGGTATCTCCTTCCATCATCCTCTCTTAGGTCTCTCTCTCTCTCTCTCTCTCTCTCTCTCTCTCTCTCTCTCTCTCTCTTAAAATTCTCCATCCCTCTAAAGACATACATACATATAACCAAACATACATACATACATACTTAAATACATACAAGCATACATACATATGTACATACAATCTTACATAAAGTGATACATACATACATACATGCATATACATACATACACTGATACATACATATAGGCATACATACATACATGTCATTCAAGCATACATACATACAAACATACAAATATATATACATACATTTAATAGACTAGCATTTAACACAAAGCAAGACATAATGCGAGCGCGTTATAACACGCTTGTGTTATGTCTTTCTTAGGCAAGTCTTGGGCACAAACACAAAAAAACATGTCAAAACTATGAAATAACGTGAGCATGTTATAATGCGCTCACATTATTTCTTGCTTTGGGAATCCCAAGCCTTAGGCTTGGAGTGCCTTCCCAACGTCCAAAGACGTGTTTTTGCAAATTCTATAATATTTCACATAATCATGTTCATGTTAAGCATCATGTTTGCATGTGTTTCAAGGTCAAACAAATCAAACACCTGGGTAATGTTAGGTTCTCTCCTAGCTATCTAATGATGTAATTTTTTTCACATTTTGACAATGTTAAGCCTTTGATCTATAATTTCTTGTGTTTGTGTGTTTGTATTTTTGGCAAAAACCATTATTTGGTATTTTTTTATTTATAAATTAACCGTTCATCAAAATTTCAAATCAATTATATTTTTAGAGACTAGACTCCATTCTACACATATTTTTAAAAAATGATTTTCAATTAGTTTTCAAAATTTATAGGGGTAGCACGGCTAAAATTCTATTTTTTATGAAGTTTCCACTTTGAAAAGTAGTAAAAAATAAAATATCAATTAAAAATTTACCAGAAATATTGGGCATAAACTACATGTTAGCTAACTTCTCACCAAAGCAATTTTAAAAATACCAAAAAAAGTTAACTTTTGATGGAGCCACAAAAGTCGCTATGTTATGTTTTTTTGACAAAAACAACACCATTTTTTGTGGCTCCCTCTTTTGAACCCCCTAATCTCTACCATTTTCAAGAAAAAATTAGTAATTTAGAAATTAGACTCAGAGCACTACAATCCTTGTTTTTTTTGCATCTAAATTTTTTGAGTGTAACTATCCTCAATTTCACATCAAAGGTTAGTATTTCTTGATTTCAGAAAAATAAAATTTTAAAAAAATGTGGCCACTTAAGACCCCTTTTTGGCCCCTTGTATTTTTGCAGTTACCCTAAAGTTCCTGCCAAATGCTGGTAGGGCAGATTTGTTCTTTAAAGTGAAGAAAATTTGAGAGTAGTTGTGGGTTTATTTTATTTTTTAACAATGATGAGGACAAATGATTGAAATGTTATTGTCAAAATATGAAAACCATTTGATCACCTATATTTTTTTTCCTTTTTTCTGTATAAACAATTATTTTCCTTTGTATGGGTAGGCCTATTAATAGAAAACCTTTTGTTTCTATAACAACAATATCTATAAATAATAAAAATATATACACTTATATAATAAATTGAATAATATATATTTAATATTTATATCATATAATATCATATAAATATTAGTTAAGAGTATGCCTCCATTCCTTATATTTATATTGATTATTTAAAAAAATGAATGATACTCTTAAAACCTACTATACCTATTACCTTATGCAAGTAACCCTTCCCAAATTGGAAGGCTGCTTGGACTTCATGCAAAACCTAAAAATACTTGTACCTATGCACTAATCTACCTATAAGAACACATACCCTATACCCTTAACCCTTGTGATTTGACCCTATGCATCCCCCACTCTTGGCTGCCATTTTTTTCTACATGGTACACTTTGAAGCATTTACAAAATAGAATTTGTAAAAATACCAAACCAATAAATAGCAAAATCATAGTCATGATAAAAAAAATCATAATTAAAAATTCATACACATACCCTATACCCTTAACCCTTTTGATTTGACCCTATGCATCCCTCACTCTTGGCTGCCATTTTTTTCTACATGGTACACTTTGAAGCATTTACAAAATAAAATTTGTAAAAATACCAAACCAATAAATAGAAAAATCATAACCATGATAACAACTTTGTAATTAAAAATTCATACAAGGAAACCCATAAAGCACGACTAGCACAAATAATTCATAAAGAAAAATTATCCAATTCCAATTCACTTGAAACATCTCAACATCTCTTTTGTATAAAAAAAATTTGAAATATTCATCAACAGATTTTTTATGCATATGTCCAAACTAAAACTGATTATTTATTCATTTTTCCCCTCTTTTGTTTTGAGAGAAGACCAATTCCTTGGGATAATCAAAGAGAGGTCGTTTGAAATGTTGTATAATACAATTTCAATTGACTGCTGAGATGTCTGTAGAAGCCGTTAGAAGTCCAAGTGTAAGGTTGCCATTTAGGACCCTTCCTCACTCCAGGGCAAGAAGTTGCAATGATTTACTTTCTCAATCCAATATAAAAATTAATTTCCAATGATAGTTATGGATCATTTAATTCTCTAAGAATTTATAGAGAAAATAATACATCTCAACTTCAGAAAGATCAAAGTTCTTTAATTTTAAAATTCCCATAGTTCATCCCCTAAAAACTATTTTGGATGTAATTCTCTTATAAATACAAAAGGACTTTTAAATATTATGTAATGATAGATGGTCATTTGATTCTTTTGGCAACTTTGGGTCCCTAAAATTCTTAGAAGACTTTTCTCATCATATGTAGAGAGAATTGTAACTTAAATTGAGTTTAAAATAGAATTTTTAAATTTTTCACATTTTGTTCTATTTAGAAGAAAGGTTATCAAATGCAATTATCTTATAAATACAAAGGGGAGATGAAGATCAAGAATTAGTATTATAAACAAAAGTATTGATTGGAAAAATTTATATATAACTGTGTTTTGCAAGACAAAGATTATTAAAAGTCATTATCTTATAAATACAAAAAGAAGAGAAGGAACAAGAATTAGTATTATAGAAAGAAGCATAGTTCACAAATTTGTACTTAAAAATTTTTTGGCTATTCAAGAATTTCCCTCTTGGTAACTTAAAAAATACTTCAATTTTTTGGAAAAATTCATATTTAAAAAAATTTATAAATTTTATAGAAAATAAACTACAAAATTGTATAAAATGAGTTTGGTGGGGGTCTAGGGGCAACATCCCAAGAGGATCAAGGGGTAGCACCTCCAATGGGGTTGAGATACAATGCCCCTCATAAGGTTTGAGGGTACCACAAATGAAGACTGGTGCAGTCACGGCAAGATGGTCCTCAAAGAGAACAGTCTGGACTGTGTAGCAAGAGTTACACAACAAAAGCCACTTGGAATATGGAGGCAAATGCAGATTCAAATGTTCTTATTATCAAAAATTTCAATTAAAATCAGCTAGCAACATCTGGGTTCACAAATTGGACTCACAGGCCTGATACAACATGCTAGAAATATAGGATTCCTATATTCTCCTTAATGCGAGCCAAAATCTTACATCTTGAATCCAATATTCATTCTAATTTTTGTATCCTAATGATCTATTACAATGATTTATATCACATCCGAGATATAGAATCATCTGTGTCGGCCAAAGATCATTACAATCTCCAATGAAGGAAACGTAACCTGCATGAAATAGGTCATCCTTCAATTTGAATTTCTCCTCGGTAGGTGCATATGATGAAGTGTGGACCTAAATTAAAGTCAGGGACACTCCACAGACCAATTTGAAACTCAACGCGAGGATCCGCAAGTTACGAGAAGGATCCATAAGAGATCAAATTAGTCGTTAGGCTTGAAACTACCTTAGTGCTCTATTCTAGAAATTGTCACTTAATTCAAAAGCTATAACTTGTGGGAAAAATATCCAATCATTCAGAAATCTTGGAAAAAGAGAAAATGAGCATGTCCACGATGAAAACATAGATCCATTGAATCTGCCAATTTGAACTGAACAAGAATCGAACAAGAACAAAATTGAAATGAAAATATTTTTGGTTGATGCGGGATTGCAAAGAACCAAGGATGCTCCTGCATCAAACATCCGAGGTTATTTGAAAATTGAGTCCCTCACTTTGTTGGGGCTTAATGAAAACCAATACGGTCTACCTCAACCTAAGAAATCCAAGAAGAATCCTCCACTGGTTTGCCCTTCCACTTTACAAGATATTATTTGTATTGTCTTCCACACATTGTCCTCCCATCTCTAATATCTAAAACCTCTTCTATCTCATTTGATTGTTTAGCAAACGATTTCTCAAATTTTTCTTTATTGTCTTCACTGAATTCTAATTCATGGTACTGATGTAGATCTGCAATGTTGAATATAGTTGATATACCCATGCCATCTGATAACTCTAGTTCATATGCATTTCCTGAATCAAATTTCTTCAAAATCGTACAGAGTCCAAACTTCCTCATTTTGAGCTTATTGTATGTGCCAACTCGAAATATTTCCTTCCCCAAATATACCATCACTTCATCTCCAACTTCAAATTCCTTATGTCTCCTCTTTTCATTTACTCACTCCTTATACTTTCGGTTCATATCTTCCAATTGTTTTTTTACTTGTGTATGCACATTTTTCATGTGTTCTTCAAATTCCTCTACTTCTGCACTCCTTTTATCTTCCTTATTGATTTCTCACAACTCTGATATACCTCTAGGATGAACTCCAATAACAATCTCAAAAGGTGTTTTTTCGGTACTCTTGTTCACTGAATTATTGTAAGAAAACTCTACTTGTGCAACGACTAAATCCCAACCTCTAGTATTCTCCCCAACCAAACATCTCAACAAATTCCCCAAACTCCTATTTACTACCTTTTTCTGCCATCAGTCTATGGGTGAAAAGTAGAACTGAACTTTAAATATGTCTTTAACTTCTTCCAAAGTGTCCTCCAAAAGTAACCAACAAACTTTGTATCTCTGTCTGAAACAATACTCCAAGTTAATCCATGTAATCTGACCACTTCCTTGAAAAACAAGTCTGCTACATGTACTACATCTATTGTCTTCTTACAAGGTATGAAATGTGCCATTTTAGAGAATCTATCCACCACCACAAATATAGATTCATTACCTTTTTGTGTCTTCAGAAAACAAAGTATGAAATCCATGTTCATATCCTCCCAAGGTCTCTCTAGAACTGTCAAAGGCTTATACAATCCAACATTCTGACTACTCCCTTTTGTAGCTTGACAAACTTTGCAACTCTACACAAATTTCCAAACATCCTTATGAATTTGTGGCCAAAAGTAATTCTCACTTACCTATGCTATTGTCTTATCAATTCCAAAGTGACCTGCCAATCCTCCACTATATTTTTCTTTCACCAAACTATCCCTCATTGAAATTTGGGGCATACACAATCGATTCCCTCTAAACAACATATCCTGATAAATGAAATAATCCAACCACTGACTCTTATCCTCCTAGACTAGTTCTTTAAAATCTCTCCAAGGTTCTACAAAATCCGGTTCTTCCTCATACGAGTTCTTCAATTCATCAAAGCCTAATACATCCACTCTCATTTCTGCCAGTAAATTCCTTCTCCTACTCAAAGAATCTATGACTCTATTCGACTTTCCACTCCTATGTTTCAAAATAAAAGTATAACTCTACAAGAATTCCACCCATCTCATGTGTCTCTGATTCAACTTACCTTGACTGTTCAAATACTACAATGCCTGATGATCTGTATACAACACAAACTCCTTAGGCAAAAAGTAATGTCTCCACTTCTTCAAGGATTGAACTATGGCATAGAACTCTTGGTCATACATTGAATACCTTCTCCCATCATCATTCAATTTCTCACTGAAATAAGCTACTAGTCTTCCTTCTTGACTTAATACTACTCCAATTGCATTTCCACTTGCATCACAGTCTACCTGAAATACCTTATTAAAGTTTGGTAAAGCCAACATAGGTTTCTCAGTCACCTTCTATTTCAAAAATTCAAAACTCTGGTCTACTCTAGATGTCCACCTAAAATATTTATTATCTCCTCTCATTGTTTTTGTCATAGGACTGCAAATAGAACTAAAATTCCTAATGAACTTTTGATAGAAACTAGCCAATCCATGAAATGATCTTACATCTCCAATGCTTTCTAGTGTAGGCCATTCAACAATTTATCTTACCTTCTTAGGATCCATCTCCAATCCATCAACAGATATCACAAATCCCAGATATACCAATTCTTCCTTCATGAAACTACACTTCTTAATGTTTATCAGCAACTGCTCTTCTCTCAACCTCTACAAAACTTGTCTTATATGCAACAAATGTTCTTCTCTAGTCTTACTAAAAATCAAGATGTCATCCAAATAGACAATCACAAACTTACCCAATAATTTCTTCAATACCTCATTCATCAACCTCATGAAAGTACTCGGTGCATTTTTTAGTCCAAAAGGCATCACCAACCATTCATACAATCCTTCATTTGTCTTGAATTTTTTCTTCCACTCATCCCCTTCTCTGATTCTGATCTGATGATATCTGCTCTTCAAGTCTATCTTTGTAAAGTGTTTAGCTCCACTCAAACAATCCATAATTTCATCCATCTGAGGCAAAGGAAATCTATACTTCATTGTGATTTTGTTTATAGCTCTAGATTTTGTACACATCCTCCATTCTCCATCCTTCTTAGATTCTAGAACAACAGGTACTGCACAAGGACTTAAGCTTTCTCTGATCAAACCCTTCATCAACAACTCTTGCACTTGTCTATTCAACTCTTCATTCTCTTTTGGTGTCATCCGGTGTACTACTTTATTAGGAAAACTAGCTCCAGGAATCAGATCCATGCAATGACTAATACTCCTCACAAGTGGCAATCCATCGGGTACATTATCCGAAATGATAGCTTTATATTCTACCAGAAATTCCTTTATCTCCTTTGGTTGTTCTTCTACATGCTTCAAGTCTTCAACCTCCTTAGGAACCAAGGCATAGCACATGTTCTCATGTCTCAATCAATCCAGAAATATCCTTCCATCAACCAGACAAATTCTAGCATTCGTACAAACCTCAACTTTAGGAACATCCTCCAATGGCAACAAAGTCTACTTCATCCCATTAGCAACAATGGCATATGTGCTTTTCTTTCCATCATGAATAACCTATCTATCATACTGCCAAGGCCTTCCCAAAAAAACATGGCATACAACCATAGACATGATATCACACAAAACTTCATCATGATAATTTCCTATCTTCAATTTTACCAAACATTATTCACGTACCATTTTCTCATGCTCATCTTGAATCCATTCTATCTAATAGGGCTTCGACTGTTTCAGTATTTCCAGCATCAATTTGGTCACCATTTCTTTAGAAACCAGGTTCTCGGAGCTTCCACTGTCAATAATCAATCTGAAACATTTACTAGCTACCTTGCATCTGGTCCAGAAAAAATTCTTTCTCTGCAACGGTTCCTACTCCATCTCACTTTGACACAATACTCTTTTATCCACCAACACTTCTCCCTCTTCCAATTTATTAGATGATCCAATTGTTGGATGTTGTGTTTGTGTTGCTGATATGTGGTTTTCATTGATTTCAACACTATTAGCATTGATGTCTTTAAGGTTGTATATGTCGAGGATTATGAGAAAATTGTAATAAAATAAGTTGCAGGTTGTCAGTGAAGTAGTGAAGCTCAATATGATGGAAAGTTCAGTATGTTGATGATCAAAATTTGTGGTTTAAATGGTTTTTTTTCAAGCCTATCTAGTTTATCTACTAAAATTTTTAGAGGTGTGCATGAAGATTTGATCGAGTTATGATTTTATGTGTTTCGACAGTTATTCTACTAACTGTAATTGGTGTTCCTGGAAGAAGATAATGTGATTATGGTAATCTAAGTTGTTGCATATGCTCCTGTGATGTTTTTTGATGTTTCTAGATTGTTCTATATCTATGTTGCACATCCGCATTGATCGGTGTGAATTTGATTGAATATTTTCTCTTGTGTGTTCATGTTTTTCATGTTCATGGTCGATAGGGTGATTGTAGCATGTTGTGGATCTTTGAGGAATAATGTTTGAAAGTGTTTTGTGTTCGAGGATGTTGTGTTGGGTCCCTACTATGTTGTGACTAACTTTGGTTGATTCACATTAATAATATTTATTGTTTTGGGTTGACAGATTGTATACATTTTATTATTTTGTTGAAGTCAACATGAAGTGTTCATATTCTTGGTTGCGGATATATATGAGTGATTTTTTAATCATTTGTGGTATGTGATGTGTGGGATGTGATGTGAAATATATACAAGAAGTGAAGTGTGTGAATGTTATGTGCGAATAAAGTTCAAATCATTCGAAGGCAGAGAAAAGTGTGAAGAAGAGTGAAGAAGAAGTGTTCATGTGCTTAACCGGAACTGTAATCAGACATTAGCAAATGCTACTTTCTCAGTTCAAAATATTATGATGGATTTAAACTGAATGTTTCTGTAAGACAGTGAGTCTTCCCTTGTATTTGAGCAATGATCTCTAGGCAGTGTGCATGAATGCATGTGCATTCCTCATTTATTCTTCTTATACTTCTAACAGAGTATAAACTTGTGGATTAACCTCCACCATGGTTTTTCCCCTAACAAGGTTTCCACACAAAAATCTTGGTGTTATGTGTTTTTTTGATGTGTTGATGATTTATGCTTTCATGGTTATTAATCAGATCTCCGAATAAGGGTTAATAAGTTTAATAAGTTTCAAATTCTGACAATTGATTCACCCCCCCCCCCTCTTAGTTGTCTTCCCTTGTATTGCCCACAATTGGTATCAGAGCAGGTTCCTTGGAATAATTTTAGCAGCTTGAGGTGATCTGGGATGGTGACATATAAGAAGTATAGTCCGAGATTTTATGGAATCCTACTAGAACATTACAAGTAATAGGTATGTTATTCCTCAAAGTGGTCCTACTACTACTGCTGAGATTAGGGATTTTGGATACAATATCGAGGCGAAGGAAGCATTGTTGAGTGCTTTGACTGATTCTGAGATGACGAATGTTATGGATCTGAAGATTGCTTATGAGATCTAGAAAAAGTTGGAAACCTTGTATGAATGTGATGCTAATGTGAAGATTGCTAAGCTACAAAGTCTGAAAGGGAAATATGAATTGTTGAAAATGAGTGATGATGAGAATATTACTAATTTCATGCAAAGAGTGAATGAACTTGTGTGTGGTATCATATGTGTTGGTGGATAGTTGGATGAATCAGAGATTGTTTCTAAAGTGCTTAGATCCTTCCCTAGTGCATACAAACTCAAATCTACAGCTATTGATGAGCTCCAAACTGTGACAAGTGTAACCAGATATATGATGATTGGTAAAATTACTTCTTTTAGTTGAGTGAATTTGGTGATTCCCTTCCTAAGATAGAATATGCATTCAAAGCTACTACCTCCAAAAGAGATAAGAAGAGATATGATCTAGGTGAAATTTTTTCTAGAAAGGTATTCAGGTATGAGGAAGAAATGAGATAGATTGAAGAAGAAGAAAGAGAATTGAATGAGCTTGAAGCACTTATTGTCAAAAGAGAAGCCAGAGGCGAAGGTAAGTATAAAGGGAAATTGCCTATCTTGCAATAAGATAGGTCATTTTGCATCAAGGTGTCTGAAAAGAGTTCCTAAGTCAAGACCTTACAAGCCTAAATTTGAAAAGAAGTGTTATTATGTTGTTGATGAAGGTGTGATAGATGATGAATCTGATAAAGGGAATGCAAGTGAAGATGAGTTTGTATTTATTGCTATCAAGGAAAATAATCTTCTGTCAACTAAATGTGATAGTTGTACAAATGTGGAGAAATCCCTAGCTGCTCGAGTTGAAGAGAAGGAAGAATGGGTAATTGATAGTGGATGCTCTCATCACATGACAGGTGATAAAAGTAAATTTGTAAGCCTAGAAAAGTATGATGGTGCTGTTGTAAGAATTGGTGATAACAATGGTGGTATAATCTATGGTAGGGAATGTATTTCTTTTGATGGTAAGCATAATACTGATGATGTTATTTATGTGGAAGATTTGAAGCATAATATTTTAAGTGTTGGAAAGATGGTTGACAAGGGATATAGTCTTCAATTCAAGGATGGAAAGTGAAAAATATTTGGGAGTTATGAAAATGTGATTGCTTTAGGTAATAAAACAAAGGTTAACATTTTTCACCTGAGTGTTGCTAGTAAAATTTGTCTGATTGCTCGAGTTGATGAAAGCTGGTTGTGGCATAGAATATTCTTTCATGTAAACTTTGACAATATTATCAAGATAAGTTCTACTTAGGCAGTGAGAGATCTTCCTAATTGGTAAAGCCTACTAACACCATATGCAAGGAATGTCAATTGGGGAAGAAAACTAGAGTTTCATTCAAAAGAAAACAATATTGTTCAAAAGGAGTATTGGAGCTTGTGTATACTAATCTATGTGGTCCTGCTAGAATCAAAATTTTACAAGGAGACAGGTATTTCATGTTACTTATTGATGATTATTCTAGATTGATGTGGGTTTCCTTCTTAAAGGAAAAATCTGAAGGCCGAGAGAAATTCAAGTTTTTCAAGGCTAAGGTTGAGACAAAGACAAGTTTAAAGATTAAGTGTCTGAGATTAGATAGAGGTGGTGAATTCACTTTCGGTGAGTTTAACTCTTTTTGTGAAGTGCATGGGATAAAGAGACAATTATTTGCTTTGTGGACCCCTCAACAAAATGGAGTTGTGGAAAGGAAGAATAGGATAGTTCTAGATGCTGCTAGGACTATGATGTTAGAAGGAAATGTCCCTCATATCTACTGGAGAGAAGCTATGAGTACTGCTATTTATACTCTCAATAGGGTTCATGTCAAAGGAGATACTGGTAACACCCCTTATGAGCTATGGTTTGGTCATAAGCCTACTGTTAGATACTTCAAAATCTTTGGGAGAAAATGTTATATCAAAAGAGATGAAGATATAGGAAAGTTTGATGCTAGGAGTGATGAAGGAATCTTTCTTGGTTATTCTACTAAAATTAAATCCTATAGATGCTTCAATAAGAGATTGAAGAAATTTGTTGAAAGTGCTAATTTAAAGGTTGGTGAAGACACATTTAGACCATCCAGAACCTGTGGATATGATTCAGATGATCAAAATGTCAGTTCAATGACTCAAAATCAAGTGCAGATCATTCTAGTGAATCAAGAAAATCAAGAAGGAGAAACTAGTGAAAGTGCAGAAGAGAGATCACAAGAACCTGAAGTTCAAGAACAGACTAAAACTCCAAGGTATATAAGACTAAATCATTTAGAAGATCAAGTTATAGGTGATAAGAACAAAGGTGTTCAAACTAGGAGAAGAATTGTTGAAGAGTATTGTTTGATTTCAAAGACTAAGCCTAGTAATGTCAATGAAGCATGCAAAGATGAACATTGGATGGAAGAAATGAAAGAAGAGTTACAACAAATTGACAATAATAATACATAGATTGTTGTTCCTAGACCTAAAGACAAAAATGCAATTGGAACTAAATAGATCTTTCAAAATAAATTGAATGAGAAAGGTGAAGTTATCATAAACAAAGCAAGACTGGTGTGTAAAGGATATTCACAGATGGAAGGAATTGACTTTGAAGAAATATTTGCACTTGTTGCCAGAATTGAAGCTGTGAGACTATTTCTTGCCTATGTTGCTTACAAAAATTTCAAGGTTTATCATATGGATGTCAAGTCAGCATTTCTAAATGGCGGGCTAAATGAAGAAGTATATATTGAGCAACCTAATGGATTTCAATTGATTGATCATGGAGACATGGTTTTCCAACTGAAGAAAGCATTGTATGGACTTAACCACGCACCAAGAGAATGGTATGACAGATTGGACAGGTATTTGTTGAAGCCTAGATTTAACAAAGGTACTGCTGATAGTAACTTATATTTCAAGATTGATGATGATAAAGATTTGATTGTTGAAATCTTTGTTGATGATATCATTTTTGGAGGAGATGATGGTTTGTGTGTGAAGTTTTCTAATGATATACAAAGTGAGTTTGAAATGTCTATGATTAGAGAGATGAAATTCTTTTTGGGATTGCAAATTACTCAGTTAGATAAAGGGATTTTTATATCTTAGTCCCAAGTATGTGAGAGAATTGCTAAAGAAGGTTGGTATGGAAGATTCAAAGCTAGGCGGTACACCTATGGTGACCAGATGTAAGTTGACAACAGATGATGATACTCTGAAAGAAAATCAGACTAGATATAGATCAATGATTGGTGGATTACTGTATCTAACTCAAATGAGACTTGGTATCATGAATGTTGTATGTATTGTTTCAATATTTCAAGTTGATCCTAAGGAATCTCATGTGACTACTATGAAGATAATTTTTAGTTACTTGAAGGGAACAGTTGATTTTGGCCTATGGTATCCTAAAGATGATGACTTTAATTTGAGTTATTTTACTGATGTTGATTGGGCAGGAGATGTGAATGACAAAAAGAGTACTAGTGGTGGTGCATTTTTCTTGGGAAAGAAGTTGATTTCATGGTTGATTAAAAAGAAGAATACCATTTCCTTATTTACTTCAGAGGCAAAATACATTGTTGTTGCTAATAATTGTACTCAAGTAATGTGGATGAATCAGATGTTGAAAGATATTAGAATTGTGTATGATGAAACTTGCTATATTCTGTGATAATTCAAGTGCTATTAACATTTTTAAGAATCTGGTGCTGCATTCAAAAACCAAGCGTATATCTATAAAGTTTCACTTTTTGAGAGACAAAGTGAGTGACAATGAAGTCAGACTGTATTTTATGCCTACTAAAGAGAAAATTGCAGATATCTTTACTAAACCTTTTCCTAAGGATACTTTCGAGTATCTCAGAGGAAAGCTAGGGGTGATTACCCCTCCTAATCAAAACTAAGATGCAAGACATTGCATCAGTCTACGCATTTCACAATCATATCTTGATTTGGATTGATGTCATGGTGACTGGTACTCAAGGGGAGTAGTCAGATGATTCAGATATGTGGTTTAGAGCTTGTGTGTACCTCTACCATTGATGTCAAAGGGGGAGAAGAACAATGTGAAAAACTGGGGATTATCTAAGGAGAAGAAATCATGAGAAAAGAGTCAGAACCTAAGGGGGAGTAAGTGTTGAAGTTAGTTGCGTTGATGGTGTTTTTCACATCATGTGTTGTCATCAATGCCAAAGGGGGAGATTTTTGGATATTGCTATTGTGTTGTTGATATGTGGTTGTCATTGATGTCAACATTATTAGCATTGATGTCTTTAAGGCTATATATGTCGAGGATATTAACAAAATTGAAATAAAATAAGTTGCAGGTTGTTGATGAAGCAATGAAGTTCAATATGATGGAAAGTTCAATGTGTTGATGATCAAAAGTTTCAGTTTAAAGGGGTTTTTTTTTTAGCCTATCTAGTTTATCTACTCAAATATTTAGAGGTGCGCATGAAGAGTTGATCGAGTTATGAGTTTCTGTGTTCTGACAGTTATTCTGCTAACTATAGTTGGTGCTCCTGGAAGAAGATAATGTGATTATGGTAATCTGTGTTGTTGCATATACTCCTGTGATGTTTTTTTATGTTTCTAGATCATTCTATATCTGTGTTGCACATTCACATTGATTGGTGTGCTCGTGATTAAAGATTTTCTCTTACGTGTTCATGTTTTTCATGTTCATGGTCGATAGGGTGATTGTAGCATGTTGTGGATCTTTGAGGAATAATTTTTGAAGGTGTTTCATGTTTGATGATGTTGTGTTGGGTCCTTACTATGTTGTGACCAACTTTGGTAGATTCGCATTAATAATGTTTATTGTTTTAGGCCGACAGTTTGTATTCATTTTATTATTTTATTGAAGCCGACATGAAGTGTTTTTATTCTTGGTTGCGGATATATATGAGCGATTATTTTATCATTTGTGGTATGTGTTGTGTGAGATGTGATGCAAAATATATTTAATAAGTGAAGTGTGAATTTTTTGTGCAAATAAAGTTCAAATCATTTGAAGGCAAGGCAGAGTGTGAAGAAGAGAGAAGCAAAAGTGTTCATCTGCTTAACCAGAAATGTAATCAGGCATTAGCAGATGGTACTTTCTCAGTTCAAAATCTTTAGATGGATTTAATCTTAATGTTTATGTAAGACAATGAGTCTTCCCTTCTATTTGAGCAATGAGCTCTAGGCAGTGTTCCTAAATGCATGTGCATTCCTCATTTATTCTTCTTATACTTCTAACAGAGTATAAACTTGTGGATTAACCTCCACCATGGTTTTTCCCCTAATAGGTTTCCACACAAAAATATTGGTTTTATGTGTGTTTTTGATGTGTTGATGATTTATGCTTTCATGGTTATTAATTTGATATAAGAATAAGGGTTAATAATTTTAATAAGTTTGAAATTATGTGACAACTGATTCACCCCCCTCTCAGTTGTCTTCCCTTGTGTTGCTAATACCAGCATGATCCTCCTCAGCAAAGGTTGTTCTTCTACTATTCTCTGTCTTTCTGCTTGTCTCTCCCTGATTACATTTAAATGCTTTATGTCCTTCTCCACCACACTTAAAACAAGTTCCCCTGAATACTCTTTTCTCCTGTCCTCTATAACCTTTTCTATAACCCTCATTCTGGTAACCACCACATCCTCCTCTCCGGTAAGAGTTTTCATCATCTCTATGGTACGGATTATCATTCTTACTGACTTCCTTATCTTTATTTTGATCTGAAAAAGACCCTCTTCCTCTTCCAGTAAAAATTCTTCCTCTCTGAAATCTTTCACCTCTTCCTCTTTGTCTTTGCTCATGCCTTTTATCCAGCTTCTCTTTTGTTTTTACAGCATATTGATATGCCTCCTCCACACTCATCAACTTAATCAAACTGATCTCATCTTGTATAGAATGCTTCAAGCCATTCACATATCTAGCTACTTGTTCAGTATCATCCTTTGAATGTCTGGATCTGATATTCAACTTGTGGAACTCCTCAGTATACTATGTCACACTTGACTCCTTCTGCTTCAAATTCTGCAACTTCTAGATAAAACTAATTTGATAGTATGCGGGCATAAACTTCATCTTTAACTTATTCACCATCTGATCCCATGATTTTATCTTCTCCTTTCTTCTTCTTTGCCTATCTATCTGCAAATATTCCCACGAAAGGGATGCAT
Organism: Sequoiadendron giganteum; assembly: GCA_007115665.2. Lineage (NCBI taxonomy): Eukaryota > Viridiplantae > Streptophyta > Pinopsida > Cupressales > Cupressaceae > Sequoiadendron > Sequoiadendron giganteum. The sequence goes on along the minus strand of CM021109.1, from coordinate 286,611,890 downwards.
GTCCTTTCAACTTTGTACAAGCAAATTTCACCTTCTTGTCTTCGGCGGTACCTTCAAAATTAAAATACTTCTCCATCTCCATTATCCAATCAAGCAATTCATCTGAATCCAACTTACCACTACAATCTGATGGATTGAAATTTGTTTTAGTATTTACTCTAGTTAGGGCTCTTATGAACCTCTCTTCTCCCTGATCGAGGCCAGGTCGATTTTCTCTTTCCCCTTCTTCATGTTCTTCTACCTCTTCATCACTCACATCATCAATGGGTCAACCTCTCCTCTGGGTTGTTTTGACTCTTCTAATCTAGCAGCAATTCCTCTCAACATCTCCATTATAGTTGGGTCTACATTTCCATGCACTCCATTTAATCTACCATTTCTTCTTCTCGCCATCTTTACACAAGTCCTTTGCAGTTGTAGGTCAGATCCTCAGTCTGCCACCCCACAACAAATCTCCAAAAGGACTTCACAAACTCTGGCAATCTCTCATGGAACGAACCTCACTCTAATACCAATTTGGTGCAATCACGGTAGGAGGGTCCTCAAAGAGAACAGTCTGGACTGTGCAACAAGATTTACACAATAGAATCCACTCTGAATATGGAGACAAATGTAGATTCAAACATTCTTATTATCAGAAATTTCAATTACAATCAGCCAATAACATCTGAGTTCAAAGATTGGGCTCACAGGCCTAATACAACATGCTCAAAATATAGTATTCCTATATGCTCCTTAATGCGAGCCAAAATCTTACATCTCAAATCCAATATTCATTCTACTTTTTTTATCCTAATGATCTATTACAATGATTTATATCACATCTGAGATCTAGAATCATCTGTGTCGGCCAAATATCATTATAATCTCTGATGAAGGAAACATAACATGCATGAAATAGGTTGGCCTTCAATTTGAATTTCTCCTCGACAAGTGCATATGATGAAGTGTGGAGCTAAATTAAGGTTGGGGACACTCCATGGAATAATTTGAAACACAACGTGAGGATCTGCAAGTTACAGGAAGGATCCATAAGAGATCAAATTAGTTGTTAGGCTCGAAACTGCTTTAGTGCTTTGTTCTAGAAACTGTCACTTAATCCGAAAGCGATAAATTCCTAGAAAAAGATCCAATCATTCAAAAATCTTGGAATAAGAGAAAACGAACATGTCCATGATGAAAACATAGATCCGTTGAATCTGCCAATTTGAACTGAACAAGAACTTAACAAGAACAAAAATAAAATGAAAATATTTTTGGTTGATGCAGGATTGCAAAGAACCAAGGATGCTCCTACATCAAAGACCTTCAAAACCACAAACCAACCTTCATGGAACACACCATTTCCATACTTTAGAAGGAAAATAAATGGTTATGAAGCCAAAAAAACCAATGTTTTTGGAGTGTTGAACCCACGTTTTTACTGCAATTTTGACATTACTATCACAACGAAACAAGGGGGAAAGCTTTTCGAATCCTTGGTGAGTCTGATGCAAAGGAAAAACTTAAACTCGACACTTTCCCAAACCAAGGACAATCACAAATTCACAATTCCACACTTTTCACAGCCAACACAAGCTATTTTTGATAATTTCATTTGTCAAAATGAGAATAGATTGAAGTGCTTCATGAAAACTATGAGGACAATTCAAATTTATTTAATATTGAAGTTTCAATTACATAATTCAATTTACTACACATTCTTAGACAACATATTTTAACAACCTACTAGTTCATTGGCATAAAATTCTTCATTCAAATAATCTTCAAACTATCTCCCCTATTTCTAACTCCGTACTACCAAGTTGTGCTCCACACCATCCTACCTTATGAATCTCGAGCTTAATTTTTTATTAAATTGTTGAATTTTATTTCATCTTGTCGCCCCACTATCTGTCTACTTTCCCAGCATCAACTTCACTATGGCCAAATGAATGGCATGCCTCTACCCATATACAACCTTTTCTTCTTCCATAAGCAACACCATCCTTATTTTCTAAATTCTACCTATATCTCCCTTTGTGAGGCACAATTCCCTCACCTCTCACCCATGCAGCCCCTATAACCTTCATTATTCTCAAAAGAGGAATGCAACTCTGATTATTTTTCCTATGCAGGTTCTCTCTTCTCCACTGCCTACGTAGCCCCTCTCTCCTCTTTTTTTTTTCATTTGTTGTTCACCAGTCTTAAAGGCCTTCACGTGGGCACCATAATGATCCCCTTCAGCACTGATTCACTTCTCCATAAGGAGGTGACCCTTTGCCTAATTTTTTCCTTTCCCGACAGTTATTCTTGGCTCTTGACATTTCATCTCCCCTTTTTATTCAAAACAAAATTTTTCCCATATAGGCATGACTTGTATTTGATTTTGGTTTGCAAACAAATAAAACCAAAATGTCTATTCATGTGCCCCACTCATTCAATGTTTGATGTATTTTTGCTTATGGATCTCTTCATTATTTCAAAAGTGAAATGGTTTTTTTATATACCAAATGAATAATAAACCGGCCCAGCAAAACTGTCCCTTCTACTTTAATTAAAAGAAACAAATGGGTAAGTGCACCAATCTGTGACACAATTTAGGTGCCAAATTGAAAAAATGATCCAAGAAAACCCGAAACAAGGCCTTTGGCGCATGCCAAATGAAAAAAAGAAATTTGGCATGCACCAAATGTTTTTTTACACATAAAAACAAAAAAACAGGTTTGGAACCCTCATTTTTTGTTCAACCCACGGCTTGAGGAGGAGAAATTGAGGTTTGCAACTCATGCTCGCCAAAACTCTTTCATTCTTTGCATCCTTAGCTTTCTATTTTCCAAGAGGATGTCACCAACACGTTGGAGAGGTCAAAGATTGCAAAGAGGTGTGTATTTCTATTCTATTTATTTTGAATTTGATTTGGAATGCAATGTTAAATAGATTTTTATAATAAAACTTTGTTCTAATTCTCAGGGAATGAATCTCCACCTCAAAACATTGAGAATGCATAATCACCCCCTCATGAAGAGCCTCCTATACAAGAACAACCCGAAACCCCTCCATCAATTCATAAGCATCCTCAAGGAACACAAGAAAATATTCAAAATCAAATTGAAAACAATAAAAGAGACCTTCAATAATTAATTGCAAGATTAACCAAGCATGCCGAAACCCACCCTTATAGAAGAGGGATTGCTGAATCATTGAAGTCAATTTTAACTCATGTAGGAGAAATGAGCGATAAAATGAATTTTTGGTCAACTAAGAGAGATGAGATGAGACAATTTTATGCTAATGGTTTGTCATATGCAGATGTCAAAAAACTAAAAAATTATCAAATTCAAGTTGTGTTCCCTATTTAAAGACCCAAAAACCAATGAACCTTTGTCCCATGCATGCAGGAGGTTCCCCATCCATTGGTGCCACCATGATTTAATTAGAATCAAATTTTGGGAGCGGTGGTGGATGGTATTTGACCAACCTCCATGCAATAACCATGAGGTGCCACAATATTTTTTTAGGAAACTCTATTGCGAGTTTGTCCTCAATAAAATGCCAAACTATTTTGACATCTTAGACTTTCAAGGTAGGGGTGGGGGCTCCACACACAATAGACCTGTTGCACGACGTAATCCACAGTTGGCACCAAGAGCCTTGGGCAGACCCATGGTGGAGCATGTCATTGTTCCTTCCATTGTTAAGGACAGTATAGTGGTGGACACGATGAAGTCAATTGGCTCACTCACCCAAACCATTTTACAGTGTGTGAGTCCTCTAGTAGAGCCTAGTGTGGAGGAGATGTGTAGGCCCCGAGCTCCACCCCACCATTATGGCACTTGCGGTGTTGTTTGCAAGTATGATTATCAAGGTCCTCATGATACTACTACACAGCCTACGTCAGTTGCAGAGGTGATGGCTTTCACAGATGATATTTTGAATGATACATTCAACATTGACACTCAGGTAAAATTTAGCAAGTTATTTTAATGTTGTTTATTAAAATATATTTTGAAACTTAAGAATAACTAAATTAGTAGAATTTTGATATGATGAAATTTCAGGGTCGCACTGTTCATGAGGGATGCTCTATTCCTACAGACCCTTATACATTCTCGATGATGATTCCACAGGTATGCAACTAGTATTAAAGATATTATTATTGCATTTGAACAGTTGAATGTTATATTTGAATGTTTGTCGCATAACATGCTTTGGATTTCAAACAGTTTCTCGGTGCACCTTCTTCCTCCACACCTCATGATTCATATCCTCAAACAACATACACTGAGGTAGCCTTTATTCATTAATGGTGTTGTAAATCTATGTTAGCTAGTTTTCATAATTTTGCGTATATACAAATCTAAAAAATTGATGAGAAACACAAACATTGCATTCAAGTATTCCTTGATTGTGTCACATTATGTTCTCCTATATCAACATGATACTTGAGATATTGTTTCATTTGCAGATGTTGATAAGAGATAGCCCTGTTGATGTTGGTGGCATGATGGACCATGGAGTGGCTGCAGCAATAGCCAATTCTGATCCATTGAGAGAGGTATGGAATAGATTAGTCGATTTGACATTATATTTGCTCTTTTATTATCTATTATAGAAAATTTTCACAATAATTTTGTGTAGTTTAATTTCTATCTTCATGGTTGGTACAGGTGATGGTCACTCCAGATCATGGATGTGGTGATGCTATAAATGTGCATGATGACTATATATATGTGGTAAGTGATTATATATTTTTTTATATTCCATTCCACAATTCAATTTCTATGTTTTAACATATTTACTTTTAATTGTATCAGTTGAAGGTCCAAAGTGAATAGAGGAGGAGTAGCGTGCGTGTTCAAAAGACAAGAGAAGCAATAGTCACTCCACCCAGTCAAATTTTGAAGGCAGCACGAGATCTATTTCCTAACCCTAGAGGGAAATGACTATGTATTAGTGTTGTTTGTTGTATGCCTATGTGGCATTTTGGAACATATGTTTTGTACTATTGATATATATACATGATATTTTACATCCATATGGCTCCTTTGTACTAAGCTTATATGGTTTTTAGGATATATTTATATACTTTTATCAACATATATCACTATATATCCTTTCGGATTTTTTATTAAATAAACTCTTATTTTGCTACTGCCATTCTTGAATGATGTTATCATGCGTATCATGTAAGTTGTATGCTTGAATTTTTGAGGCATGGATTTTTGTTTACATTTAATGCTTAATTAATTACTTTCAAATGCTCAATAAGCCCTAGATCTAAAGCATATTGTATAAATAAGCTCCATTCGTGGTGGTTTGTATCCTTTGGAATGCTTCAATTACTTGTGCCTCACCGATGCAGAGGCAAGGAGGCTCAAACCCAATCAGTCTGACAACCTGCCTTCAAGGGGCTCCTAGCAAGATTAATACAACCTAATTTGAGCAATCTACACAACCTCAAAGCCCCATCAAACCAAACTCATCATTCAACACCTTACCCAACAATCCACCCTTGCAGCACTCTAATGCAGAGCCAAGGTGGAGAAGACTCACAACAATGGAAATGTCAATTATTAATCAAGAACTCTTCTTCATAATGATTCAGCCTAATAGGCATCAACCCAACCTCAAGGGTCTCAACTCCTCAGCCTTGAAAATGAACAACAAGACTCCACCAAGGCCCTACAAAGACCATCAATATTCATATAATGATAATTGAATCAATTGAGAACAATCCCTACATCATATTCATGAAGGTTTCCAAAACTCAGATTTGTGACTGGTTATTCTTGTAGTACTCAAAATTTAGTTTTAGCCAGATTTCTCCCAACCTTTCCAAAACACTAGACAATTACAAGATGGATTGAGATACCATTTTCAAGGCTACACAACATACCAAAGAATCAATGGTCACTCTTTTGGACCGACATAGACTTTCAACACACCTACTTCAATTTTGGCTTCATAATTAGCCCTTTTTTCCAAAGGGACCACCCTTCCAACTTTAGGTATCTACCCAAATGCCTTGGACAGTCTTAGGTCATGGTTCCAAACCTCAAATTTTTTCATTAGTTTGTGTCTATAGAGCCTCTAACTCACTATCCCAAGAAACCCTCCTAAACCTTCACAAAATCAAGGGTTTTAAAGAAACATACAACTCCAGACCTCTCTCAACACTTCCAAAGCCCCAAACACATCAAACCCTCACATAACCCTTCCAAGCATTAATTCTTAAAAACCTCTCTTTGGTTCCTCACTTCCATGTTGGAAAACCCCTGTGCAATCTTAGAACAATCACAAAAACACCACATAATTATGACTCCTTATTCCAAAATGAGTTGACACACTTATTATAATATTTTTTCAATGAATCCATTGAGATACAATAGCAAATAGTAGCTAGATTGATTGTTACATCACAAATTTCCCCTCAAACTCTTGATTCAACAACACTGGGACAGTCACTATTTGTGTTGGTTCTCTCTACAAACAAAGAGTTAAGACACCAAATAAAAAATAAATGAATTAGAAAACATATACGCACATCCTCTAAAATTCTTAGACCTTGAAGAACCTATATGTGCTCATACAACACTCAAAAAGATCAATAAAATAGTATTTTTCCATAAAATTGCTCAAAACCGTGGTGTTTATTGTGTAAAATTGTTACAAATCTTCTTCCACTCCCTCATTCGAGCCTTGGTAAGGATTTTTAAAGAATTTTCCAACAACCATCTTCTCCCCAATGCCCATAACAAACCTTGGGATTAGTTGGTCCCTTAATTACATTTGTTTGTGTTAAAGTTGCTTTGTCAGCATTTTACAACTTATATGATTTCTAATTGACTTCTAAGACATAAAACACCCTTTATTTGCATTATTCTTGATCTCTCAAAGCTTATTAGAAAAAATAAACCTAAAGACACTAACATTTCCCTATTGATGTATTCAAATAAAAAAAATTGATGATGTGGTGTAGGTGCTCCTGCAACAAACTCAAAACCCAGTCCAAGCCTAATTTCCCCTAATCCCTCTAAAGGTCCAAACACCCCACAATACCTTTGCCCTAACTTAAAAGACACTCACAATCCCATTCCTTTAAGTATTTCTCAGATTTAGTACTTGAGTTCCTTACTTTAATGGTGGAAACACCCTTGAACAGCATTAGAACTTCACACCCCGCTGAGTTTATTCATTCTCTCAGCCTCCAAAGTATTCAAACACCAAACTAATCATGGTACAGGCCAATCCACTGAGCCACAGGGTCAGAATAGTAGGTGGATTGGCTAATGTGTCATGGTGTTGCCCTCAAAACCCCTAACACATAAAACAAAGCAGTAACCAAGTTTGTTGATCCCACACACACCCACAGTGGATTTAAACCTTCAGAACAGATGCAAAGAGAGTAAACACATATGCAATCAAGTATCCAAAGCCTCAATTCATGATAGACTTGTATGGGCATGTGCAAGGCAAAGAAAATTCAAGAAAACAAAGAAAACTAGTGATCAGCGTTTTCAAAAGTATATTTTCTTATTAGAAACTAAACAAAATCAACCCTCAACTTGGGGTATTACAGCAATATATCTTGATACCACCTTCCAACTACCCCTTGAGTCGATCAACCACCATAACCATCCTTTGTAGAAAATAGATTTTTGCAGTTTATATTCATGCATTGCACATCTTTCAAACTCAAAGCATCACTTCACATTGCATAACGAATAACTAGATGCTGATAGATGACAAAATTTCAATTACAATATAGCTTTTTACAAAGTCAACCTAAGTAGTTATGCAATTACTTCACATTGCATAACTAATAACTAGGAGCAGCTGCCAATTGCTTTAGCTTGTCATGGCATTCCATGAGACCACATTTCTTTGAGGCATTTTTTCAAATAGTTCATTCCCTTGTCTATGCTACGACATTTTTCATATATGTCTACCAAATCATTTTATCAAATAGTTCATTGCCTTCTTGCTATGGCTAAAATCCAAAAATAGATGCTTTTGAACAAGCTATGGATGCTTGGAAAAAATCTATCAAAGCATAATAGTAAGCAATAGCATAGACAAGCCATTGAACTTTTTGAAAAAATTCCTCAAAGAAAAGTGGTCTCATGGTGATGGAATGCCATGACAAGCCATAGACAAAGCAGTGAATTGTTTGAAAATATGCCTCAACTAAATGTGGTCTCATGGTGATGGAATTCCTATGGTGATGGACTGTCATTGCATTCCATCACCAGTAGAACACATTTCTTTGAGGCATCTTTTGAAACAGTTCATTGCCTTGTCTATGGTATGACATTTTTCATACATATCTACCAAAGCATTTCATCAAATAGTTCACTACCTTGCTGCTATGGCTAAAAGCCTAAAATAGGTGCTTTCGAACAAGCTATGGATGCTTGGAAAAAATCTGTCAAAGCATAATAGTAAGCAATAGCATAGACAAGGCAGTGAACTGTTTGAAAAAATTCCTCAAATAATTTTGGTCTCATGGTGATGGAATGCAATGACAATAATCACCATGAGACCGCATTTCTTTCAGGCATTTTTTCAAACAATTCACTGCCTTGTCTATGCTACCACATTTTTCATACATGTCTACCAAAGCATATTCTCAAACAGCTCACTACCTTGCTGCTATGGCTAAAAGCCTAAAACAAGTGATTTTGAACAAGCTATGGATGCTTTGAAAAAATATATCAAAGCATAATAGTAAGCAATATCATAGACAAGGTAGTGAACTGCTTGAAAAAATGCATCAAAAAAATTGCTTTGAAATGATAAATTTAGTTGTGCTTTGATGCAGAGCTAGGGTGGAGAAGACTCACAACAATGGAAATGTTAATTCTCAGTCAAAGAACTCTTCTTCATAATGATTCAACCTAATAGGCATCAACTCACCCTCAATTTTTTCAAACCTTTAATCTTGCAAAATAACAACAAATCTCCACCAAGGCCCTACAAAGACTCTCAACATTCATACAATGGAAATTTGAAAACAATCTCCAAGTCAGGTTCATTGAAATCTCCAAAACTTGGCATTTTACCCATTTAACAACAAGTTGTCCTTGTAACTCTCTCATCAATCCCAACACACTGCCAGCATGCTTCTTCACTATTTTATCAGTGTTATCTATCTATGTAGTTACAAACCTTGCTTTCTTTACTCTCACATCTACAAGAAGATGGCATTCTATGGTGCCCACCATAAGACTTTCACACAAACCCGGTGTCATTACCTCCTTTGCTACTACATCAGTCCTTATATCCACTGCCCCTATATTACCAGACCTATAATGGTTCCCAAAACCAGAATTTTTGATTTCCCACACAACACTTACAGGCTCCTTGTTCCCACACATGATTACTTTTGCTTTTCCTTTCACATCCTCTAGAAGTGGATTCAAAACAAATGTATGGCTATCTTTCCTTCTGGTATACTTGTTTTCTTTCCCATCATGCATGGCACACCTATCATACTGCCATGGTCTTCCAAGGAGTATGTGACAGCAGTCCATTGGAAGAATGTCACAAATAACACTATCCCTATACTCACCAATCTAGAAATCTACAATAGCTTGCTCATTTACTAACAAATATTGACCATCACTTAACCAAGATACTTTATAAGGTAAGCCATGAGGGATTCTTTTCAAATTTAGTTTATTCATAATTTCACAAGAAACCATGTTTTTAGTTGAACTTGAATCCACTACCATCCTACATACTTTACATTGTACCTTGCAATTGATTCTAAAGAGTGATTTCCTTTGTGGGGATTCTTCAAAGATTGGTGCCTTGAGAAATTTTCTCCTAATCATCAAACTCTCTCGAACTTCAGATGTAAGGTTCACCACAGGTGAGGTCACACTTTCTTCATCCTCATGCACTAGTTGATTCCTCCTCTCTCCACCATAGGAACTTGAGCCTTGATTTTCAGGGCACTTGAAGGTTGGATGTCCAGGCTAATTACAAGTGTAGCATCTTCCTAAGAACTGGTAGGAGCCTCTTCCTCCACTAAATCTGCCCCTTGAACCTCTCCATCCACCTCTAGAATCAAATTGATCTTGGTCCTTCTTGTCATCTCCTTGAGTCTCATTGTTTGCCTTGAAATTAGGATTTAATCCTCTTCCTCTAAAAGTGTTGCCTCTTCCTCTTGTTGCTTTGTCTTGCCTTCTCTTCATTTTCTCCTCCACCCTGATTGCCATTTGATAACAGCCCTCTACAGTTCTAGGATTAGCCAAAACCAATCCATCTTATATGTTTAACCTCAAACCACCAATATATCTAGAAATATTTTCATCTTCATTCTTATGATGACCAAATCTTAAACTCAATTTATAAAACTCCTCAGTATAAGACTTAATATACATCTCCCTTTGTCTTAAATTTTTCAATTTAATATCAATTTATAAAACTCCTCAACACCATCATTTCTTCAAGGGATTTCAATCTCAAACAGAATCAAGAGAAGATCAAATTAAACAAACAACTTGTTTACTAAACTTTTCATCAATTTCTCTTCAAATTCACTTGATTTCTTCAGTTCTATAACACTCCAAGACAACATGCTAGTTTCCCAAATCACCAAAATCATATTCTAGACCATTATCAACATCTAATTGATTGATCTTAACAAAAAATCCTGATCAAAGGCATTGAACCAACCAATACTTCAATATTCACGAAAACCTCCTTGATACAACTCACACTCCCCAAAGATAATAGACATACATTATTACCTTCAAAATATTATCAGACTTACAAGAGCCTCATAATCATCATGCTTCTAATTAAAACAAACCAGTAACATATTCACATAACTCTGAGTTATCACATTTACTGATTTTCACAGTCATAACACCATTCTTCATCAAGATTCCACCCTAGTCTAAACATCAAATCAACAACCTTAACCTTTAACATTTTCCCAAATCATTGAAATACCTTTGAAAACATTATTTAAGCAGTTACATCAAAAATCTAATCACAAATACCACTGGCCTTTGTTTTAACACTCATTTCATCAATTTTCTTGTATATTAGCAAAGCCCTAAATCGGGTGATACAACTCTACCATCTTTCAATAAACACAAGCTTGATATAGTTTTGGATACCCATTACAATATTTAGACATATCACAAAAACATTGCCACTTTTTTTGAGAGAAACATCAGAAAACTAGTCTGATACGCTACTCCCAGCCACAAATTAGGCCAAATTTGCAAGGTGACTACAAAAAAATCATCTCCAAATCACTAACCAACCTTAAACAGTCTTTTGTCATACCTCCAAACTCATAATTCCATCATTTTCAAGAGTTATTAGATCCAACAAAACATTTAAATATCAAAACCCTTGAATATAGGCTTTGCAAGCAAAATAATGAAGGTTTTTTGGAATATCACCTTCCACATCTTCTACCAACGTGTCATATCTTCCAAAACCTTTAAATACACCTGCAAACATCATCTATACCCTTCTCAAGCCATGGAAAACTCTATTTCTTCATTATGCATGACTGTAGCATCAAATTTTGTGTGGAAACCTTCAATTTTTGTGTGTAACAGCAACTTCATTTGAGCATTCTTGCATTCCCCTGTACCTACAATCATAAAAAAATTCAAAACACCCTAACATTAACCTACTCCACTAATCTACTTGGCCTACATTGTTGGAGTAGTGATGAAATGCTCTATTAGACTCTCAAAACCACTGTAAAAAGAACTCTACCCGAGACAAAGGTTATTGTCTTTTCTACTTTTGTTTCTTAATAAATAGCCTCCAAATTCTTTGAAAAGGAATTTAACTTCTTCCTAACATATATCACACCAAAAATCAGTCTCTTTGAATTCTTGACTATCAATACACATGTGGAAATAAAGGAGAGAGTGTTGCTAATAGAAAAACAAGAGTTTTCATTCAAAATCTAGTTACAAGAATACCAGCCCCCTTTTTTCACGCCTTACAATGCCTTTTATAACTTTTTCCCTTCTTAGCAACTGCCTTTTCTAACTTCTCATCGGTGCAACTACCCTTTTAACTCTTAATCTTCCTTGATTTATGCTCTCTCTTGCTGCATAATTACATCATGATTACTTTTTAACAACATTGTATTATTTCCATTTTTTATATTTTCACCTCCTAGTGACTTATTTTATGACTTGATTACATTCAAATTAGCCAGTACAAGGCCTTGACACATCATTTTGGCTTGAACATACAAATTGGACAAATTAGCCTTTTGAAGGCATTACATGATCTGGTTGCTCCTGCATCATGCTTTTACGCTTCTTTAACATTGTATATCTGCTCCTTTTTATAACAAGAGATAAAAGAACGTAAAATTTTGTATAACAAGAGATAAAAACTATCCTTTTTGAAATCAAAAGGTATTTCCATAGCATAGAGATATAGAGAGAAAATAAAATAAAGAGTTTAATGAATAACTAGATGTTGATAGATGACAAAATTTCAATTACAATATAGCTTTTTACAAAGTCAACCTAAGCAGTTATGCAATTACTTCACATTGCATAACTAATAACTAGGAGCAGCTGCCAATTGCTTTAGCTTGTCATGGCATTCCATGAGACCACATTTCTTTGAGGCATTTTTTCAAATAGTTCATTCCCTTGTCTATGCTATGACATTTTTCATATATGTCTACCAAACCATTTAATCAAATAGTTCATTGCCTTCTTGCTATGGTTAAAAGCTTAAAACAGATGCTTTTGAAAAAGCTATGGATGCTTGGAAAAAATCTATCAAAGCATAATAGTAAGCAATAGCATAGACAAGCCATTGAACTTTTTGAAAAAATGCCTCAAAGAGAAGTGGTCTCATGGTGATGGAATGTCATGACAAGCCATAAACAAGGCATTGAATTGTTTGAAAATATGCCTCAAATAAATGTGGTCTCATGGTGATTGAATGCCATGATGAATTCCTACGGTGATGGACTGTCATGGCATTCCATCACCATGAGAACACATTTCTTTGAGGCATCTTTTCAAACAATTCGCTGCCTTGTCTATGGAATGACATTTTTCATACATATATACCAGAGCATTTCATCAAACAGTTCATTGCCTTGTTGTTATGGCTAAAATCCTAAAACGAATGCTTTTGAACAAGCTATGGATGCTTGGAAAAAATCTGTCAAAGCATAATAGTAAGCAACAAGCTATGGTCTCATTGGTTTTTTTCACATGAAAATCAACATGATTTTATTCACATTTTTTTGCAGGTTTTAAAAGCATTTTTGGCCGATTTTTTAGTTTTTTCTGTTCAGACGAGAAGTTTCTAAGTGTCGCGATGTCTGAGTAATGGCATATTGAAGTTCATAGCCATTTTGCGTTTTGGACCCTTAAGGGATTGATCTGGTTGAACGTAGCGCAGAGCGATTCCGCATATTTGGGTGTGAGAGAGGACCATGCCTAGTGTAAACGTACCCACTCGGACACGTTGGAACAATTTGTTTGGTCACACGAGCTACAGAATGAAAGTTGCACCACTTTGCAACTTTCAACTACTTGCATTTGACAACTTTTTCCCTGAGTGAAAATTTTCCAACACAGAAAAATGAGTCTAAGATAGAAAAAACTGAAAGATTTTATTGTAGAGGGTCCCAACGTGATCCCGTAGGTTCAGACGAGAAGTTTCTAAGCATCGCGGTGTCCGAGTAATGGTATGCTGAAGTTTGCAACCATTTTGCACTTTGTACCCTTAAGGGATTGATCTGGTTGAACATAGCTCAGGGCGATTCCACATGTTTGGGTGTGAGAGAGGACTATACCTAGCGTAAACATACCCACCCGGATGTGTTGGAATAGTTCGTTTGGTCACACGAGTTGCAGAACGAAAGTTGCACCACTTTGCAACTTTCAACTACTTGCATTTGACAACTTTTTCCCCGAGTGAAAATTTGCCAGCACATGAAAATGCGTCCAAGATAGCAAAAACCAAGAGAGGTTATTGTAGAGGGGCCCAACATGATCTCATAGGTTTAGACGAGAATTTTCTAAGCATCACGGTGTCCAAGTAATGGCATGCTGAAGTTCGTAGTCATTTTGCACTTTGGACCCTTAAGGGATCGATCTGGTTGAACGTAGCTCGGAGTGATTCCATGTGTTTAGGTGTGAGAGAGGACCATGCCTAGCATAAACGTACCCACTCAAATGCATTGGAACAATTCATTTGGTCACATGAGCTGCAGAATGAAAGTTGCACCACTTTGCAACTTTCAACTACTTGCATTTGACAACTTTTTCCCCGAGTGAAAATTTGCCAGCACAGGAAAATGCATTCGAGATAGAGAAAATCGAGAGAGGTTATTGTAGAGGGGAACAACATGATCCCATGGGTTTAGATGAGGAGTTTCTAAGCATCGTGGTGTTCAAGTAATGGCATGCTGAAGTTCGCAGCCATTTTGTGCTTTGGACCCTTAAGGGATCGATCCGATTGAAAGTAGCTCGGAGCGATTCCGCATGTTTGGGTGTGAGAGAGGATCATGCCTAGCGTAAACATACCCACCCAGATGTGTTGGAATAGTTTATTTGGTCACACGAGGTGCAGAACGAAAGTTGCACCACTTTGCAACTTTCAACTACTTGCATTTGACAACTTTTTCCCTGAGTGAAAATTCACCAGCATAGGAAAATGTGTCCGAGATAGTGAAAATCGAGAGAGGTTATTGTAGAGGGGCCCAACGTGATTCCATAGGTTTAGATGAGAAGTTTCTAAGCATCACGGTGTCCGAGTAATGGCATGCTGAAGTTCACAGCCATTTTACGCTTTGGACCCTTAAGGGATCGATCCGGTTGAATGTAGCTCGGAGTGATTCCGCATGTTTGGGTGCTAGAGAGGACTGTGCCTAGTGTAAACGTACCCACTTGGATGCTTTGGAATAGTTCATTTGGTCACACGAGCTGCATAACGAAAGTTGCACCACTTTGCAACTTTCAACTACTTGCATTTGACAACTTTTCCCCGAATGAAAATTTGCCAACACATGAAAATGCCTCCGAGATAGCAAAAACTGAGAGAGGTTATTATAGAGGGGCCCAACCTAATCCCGTAGGTTTAGATGAGAAGTTTCTAAGCATCGTAGTGTTTGAGTAATGGCATGCTAAAGTTTGCAGCCATTTTGTGCTTTGGACCCTTAAGGGATCGATCTGGTTGAACGTAGCTCGAAGTGATTATGTGTGTTTGGGTGCAAGAGAGGACCATGCCTAGCATAAATGTACCCACCCGGATGTGTTGGAACAATTCATTTGGTCACAGGAGCTGCAGAACGAAAGTTGCACCACTTTGCAACTTTCAACTGCTTGCATTTGACAACTTTTACCCCGAGTGAAAATTCGCCAGCATAGGAAAATGCCTCCGAGATAGTGAAAACCGAGAGAGGTTATTGTAGAGGGGCCCAACATGATCCCATAGGTTTAAATAGAGATTTCATAATCTCCATGGTTTACGAGTAATACCTGTAGGAGTTGAGAAAATACAACACAACAAACCCCGAGGATCACCTGCATGCAAATAACCTATCACAAAAGAAGAGATGGAGACAAACAAGCAAGGGTTCTCTGAAATCTGAAAATGTATATATCAGAGAGAATGAGAGAATGAATTTATATGAAATACAATGGGATTAATCCTTATAAAAAGGAGATCATGCAAACCCTAAAGAAACCCTAATAGAAGCCCTAAAAGGAAAACATTTAATAATTAATATAATTATTAAATGTCACTTTATGCAAAGTAAAGTGAAATCTTAAAAAGGGAATAAAGGTAACTTAATTAACACAACTAAGTTAAAACCTTTACTCTAACACCCCCCCTTAAGATGAGCAAAAGTGCAACTACAAACAAGTGCAAGAAAGCAAAGGTAACTACAATACAAGAAGGAAAACATGGGTCCCGGCAACTAGGCCAAATCAGGTACCCAAATACAACCAAATCTCTGTAAAGAGGAGAAATAGAAAAAACCTCATGGGAAAAAGCTCTACTCCAAAAAGAGATGTAGAAAGCCAAGAAGAACATCACTGAAGCAGAAGAAATTGCAAACAACTGTCGAAAGATGACTGCTATGGTGTTGAAGAACCTCCGCTGAAGATGGAAGATCCCTTCCAAGGCGAAACCAAGGGAGAATTAGCACGAACAATATAATAACCCCCTCATAATTTTGAACTAAGAGAGCCTGACAGATCCACTGAAATAATGTGAAACACCTTGTAGTGCATGAAGAAGAAGATACAATATCTGAAAGTGCAGAAGAAAGCACCTGCAACTGAAAAAGTGGTGTGGAAAACAAAGCACACATGCATGAGGCTGGAATCATATGGATCCATTGTCGTCATGGAGGGACACTCACCGAACAAAGGTGTGACGGCAAATAAAGGCAAATTACACAACCCCCATGGTATGGATTCACTATCATCGTGGAGGGACATTCACCAGACAAAGATGTGATGGCAAAACAAAGGAAAACTACACAACCCCTCATGGCACTTTATAATAATAGTGTGAGTACAAAATATGACACAACCTTATGTGCAAAATCCCCAAAAATACATGTACAATAGTGTGGAACTTTATCTCAGTGTGTTTACATAAAAGATATTGCTTACAAATGATGCTCAAAATGTCCAAAAAGGACAAAAGCTGGAAATACATGAAGGACAGCCAAAAAATTGATTGTAGAATGCACCAACAAAATAATAAAGTGATGAGACCCACACCACTGGAAAGATGAGAAAACCAGCTTTCCGATGATATCTCGTTTGCCAAAAAACGATATTGTATGCCCATGTTACGGCCTCTGGAATAAAATAGCTCTAAAGAGGGAAAAAAACCAACATTGGGATAAATTTGATGGTCATACGGCCGTCGCAGCAAAAATAGTGGGTTAAATTTCACGGCCAAACGGCCGTCACCGTAAAAGTGCAAGAGGGCTTATTTTGGAAAAAATTATTTTTTAAATTAAAAAAAACAATAAAAAAAAGAGGGGAGGGGCCGCATGGGGGCCACCGCCTGCCAAGGTGGTAGGGCGGTACCCATGCGGTACCGTCGGCCCTACAAGGGGCGGCGCCCAAGGGGACACCGCCTGCCATAATGGTAGGTGGCGGTACCCTTGGTACTGTCCCTGCAGGCCTTTAAACTGCTTTTTTTTATTTTTATTTTTATTTTTTTTTATACAATGAAAAAAAACCTACCGAATTTTGCAGATATTTTTTTTTGATGAAATAGAATAATCTGAAAAAAAATACGGAATAATAAATTTCGAAGAAAAAAAAATTTTTACCAGGCAAGCAGACGCACGGACGGTCATACGGCTATACTTGTAAAAAAAAATTGCCCCAAAATTTGACTTTGTCCAAAATGGATGAATGAACAGTCGATTTAGGGGTTTTGGACCATTATGGACGCAATGGCAAGGTCCGTTTGAGCTGAAAATACTTCAAAATTGCAGGTATGCCCTGGATCAAAAAAACAAACTCCAAACCCTTCAAGCTCCAAAAATCTTCAAAACAAGAATAGGAAGCAGCAAGTCTGGAGCTTTGATATCATGTAGGAGTTAAGAAAATACAACACCACAAACCCCGAAGATCACCTGCATGCAAATAACCTGTCACAAAAGAAGAGATGGAGACAAACAAGCAAGGGTTCTCTGAAAACTGAAAATGTATATATCAGAGAGACTGAGAGAATGAATTGATATGAAATACAATGGGATCAACCCTTATAAAAAGGAGATCATGCAAACCCTAAAGAAACCCTAATAGGAAAAACCCTAATAGAAGCCCTAAAAAGAAACCATTTAATAATTAATATAATTATTAAATGTCACTTTATGCAAACTAAAGTGAAATCTTAAGAAGGGAATAAAGGTAACTTAATTAACACAATTAAGTTAAAACCTTTACTCTAACAATACCCTGTCAAACATTGTTGCCCTTTTGCGCTTTGCACCCTTAAGGGATCGAGTCGGTTGAACCATAGTAGTTGTTTTGTTGAATTTCATACCCTAAGGTATGTTAGAGATGACCTAGGTTGCATCGATTTCTATGAGGCATACGCTGCCCCTACCTTGTCAACCCTAAGCAATATGATTTTAGGGGTACTCTCGATGTTAGGAGTAATGTATAATGAACCATACCCAAGCCCTTGATATTTTTGTCATTTCTCTAGAAAAACAGGTTATCTTATTCCTTGTTGGTGTAGACAAAGGCTACCATGTCATGTGAATCCCCCACGTTCTTAATGACTTGGAAACCCTTACCACATTAATCTATTGGTAGGGTTGATTTCTCTTTCTCATATTGGTACAACAATTTGGATATTTCTTCCTCTATAACCTCTTTGTTTAGCTCTCCCCACTTGGAGAAAACCATGGGTACAAATTTGATGATAGAAGAGGCTTTTTTCTATGCATTATAGTTTTCCATATGTCTTGGGAGAATATGGGAGCTTTCCTACATAAAAATACCCTTTAAGACCATAGTCTCTACAACCCTTGTCTTGTCTCGTATTTGGACCTTGATATTTGGAAAGGATTTATGTGAGGTGGATGATGAGGCTAAAGTGGATGGATCAATATAGGATGATGAATGTGAGGTAATATAATTATTAGGCACTTGGAGTAGTTTTTGATATTTTTCTTCAAAGTTATGATAATAATGGAAAGGCCAAGGGTGAAGGGCATGCAATCAACTGAGAGGCGGGATGAATTGGTAGATCCAAATAGTTAAATTGTTAGTCTATGTTCAATCCTTTTGGGTCAAAACAACCTTTCTTTTAAAATTTGTAAGAGGTTAGTCTCTAATTCCTTGAATGATTCAAATTCACATGTATGAGTAGGTTTTTTTGTTATGGTTGAATTTAAGAAAGATTGAGTTGAGACGTTAGGGTTTTGTTACCTTTTAGGTCTCTTCTACCAATTTTTCGAGCTTTCACGGCAATCAGATGTGCTACAAGCTTTCAAATGGAAGAATACAAAGAAGTTAATGTCATGTATAAATTGATAAAGTGATGCAGAGCATCTATAAACTTTAGGGGTACTCATGACCCAAACCACAATTTGAGAAGATCAATTAACAGTTCACCAAAAACTCACTTCAACTTTCAACAAAAACTCTTCATTTTCACTTGAAATTCACAAGGCTACCAAACACAAAATCACCAAATCAGTATTCCAGATTCTCATCAAACCTTAATACACCTTTAACATCATCCTTTAGGCACTTTCAAAACAAAAACATTCACTCATACCACTGTTTGTACAAATTCACACTTTCTTGCAATCAAAACACAAAATTGGTAGTATTAACCCAACTAGACTAAAATGGGTATTTTTCACAAACCACATTGATTATCCACAGAAAAATTACCTTTTCAAGGACCCATTATTGAATACTTTAACATATCAAAAATTAAGGTATAATTTTTTTGGAAGGATCAACCTTAAAAATGACTGTACTGCTGCTACAAGGCTTAATTTACCAAAAATTTGTAGTAAATTGACCATAATTTTCATAAAACATCTCCAACCCATGATATAAAACCTGTTTGGGATACCCATTATTGAGTTATATAACATATATAAAACTTAGGAGTGGATGTTTCTTAATAATGCCTTCAAAAAAACTACTGTTACGCTTGCATAAAGGCCAAATTAGGCTTGCACACATAGGGGTTTATTGAATCTTTACACTCCTGACCCCAAAACACCTTACCAAGGGATAAGATACATCAAATATGTTTTTTACATACTTAATAAACTATTTCCCACTCCATTCCAAGGTTTTTTCTTCAAACCTTAACTTCTAGCCATGAATTACATTATACCAACTTTAGCTACATTTGAAAATCTACTTAAGTGACCACCTAATGACTTAGTACATGACTTTAATACATTCAAATTGATCATTACATGGCCCTAACACTTAATTTTAGATTTGAACACACACATTTGATAAATTATCCTTTTGAAGGCATTTATTTGATCTGGGTGCTCATGCACCACAAAGCAAATCAATAATAAAGATAAAAGGATACCATACAGAGCTTAGAGTTGATAAAATTTCAAATGCCTTGTTTTATTTCACTAATTTGAGAATGTCAGGTAACAAAGTTGAGGCTTTCAACTTTAAGAATTTTAGGTCATTTTTAAGGAGTTGATCCTTCCAAAAAAATATTGCTGTATTTTTAAAAATGACTATAACCTTAAACTTGAGATTGCAAAAATACCAGACAAGTGAAGGAAGATTGAAGGAGTTAAAAACAGTGATGAGAATATAAGGGCAAGGACAATGTCTAATACGTGGAGATCAAAAGGGACTATGCCAATAAACTCAAAGGAGTAGATTTGATACTGAAAATTAGTGAAGTGATGGCATATGATAGTTAACTGGAAAAAAATAGCACCAAAATATCAAATCATCAAGAGATAACACAGATTGAAGAAACCGTAGATGTTTAGATAGAGGGACCATTCAAGATTTCA
This sequence comes from Sequoiadendron giganteum, assembly GCA_007115665.2. Lineage (NCBI taxonomy): Eukaryota > Viridiplantae > Streptophyta > Pinopsida > Cupressales > Cupressaceae > Sequoiadendron > Sequoiadendron giganteum. The sequence goes on along the minus strand of CM021109.1, from coordinate 286,591,387 downwards.
AGGAAGATTACTGCTAACAGTTGGTTAGGGTATTTGAAAGTCCATCAGAAGGTTTTGTGAATGAGGTTAGACAGTCTTTAGATGAATATAATATTTTCTTTTGTGGCTTTTGGGCTAGATAATCTGGTGTTTCTTGCTAGTCTTCTGTGCTTTCAAGAATAAAACTAGAGCCAAGGATTGATAAACTGTGGTCATCGTTTAGCAAGGAGGGTGCAGCAGTAAATGATGTAGTTTCTATAAGTGGTAATGCAGATGATGCCCTTTTTGGATATCCTTTCTTTGAGGTCAGTCACTTCCTTATTATCAGGGTATTGAAAAGATCCAATTTAGGAGAGCTGGAATTGGATAGGAAACAAACAAATGTATAGTCTTAACGGGTTGTATACTCTTATTGATCTCCTTATGGATGTGAGAACTAGGACTGTCATCAATGAATGCTTCAATATGGTCATGGATTGCATGTACACATGTTAGTTTACATAGTCACAGTCAATAATCACCATGGAAAGGATAATCATAGAAGAGGGCAATCATTTAAGGAAGGGTCAATCTTTAACAGTTTGGAGGTCAATAATGATGAAAGCACAATCTGAAAGGACAACAAGTCAAGGTATGGGTGACATGAAAACCTCAAGGATTCTATTTAAGATGGTTATGACTTGTAAATGTTATAAGAGGCCTTCTTAGGCTCGAATCAAGGTTGTTGAAGCTGTAATAAACTCACAGAATAAGAATACCACATTTTTTTGGTGCATTTTTTGAGCTTTTCACTGTTTTTCAAAATTGTTTGTTGTTGTACGGACTGTACAGACCCAATAATGCTTTGAAATCTTTAGAGGTTGAATTTTTATGAGTTTTATTTGATCTTCACTTGTTTTGGAGTTCTAATCTTCTAGAAGGGTATTTGAATCCATGATTAATTTCCTAAGTTTTTTGGAAAAGTTAGGCCAAAAGTCTAAAAAACTGATTTCCAACTATTGCAAGGGAAACATATGTCAATAGGTGAGTTTTGAGGAATTCAATGAAGACAAATTTGAATGTAAACCATGAAGCATTACAACTAATTTTAAATATAATATACACATTTAATTGAGGCATATATTAAGGAATATACACATTTGCATGTATTAATTTCTCATGATTTTAATATATCAAAAAATACACTAAGTCAATGAAAAATATTAAAATAGTGATGGAAGAACATCTTGAAAATCTTCCCATTTGTCAATACTTGTATCAATACATGCAGGAAAATAATCCTCCCATTTCCAGCACAGATCATGAAATATATTGTACTTGAGAAGAAACAAAAGGAACTGTTGCCCAGTTTCATTTTTCCATTCCACCTCAGCTAGCCTAGCTATTTGCATTCCAAAATGGTTTAAAACATGTACATCCCCTGCTCCCTACGAAACACATGGGTAGTAGCCTCTAGATGTGGTTGTGTAGTATCATTGGAATTTGGTCCACAAAAAACTTGCAAAAGCCTCTCAATCTTAGACATAGACTCACATAAAAATCATTAAAAGAGCAATAACTAAATAATTTCAGTCATACAGCTGACAAGACCTACTATCACCTTCATGCATGCTAGATAAGGAGGTCAATTGAAGGTCCTACAATGGTGATGTGCCCATTCACTACTTTATCATCTCTCGATGACCCTACGTATAAATTTCAAATATATCATTGAGAGGCTTAACATAAAACATGTAGCATATAAGAATATGATAAATCTAGGAGATGGAAAAGAAAGATAAGATTGACAACCAGAAAATGCACTAGCAACCGATGTTTCTCATACCACTGAACACTTGCACCAGCAACTGATGTTTTTATTTTCTTATATACTTTGACAAACTTCAGTACTACCTACAGTCACAATCCAAAAAGGATCAATGATATTCGTAAATGCATATGACATCAAACAGTAATGGTGAAAAAGCCTTATTGCAAGGTGTTGGTCCAAAAGAGTGATGAATAACATGGCTTTAAAAATTCAATGTGCATACTTACAAATCAATCTAGGGAATCATCTGGCTCTGCTCTACTCTTTATTGTGTCGAGTATTGCCTCGTGGTCAGACTCATGCACTTTCCACAAGTTCTTGTTCACAGGTCTACCCTTATATTTGATCAAATGAACGTTGGTGGCGATGACAACGTTTGAATAGTGAAGAATTTTTCGATGCATGTCGATGTCCTCAAATAACCAAACTGCAACATTATTAACTGGATACCTTTGAAGCCATGTTCCAGTAACAACCACCGAACCTGTTGGATATTCTATGTTTTCTCCATCTATAACTAGGGACTCCAATTTCTTTTTGGCCTCGATATAATGGCACAGGTAATAATATATACCCTCTTCATTGTCTTCATCTACAATCACCGCATAAAAATGCCTTGCATTGATATGTTCATCTTGTTAGATTTATTTACTGAGCCACATAATAAAAATTCTAAGTAAGATATATTACCTGGTTCTAGTAGGTCTGATACATTATCAAAGTCAATGGATGATTGCATCTTCGTGATTTGTAGAGCTGTCGGGAGCTGATAAGTGTCAAGTGGGGTTAGACTTCTTACAGACCATTCGTTAACCCACTCTGTTGACTCGCAATCATTCCATGATTCAAGTGTACATGCATAACAAAATCATGACATCTTCCTTGTATGGATAGTCCATGTACCTGCATTGGAGCTTCTAAAAGAGTGTAGCTCGCTCAATCCTATTAGTGTACAACAATCCTCATATTTTGCAATGTTAGTATCATCTACTAAATGAAAAAATCTATGAACTAAAGAATTACCTTCACTACCTGGACCCATTGAACCATTGCATCACTAGACAATTGATCTTGCATCTATCAACTTTACACTGTTTGTGTACTTTAACTCTTCTCATGCTAGGGCTCTTTTGATACATGCACCTGCTCCATCATGCTCCCCCTTTCCATTCTCGGCCTTTGAGAAGTTCCACATATGTTGAACACCACTAATCCTATGCATCCTACTCAACTAGTAAAACTTTCTGGCATTCTTGAATTGTGATGTACAATTATCTGACCATATGATATGTTGACTAAATGATATGCCCCTGCTAGCCAGATCTACATAGAACATATGAAAGCAACCTTGAACAAACTCTGTAGAATGTGTGCGATCATCACTGATGTAAAAGTGATACTCCCTCAATACTTTCCTATTTTCCTCTGTATTATAATTTTCATGAATGAATGCTATACGTACAAATATAGCAACCTACATGGAGTTGTAGTACTGTGATTGAACCTCGTTATGTGGTTGTAGTGTGTAGTTCTCAGTGAAGTCAACAACTGAAATGATATAACGAAGTGGAAATGTGTCCTTGAATAACTTGAACTGTGAGTCCAACCATTGTGCTCTGTGTGTATGCGTTGCATAATCATAAACCACCTGATCATGAAAAATGCCCATAAACTGATACATTGGAATCTTATCACTGACCAATTCACATTCTTTGCTTCTTTCCCATCTTTTAGACTGTATGCCACTATCTTATATTTGTCAAATTCCATAATTTTGTCTCCAATTGTGTGTGTACTAGCCATGTGTTGGAAAATTGGAGAATGTTGCATGCCACCATAATGATCACATGTGCCATCCAAACATGATTTTTTGTAGCCATGCAAAAAACAAAATCCATATCCTTTATGCATATCTTTGACATGTACATTTTGGAATCTTATTAGGCATCCATTTCAAAACATTGGAATCAATATCAATCAAAAATGTAGGTTTTCTATGCAAAACTCTAGGAGGAGCTCTCAAATGTAAATTTGTGTCAATATTGGGAAGGTCAACAACATCGGGGATAGATCGTGTACCTTCAATTTGAGGTGCAATTGATGAAATACCTTGAGATTGACATGTAAACTGTGTTGTACCTCCAACTTGAGATGTTGTTTGTGGAGTTCCTTCAAATAGAGATGTGTTTGCTGATGTACTTTCAAAACGCAATGTTTTTGATGGTGTGTCTTCAATTGGAGATGTGATTTTGATGTACCCGAAAAACCACATGTTGTTGTCAATGTGTCTTCAACTGGAGATGTGCATTGAGTTTCACCTATCATTGATGATGTGCCCCCAACTTTTGTATCCATTCCTATCCTTCCATGAACTTTCCTCATTCATGCCCCTTATTTTTCCAATTTGATATCTCTCTTAGATTGCACGAGAATTTGTGGTTGTATGGGCTGAAATTCCTTTGCTTCATGAGATACATTTTTTTATTCTCTTCTCCTTTCATTTTTAACAGCACGTTCTTTCGTTGTTAGAGGATTCGGTCGTTTCCTTGGCATGACCTTGAATGCTACATGTCCACAAACACACAGAGAAAAAGTAAGTAATGAATTTTACAAAAATATTGATGCAAAGAGGGGTGGAAACCATTCAATACAGAAAATCAATGAGAATCAATCAGATTCCAAAGCAAAATTAGATGTTCAACTAAAAATCCCAACTTCTACCAAGCTTTCCCTTGTAGCATAGGTAACCTGGTTCAAGGGCCTTTTCACCAAGATTTTCTAAAACACTTGACAAACTCAAGGATGATTAAGATACCCATTTATAAGTAATAAAACATAGGTAAACCCTAGCATCAACTCCTTTGAACCAACATTGACTTCCAATAGACCCACCTTGGAAAAGGCTATTCAATTGGCCTAATTTACAAAGAGAGTACATTTTAAACACTACATCTTTACTCAAAATCCTTGAACAGCAGTATTTTATGTGTCAAAACCTCCAATTTCCTGATTTGTTTCCAGGTCCAAGACCTCTAGACCCCTAATACACTAAACCCTCTTGCCTTATGCAAAATACTTGGGGTTTTAATGAAACTCCTATCTCCTGGACCTACCAGACCCATACAAAGAACCAAACACACTTACCAGACCCTGCACATGGTGAATAATACATTACATGGGCAGTCCTTCCCACATTTTTTCAAAACACCACTTGAAGCCCTAATTTTCACCATGAAAGACCCTGCTACAATCCTAGAACATTATCCCAAACACCCAACCTTGACCCCACAAACTTCTAAATAGGTTAGGCATGTATTTTAAAAGTTAGAGGACCCATTCCACAAGTTACAGTAGGTAGAAAATGTGTAATGGGTCGAATTACAGAATGAAACCCCTCAATCCAAGAACACTGTGAAAGGAGGTAGCAGCAGTAAAAACAATATAACTTTCAATATAAAAAAAGTTAGAACCTATAAATAGATGAAAATGAAATTTAATTCATTAATCTACAACATCCAATGGGTTTCATATCATCTTACAGTTCGTATAGGCCGTGCAGCAACAAGAAAAATGAGAGAAACCAGTAAATTTCTAGAATTTAATAATGTTCTTCTCGATAAAAAATGGGGTACAAATCAACCAACAACCTCTCCTTCAAGGCATTGAAGGTTATTTAACATATTTAGAATGGTAGTATCCTTGAAAAGCATAGCTTGTTATTTATGGATGATCTTTGTTTTGTTTTAGATGTGAATTGGTCAGTTCAGCATTGAATTAAGGTTTTTGAGATTGAAGATTGTTTGAAACTGATCTAATTATGATTGTTGAAGGTTTTGTATCCCTACTCTGCATCACAAACCTAGGGTATAAATTGTTGCCACCTAAATAAAAACTAGAGACTCTTGTGTTTATTTTTCTCAAAAGCAAAATTTTGATTGTCAACAAAGTCATGAAGAATATGGATTCAAAGAAGGGTTTGTGATGTTATATCTTATAATTATTCACTATTTATTTGGCAATGAGCTAACTTAGAAAGACAATAAGCATTCTCAACTATGTCAACTCAATTGAATTTATCTAAGCACATGTGATGAAGTTGAATTTTGTATGGAACAAAAAAAGTAATGGACACTTGCATTAACATTGATGAAAGCTATTAGGTTTTCCAAATTAGTTGAAAAAAGAATGAAATATGGTGAATTCCACTAGCCATGCCGAAAATGGACTGCTATAAGCAATGCAAATAGAATTCATAAATGAATTTATATTAAGTAAATGTCATTTTTTTTTATTGTTTTTGTTCTTCAAACTCATAAAAATTTAATTTTTCTATGCAAATCTCATCTAATTCAATGTTGAATTCTAAGTCCAACTGTTATGATTAATACAATCAATAAGGAAATTTAGTTTATATTGTCAAAACAAACAAATATAATAAATACAAACATTTCAATTTACCAAAATGAATATACTACCTCAGATAATGTAAAATGATGTAGAAACTTCAAAATGTCTTCTTCTACATTGTCTACCATGCAGATTGTTGGTAAAAAGGTGATGGATCAAGCATAGATTGGTACAATATGAAGTCAACTGCATAAAAAAAGGCATTTTTGACTCAGATAACGCAATGAAATAGACAAATATAGGAGAATGTGGGCCTGAATCATGGGGTGAAGCCTTATTTTTACCATTTCAAGGTAAAAACCCATTTGGCGCACCCCTAATATGTTCCTCTAAAAAGGACAGACTTGAGAGAGAGGGAGAGACACAAAGTGGGATAGAGATAGAGGGAATAAGAGAGAGAGGGAGTGAGAGAGAGAGGGAGTGGGAGGGAGAGGGCATGGCAGGGAGAAACCTAAGAGAGAGAGAGAGGGAGAGAGGTTGGGAGGGAGACACCTGAGAGAAGGAGTGGGAGTCAAAGTTGGAGAGAGGGGGTAGGAAGGAGAGACCTAAGAAAGTACGATGGGAGGTAAGTGAGGTCTGATAGAGAGGGATTGTGAGATAAGTGAGGCCTAATCCCTCAACCCCTATACCCTATCAACCCTCAACCCTTAAACACTAATCCATCAACCCCCATACCCTCTTAATCTGTCAACTCTCAAAACCTAATCCCTCAACCCCTCTACAATCTTAATCACTCAACCCTTAACCCTTCAACCCTAATCCCTCGACCCCTATACCCTCTTAATCCCTCAACCCCTCAACCCTTAAACCCTAATCCATCAACCCCCATACCCTCGTAATCCCTCAACCCTTAACCCTTCAACCCTAATCCCTCGACCCCTATACCCTCTTAATCCCTCAACCCCTCAACCCTAAACCCTTAAACACTAATCCATCAACCCCCATACCCTCTTAATCCCTCAACCCTCAAACCCTAATCCCTCAACCCCTCTAAAATATTAATCCCTCAACCCTTAACCCTTCAACCCTAATCCCTCAACCCCTCAACCCTCAACCCTTAAACCCTAATCCATCAACCCCCATATGCTCGTAATCCCTCAACCCTCAAACCCTAATGCCTCAACCCCTCTACAATCTTAATCCCTCAACCCTTAACCCTTCAACCCTCAACCTTCGACCCCTATACACTAGTATTCCCTCAACCCCTCAACCCTCAACCCTTAAACCCTAATCCATCAACCCCCATACCCTCTTAATCCCTCCACCCTCAAAACCTAATCCCTTAAACCCTCTACAATCTTAATCCGTCAACACTTAACCCTCAACCCTCAACCTTCAAACCCTAATCCCTCAACCCCTCTACAATCTTAATCCCTCAACCCTAAACCCTAAACACCTATACCCTTTTAATCCCTAAACCCCTCAACCCTCAACCCTTAAACCCTAATCCATCAACCCCCATACCCTCTTAATCCCTCAACCCTCAAACCCTAATCCCTCAACCCTTCACCCTAATCCCTCGACCCCTATACCCTCTTAATCCCTCAACCCCTCAACCGTCAACCCTTAAACCCTAATCCATAAACCCCCATACTCTCAACCCCTATACCCTCTTAATCCCTCAACCCTCAACCCTTAAACCCTAATCCATCAACCCCCATGCCCTCTTAATCCCTCAACCCTCAAACCCTAATCCCTCAACCCCTCTACAATCTTAATCCCTCAACCCTTAACCCTTCAACCCTAATCCTTTGACCCCTATACCCTATTAATCCCTCAACCCCTCAACACTCAACCCTTAAACCCTAATCCATCAACCCCCATACCCTCTTAATCACTCGACCCTCAAACCCTAATCCCTTAACCCCTCTACAATCTTAATAACTCAACCCTTAACCCTTCAACCCTAATCCCTTGACCCCTATACCCTCTTAATCACTCAACCCCTCAACCCTCAACCCTTAAACCCTAATCCATCAACCCCCATACCCTCCTAATCCCTCAACCCTCAAACCCTAACCCTCAACCCCCACACCTTAATCCCTCAACCCCTAATCCTTCAACCCTAATCCCTCGACCCCTATACCCTCTTAATCCCTCAACCCCTCAACCCTCAACCCTTAAACCCTAATCCATCAACCCCCATACCCTCTTAATCCCTCAACCCTCAAAACCCTGATCCCTCAACCCCTCTACAATCTTAATCTGTCAACCATTAACCCTCAACCCTCAACCCTCAAACCCTAATCCTTCAACCACTCTACAATCTTAATCCCTCAACCCTTAACCCTTCAACCCTAATCCCTCGACCCCTATACCCTCTTAATCCCTCAACCCCTCAACCCTCAACCCTTAAACACTAATCCATCAACCCCCATACCATCTTAATCCCTCAACCCTCAAACCCTAATCCCTTAACCCTAATCCCTCAACCCCTATACACTCTCAATCCCTCAACCCCTCAACCCTCAACCCTTAAACATTAGTCCATCAACCCCCATACCCTCTTAATTCATCAACCCTCAGACCCTAATCCCTCAACCCCTCTACAATCTTAATCCCTCAACCCTTAACCCTTGAACCCTCAACCCTCGACCCCTATAACCTCTTAATCCATCAACCCCTCAACCCTCAACCCTTAAACCCTAATCCATAAACCCCATACCCTCTTAATCCCTCAACCCTCAAACCCTAATCCATCAACCCTTAACCCTAAACCCTCAACCCTCAAACCCTAATCCCTCAACCCCTCTACAATCTTAATCCCCCAACCCTTAACCCTTCAAACCTAATCCCTCGACCACTATACCCTCTTAATCCCTCAACCCCTCAACCCTAAACCCTTAAACCATAATCCATCAACCCCTATACCCTCTTAATCACTCAACCCTCATACACTAATCCCTCAACCCCTCTACAATCTTAATCCCTCAACCCTTAACCCTTCAACACTCAACCCTCGACCCCTATACCCTCTTAATCCCTCAACCCCTCAACCCTTAAACCCCAATCCATCAACCCCCATACCCTCTTAATCCCTCAACCATCAAACCCTAATCCCTCAACCCCTCTACAATCTTAATCCCTCAACCCTTAACCCTTCAACCCTAATCCCTTGACCCCTATAGCCTCTTAATCCCTCAACCCCTCAACCCTCAACCCTTAAACCCTAATCGATCAACCCCCATACCCTCTTAATCACTCAACACTCAAACCCTAATCCCTTAACCCCTCTAAAATCTTAATCCCTCAACCCTCAAACCCTAATCCCTCAACCCCTCTACAATCTTGATCACTCAACCCTTAACCCTTCAACCCTAATCCCTCGACCCCTATACCCTCTTAATCACTGAACCCCTCAACCCTCAACCCTTAAACCCTAATCCATCAACCCCATACCCTACTAATCCCTCAACCCTTAAACCCTAATCCCTCAACCCCTCTACAATCTTAATCCCTCCACCCTTAACCCTTCAACCCTAATCCCTTGACCCCTATACCCTCTTAATCCCTCAACCCCTCAACCCTCAACCCTTAAAACATAATCCATTAACACCCATACCCTCTTAATCCCTCAACCCTCAAACCCTAATCCCTCAACCCCTCTAAAATCTTAATCCCTCAACCCTTAACCCTTCAACCCTAATCCATCGACCCCTATACCCTCTTAATCCCTCAACCCATCAACCCTCAACCCTTAAACGCTAATCCATCAACCCCCATACCCTCTTAATCCGTCAACCCTCAAACCCTAATCCCTTAACTCCTCTACAATCTTAATCTGTCAACCCTCAACCCTCAACCCTCAACCCCTTTACAATCTTAATCCCTCAGCCCTTAACCCTTCAACACTAAACCCCAATACCCTTTTAATCCCTCAACCCCTCAACCCTCAATCCCTCTACACTATTAATCCCTCAGCCCTTAACCCTTCAACCCTAAACCCCAATACCCTTTTAATCCCTCAACCCCTCAATCAAAATACCCTCTTAATCTGTCAAGTCTCTAACCCTAATCCCTCAACCCCTCTACAATCTTAATCCCTCAACCTTTAACCCTTTGACCCTAATCCCTCGACCCCTATACACTCTTAATCCGTTAACCCCTCAACCCTCAACCCTTAAACCCTAATCCATCAACCCCCATACCCTCTTAATCCCTCAACCCTCAAACACCAATCCCTCAACCCCTCTACAATCTTAATCCATCAACCCTTTACCCTTAACCCTCAATCCTCAACCCTCAAACCCTAATTCTTCAACCCCTCTACAATCTTAATCCATCAACCCTTAACCCTTGACCCCTATACCGTCTTAATCCGTCAACCCCTCAACCCTCAATGCTTAAACCCTAATCCATCAACCCCCATACCCTCTTAATTCATCAACCCTCAACCCCTATACAATCTTAATCCCTAAACCTTGCAGCCCTACATCCCTCAACCCTCAACCCCTATACCCTCTTAATCCATCAACCCCTCAACCCTCAACCCTTAAACCCTAATCCATCAACCCCCATACCCTCTTAATCCTTCAACCCTCAAACCCTAATCGTCAACCCCTCTACAATCTTAATCCCTCAACCCTTAACCAACACCCTAATCCCTTGACCTCTATACCCTCTTAATCCCTCAACCCATCAACCCTCAACCCTTAAACCCTAATCCATCAACCCCCATTCCCTCTTAATCACTCAACCCTCAAACCCTAATCCATCAACCCCTCTACAATCTTAATCCCTCAACCCTTAATCGTCAACCCTCAAACCCTAATCCCTCAAACCCTCTACATTCTTAATCACTCAACCCTAATCCCTTGACCCCTATACCCTCTTAATCACTCAACCCCTCAACCCTCAACCCTTAAACCCTAATCCATCAAACACCATACCCTCCTAATCCCTCAACCCTTAAACCCTAATCCCTCAACCCCTCTACAATCTTAATCCCTCATACCTTAACCCTTCAACCCTAATCCCTTGACCCCTATACTCTCTTAATCCCTCAACCCCTCAACCCTCAACCCTTAAAACCTAATCCATCAACCCCCATACCCTCTTAATCCATAAACCCTCAAACCCTAATCCCTCAACCCCTCTACAATCTTAATCTGTCAACCCTCAACCCTCAAACCCTAATCCTTCAACCCCTCTACAATCTTAATTCTTCAACCCTTAACCCTTCAACCCTAATCCATCGACCCCTATACCCTCTTAATCCCTCAACCCATCAACCCTCAACCCTTAAACCCTAATCCATCAACCCCCATACCCTTTTAATCCCTCAACCCTCAAACCCTAATCCCTCAACTCCTCTACAATCTTAATCTGTCAACCCTTAACCCTCAACCCTCAACCCCTCTACAATCTTAATCCCTCAACCCTTAACCCTTCAACTCTAAACCCCAATACCCTTTTAATTCCTGAACCCCTCAACCCTCAACCCTTAAACCCTAATACATCAACCATAATACCCTCTTAATCCGTCAATTCTCTAACCCTAATCCCTCAACCTTTAACCCTTCAACCTTAATCCCTCGACCCCTATACACTCTTAATCCCTTAACCGCTCAATCCTCAACCCTTAAACCCTAATCCATCAACCCCCATACCCTCCTAATCCCTCAACCCTCAACCCCTCTACAATATTAATCTTTCAACCCTTAACCCTTAACCCTCAACCCTCAACCCTCAAACACTAATCCTTCAACCCCTCTACAATCTTAATCCCTCAACCCTTATCCCTCAACCCCTATACTATCTTAATCCCTCAGCCCCTCAACCCTCAATGCTTAAACCCTAATCCATCAACCCCCATACCCTCTTAATCCCTCAAGCCTCAAACATTAATCCCTCAACCCCTCTACAATATTAATCCCTCAACCCTTAACCCTTCAACCCTCAACCCTCGACTCCTATACCCTCTTAATCCCTCAACCCCTCAACCCTCAACCCTTAAACCCTAACCCATCAAACCCCATACCCTCTTAATTCCTCAACCCCTCTACAATCTTAATCTGTCAACCCTTGACCCTCAACCCTCAACCTTCAAACCCTAATCCATCAACCCCTCTACAATCTTAATCCCTCAACCCTTAACCCTTCAATCCTAAACCCTAAACCCCTATACCCTTTTTATCCCTCAACCACTCAACACTCAACCCTTCAACCCTACTCCATCAACCCCCATACCCTCTTAAGCCATCAACTCTCAAACCGTAATCCCTCAACCACTCTACAATCTTAATCCCTTAACCCTTAACCCTTCAACCCTAATCCCTCGACCCCTATACCCTCTTAATCCCTCAACCCCTCAACCCTCAACCCTTAAACCCTAATCCATCAACCCCCATACCCTCCTAACTTTCAAATTCCTCAAAACCCTAACTCTCAACCCCCACCTTAACCTCAACCTCCTTAAACTCCTCAACCCTCAACCTCAAACCCTAATCCTCAACCCCTCTACAATCTAATCCCCTCGTGAACCTTAACCATTCAACCCTATCCTCTAACCCTATACCTCTTTAATCCTCAACCCCAACCCTCCTCAACCCTAAACCTCAATCCATCAACCCCCCATACCTTAACTCTCAACCCTCAAACCCTAATCCATCAACCCCCATACTCTCCTAATCCCTCAACCCTCAAACCCTAATCCCTCAACCCTTGCACAATCTTAATCCCTCAACCCTTAAACCCTAATCCATCAACCCGCATACCCTCTTAATCCCTCAAACCTCAAACCCTAATCCCACAACCCCTCTACATTCTTAATTCGTCAACCCTTAACCCTCAATCCTCAACCCTCAAACCCTAATCCTTCAACCCCTCTACAATCTTAATCCATATACCCTTAACCCTTCAACCCTAATCCCTTGACCCCTATACCCTCTTAATCCCTCAACCCCTCAACCCTCAACCCTTAAACCCTAATCCAACCCCATACCCTCTTAATCCCTCAACCCTCAACCCCTGTACAATCTTAATCTGTCAACCCTTAACCCCCAACCATCAACCTTCAAACCCTAATCCCTCCACTCCTCTAAAATCTTAATCCGTCAACCCTTAACCCTTCAACCCTAAACCCGCATACCCTTCTAATCCCTCAACCCCTCAACCCTCAACCCTTAAATCCCAATCCATCAACCCCCATACCCTCTTAATCCCTCAACTCTCAAACCCTAATCCCTCAACACCTCTACAATCTTAATCCCTCAACCCTTAACCCTTCAACCATAATCCCTCGACCCCTATACCCTCTTAATCCCTCAACCCCTCAACCCTCAACCCTTAAACCCTAATCCATCAACCCCCATACCCTCTTAATCCCTCAACCCTAAAACCCTAATCCCTCAACCCCTCTACAATCTTGATCCGTCAACCTTTAACCCTCAACCCTCAACCCTCAAACCATAATCATTCAACCCCTCTACAATATTAATCCCTCAACCCTTAACCCTTCAACCCTAATCCTTCGACCCCTATACCCTCTTAATCCCTCAACCCCTCAACCCTCAACCCTTAAACCCCAATCCATCAACCCCCATACCCTCTTAATCCCTCAACTCTCAAACCCTAATCCCTCAATCCCTCTACAATCTTAATCCCTCAACCCTTAACCCTTCAACCCTAAACCCCTATACCCTTTTAATCCCTCAACCCCTCAACCCTTAACCCTTAAACCCTAATCCATCAACCCCCATACCCTCTTAATCTGTCAAATCTCAATCCCTAATCCCTCAACCCCTCTACAATCTTAATCCCTCAACCCTTAACCCTTCAACCCTAATCCCTCGACCCCTATACCCTCTTAATCCCTCAACCCCTCAACCCTCAACCCTTAAACCCTAATCCATCAACCACCATACCCTCTTAATCCCTCAACCCTCAAACCCTAATCGCTCAACCCCTCTATAATCTTAATCCGTCAACCCTTAACCCTCAACCCCTCTACAATCTTAATCCCTCAACCCTTAACCCTTCAACCATAATCCCTCGACCCCTATACCCTTTTAATCCCTTAGCCCCTCAACCCTCAACCCTTAAACCCTAATCCATCAACCCCCATACCCTCTTAATCCCTCAACCCTCAAACCCTAATCCCTCAACCCCTCTACAATCTTAATCCCTCAACCCTTAACCCTTCAACCCTAATCCCTCGACCCCTATACCCTTTTAATCCCTCAACCCCTCAACCCTCAACCCTTAAACTCTAATCCATCAACCCCCATACCCTCTTAATCCCTTAACTCTCAAACCCTCATCCCTCAACCCCTCTACAATTTGAATCCCTTAACCCTTAACCCTTTAACCCTAATCCCTCAACCCCTATACCCTCTTAATCCCTCAACCCCTCAACCCTCAACCCTTAAACCCTAATCCATCAACCCCCATACCCTCTTAATCCCTCAACCCTCAAACCCTAATCCCTCAACCCCTCTACAATCTTAATCCCTCAACCCTCGAACCCTAATCCTTCATCCCCTCTACAATCTTAATCCCTCAACCCTTAACCCTTCAACCCTAATCCCTCGACCCCTATACCCTTTTAATCCCTCAACCCCTGAACCCTCAAACCTTAAATGCTAATCCATCAACCCCCATACCCTCATAATCCCTTAACCCTCAAACCCTAATCCCTCAACCCTTAACCTTTCAACCCTAATCCCTCGACCCCTATACCCTCTTAATCGCTCAACCCCTCAACCCTCAACCCTTAAACCCTAATCCATCAACCCCATACCCTCTTAATCCCTCAACCCTCAAACCCTAATCCCTTAACCCCTCTACAATATTAATCCCTCAACCCTTAACCCTTCAACCCTAATCCCTCGACCCCTATACCCTCTTAAGCCCTCAACCCCTCAACCCTCAACACTTAAACCCTAATCCATCAACCCCCATACCCTCTTAATTCCTCAACCCTTAAACCCTAATCCCTCAACCCCTCTACAATTTTAATCCCTTAACCCTTAACCCTCAACCCTTAACCCTCAAACCCTAATCCCTCCAGCTCTCTACAATCTTAATCCCTCAACCCTTAACCCTTCAGCCCTAATCCCTCAACCCCTATACCCTTTTAATCCCTCAACCCCTCGACCCTCAACCCTTAAATGCTAATCCATCAACCCTCACACCCTCTTATTCCCTTAACCCTCAAACCCTAATCCTTCAACCCCTCTACAATCTTAATCCCTCAACCCTTAACTCTTCAACCCTAATCCCTCAACCCCTATACCCTCTTAATCCCTCAACCCCTCAACCCTCAACCCTCAACCCTAATCCATCAACCCCCATACCCTCTTAATCCCTCAACCCTCAACCCTTAACCCTTAATCCCTAAACCCTCTACTTGAGAGAGAGAGAGAGGGAGAGGTGGTGGGAGGGACATGCTTGAGAGAGGGATAGGGAGAGGGAGAGAGAGAGAGAGAGAGAGAGAGAGAGAGAGAGAGAGAGAGAGAGAGAGAGAGAGAGAGAGAGAGAGAGAGGGAGTGAGGGAGCGTGGGAGTCACTGTGAGAGGGAGAGGGTATAGGAGGGGATACTTGAGAGAGAGAGAGAGAGAGATGCGGTAGGACAGAGATACTTTAGAGAGAGAAAGAGGGAGATAGGGTGGGAAGGAGAGACATTAGAGAGAGGGGGAGAGAAAAAGTGGGAGATAGATAGAGGGAGTGAGAGAGGGAGTCACTGTGAGAGGGAGAAGGTGTAGGAGGGGGAGACTTGACAAAGAGAGAGAGAGAGAGAGGAAGATGGGGTGTGATGAAGATACTTTAGAGGGAGAAAGAGGGAGATAGGGTGGGAAGGAGAGATATTAGAGAGAGGGAGAGAGAAAAAATGGGAGATAGATAGAGGGAGGGAGAGAGACAAAGTGGCAGAGAGAGAGGGAGTGGGAGAGAGAGAGGGAGAGACATAGAGATAGAGAGAGAGACTTGAGAGAGGGAGAGGGGGTGGGAGGGAGATATTTGAGAGAGAGGGAGAGAGAGAGAGAGGATGTTGGAGAGATATAGAGGGAGTGAGTGAGAGAGACAAAGAGAGGCCTGAAAGAGGGAGAGGGGGTATAAGAGAGAGACTTGAGAGATAAAGAGGGAGGGAGAGTGGGTGGGAGGGAGAGACTTGAGAGAGGGAGAGAGGAAGAGAGAGTGGGAGAGAGATAGAGGGCATGAGAGAGTTGAGATAGAGAGGGATAGATGGTGGGAGGGAGATACTTGAGAGAGATGGAGAGTTAGATGAAGAAAGATAGAGGGAGTGGGACAGGGAGGGAGTGGAAGAGAGATAGAGGGAGTGACTGTGAGAGGGAGAGGGGGTAGGAGGGGGAGATTTGACAAAGAGAGAGAGGGAGAGGATGTAGGAAAAAGATACTTGAGAGAGAGAGGGAGATGGGGTGGTAGGGAGAGACCTAAGAGAGAGGGAGAGAGATAGAGTGGGAGAGAGTGAGTAGTAGAGAGATAGAGGGGGATGGAGATACCCAAGAGAGAGAGGGAATGGGAGAGAGATAGAGGGAGTGAGTGACAGACCTAAGAGAGGGAGAGGGGGTAGGAGGGAGAGACTTGAGAGAGAGAAACAAAGAGAGAAAGATAAAAACCTAAGAGAGGGAGATTGAGTAAGAGCAATATAAAGACCAAAGAGGGAGAGTGAGAAAAGGGGGTTGGAGTGAGATAGATTTATTTAGGTACCTACGTTCGAGGGAAAGAGACCTGACAAAGGGGATTGGACTGAGAGAGTAGTCTAGGTCACGTGGGAGGGAGTGAGACCTGAGAGATAGAGACTTCAGAGGGATAAAAAGTTATCCAGTTACGGTAACGAGTTAGAGAAGGTATGAAAGGTAAAACCACGACTATCCCTCTATGATCATAAATTTTGCACTCTAAGCATTATCAAATTTGTTCACCAAAGAGGGGAAATTCCACTTCTGTCCAAAGCAGGCCATTTGGTGCTCTCCAAATTTGGCGCTCACCAAATGTCTTGCTTTGGACGTGTTAATTAACAAGATTTGCCAAATTTTCTCATATCTTTGTCTGTGCTTCCCGTCTCATTTGCACATCTTTCAATGCAAGTTTATAAAAAAATTATGATAGCCTTAACCTCTCTCTTACCTATCTAAATATGTAATTGTTTTTTTCATTTTGATTTAGTTAAGGTTTTGATCCATGCCTTCTATTGTAAATGCCTTCGTTTTTGGTCAAAAACCAACATGTGCTAGGTTTAGGATAGATTTTTACACGTTCATCGAAACATGAAACAAATTACATTTTTTGAAACTAGATTCCATTCTACACATGATGAAAAAAAAAATCAATTTTCGATTAGTTTGCAAAAAAATTGGGGGGGAGCACACTCAAATTTCAGCTTTTCAGGATGTGTCCTCTTTGAAAATTCATAAAATATTATATATTCATTAAAAAAATTATTCGAAAGAAGGAGGATAAACTACATGGTGTTAGCTAATTTCTCACCTTTGGGATTTTCGAAATTCTAAAAAAAATTTAACCAAAAAGGGGGGGAGCCCTCAGGCGCTATGCTATTTTTTTTGATAAAAATAGGACCTGTTTTGGGGCCCCCCCTTTTTGAGACCCTTAATCTTCATTAATTTCAAAAGACAATAGTAGCTTAGAAACTAGACTCAGAGCACTTCAACTTTTTTTTTTCCGAATCTTGAAATTTTGAGTGTAACTATCTTCATTTTCTCATGCAAATCAGATTTTGCTGATTTCAAAAAAAAAAAAGTGGCATCTTAAGAGCCAAAACTGTGTCACAGATTGGTGCACTTACCCAAATATTTTGTCTTGTTTCATTACTTCCAAATCATTGATCAAATAAATTGCAACACCGAGACATTCTTCCACATTTGTATTGGCAATAGCAAATACAATAGATGGATACTGGAAAATGACGGAATTTAAGTTTGCACTTGTTGTTATTAAAATCAATCAGTGCTTAAACTTTCCCTTTCATCCTTCATGGTTACCCGAGTATAAGACGATGACAAACCAAAACCAAAATCAAAGCTAAGGAAAAAAAATCAACAATTTTTTTGGTTGGTGTCGATTTCCTGTCCGCCCACGTGCTCTTGCAACAAACACATCGGGTAGAAAGATTGTGAGCATATGCTCACAATGGTGGAGTTTCGTAGTTGCACTACGCTTCCAAGTTGCCATCAACCTACAATGAACTCCTTTGCTATCAAAGTGCTAAAAATTTAATCCTTCTTCCATATTTTCCAACATCGTGCTAGAATACACACCACCATCCTCCAACAACTCTTCACCCTCTTCTTCTTTTCCCTCGTGGACTGATGTCCACCAAATCTCGACCTCCTCCACCAAATGCTTTCCTCACTCCTATTCTCTTCTGTGGGTTCAAACCCACCTCTAACCAACCACCTCAACCATCTCTATACATAGCCACACATATACTACATGCTCTTTTACTCTATTCATCTCACTTTCCATCATTTTATCTAAAATTCAATAACATCAAAAAATGGTTTTATCTCATCTATATTCATAGCTGCAACTTTGAATTTCACTACAATATCTCCCACCTCATCAGCTACAACTTATTGCTCTTCTCCTCTCACTGCAACATCAAGCTTCAACGTCTACTCTTTCTCAATCATCAACAACAAATCCTCTTCGCCATGCTTCATTGCTACAACCTCTTTGATTCTTACTTCCTTCCTTTCTTCCTTTTTCTCCATGCCTTCTTCCTGACATGTCTTCACCACAACTTCTTCAGTAGGGGCTACATCTTCTTCTTTTCGTCTCGGGCTATTATCCTTATTCTTCTTCTTGCTCCTCTTTACCACTTTCCTCTCACTCTTTCCAACACTCTTTTTTGTTTTTCCACAAACCATGTTTTCCAATGCTTCACACAATTCATCCTCCAGATCATCCCAATACTACTCCCAAAAAAGTATTCATACGGGTCTCCTCACGACCCAACCCAACTTTGTCTGTTGCAATCTTCCACAACTCACATTCTCTACTTCTCCATGGTTTGTCCCGGCAACAAACTCTCACCACTATCCTCTACCCAATAGGATTATGGAAGATGCACCCTCATGATCTCTTCTACCCACTTCCTCTTAGTGGAAGAGCTTTGCACACCTTATACCCATCCTCATCTCTATTGGAGGATAGTCAACATGATTCCCATGGGACCAATGGCCTCTCAAGGCTTCTTCACTCTTCACCCACGGTCCTAGTGTGAACTGCCTCTCTCTCTCTCAGTGCTCTATCTGCACACTCATAACCACTTGCTCTGATACCAATTGATGCAGAGGAAAAACTCAAACTCGATATTGTCCCAAACCAAGGACAATCACAAATTCACAAATTCCACACTTTTCACAGCCAACACAAGCTATTTTTGACAATTTCATTTGTCAAAATGAGAATAGATTTAAGTGCTTCACCAAAACTATGAGAATAATTTAGATTTATTTAATATTGAAGTTTCAATTACATAATTCAATTTACTGCACATTCTCAAACAAATTTTTTTAACAACTTGCCAATTCATTGGCATAAAATTCTTCATATGAATAATCTTCAAACTATCTCCCCTGATTCTGACTTCGTACTACCAAACTGTGCTCCATACCTTCCTGCCTTATGAAGCTCGAGCTCAATTTTTTATTAAATTGTTGAATTTTCTTTCATCTTGTTGCCCCACTATCTGTCTACTTTCTCAACATCAACTTCACTATGGCCAAATGAATGGCATGCCTCTACCCATATACAACCTTTCCTTCTTCCATAAGCAGTTCCCTCCTTATTTTCTAAATTTTTCCTATATCTCCCTTTGTGAGTCACAATTCCCTCACCTCTCACTCATGCAGCCCCTATAACCTTCATTATTCTCAAAAGAGGAATGCAACTTTGATTATTTTTCCTACGCAGGTCCTCTCTTCTCCACTGCCTACGTAGCCCCTCTCTCCTCTTTTTTTTCATCTATTGTTCACTAGTCTTAAAGGCCTTAACGTGGGCACCATAATGATCCCCCTCAACACCAATTCACTTCTCCATAAGGACGCGACCTCTTCCTGAGTTGTTCCTTTCCCAACAGTTATTCTTGGCTCTTCACATTCCATCTCCCCTTTTTATTCAAAACAAACTTTTTCCCATATAGGCATGGCTTGTATTTGATTTTGGTCTGCAAACAGATAAAACCAAAATGTCTATTCATGTGCCCCACTCATTCAATGCTTGATGTCTTTTTACTTATGGATCTCTTCATTATTTCAAAAGTGAAATGGTTTTTTTTATATGCCAAATGAATAATAAATCGGCCCAGCAAAACCGTCCTTTTTACTTTAATTAAAAGAAGCGGATATTTTGTCTTGTTTCGTTACTTCCAAATAATTGATCAAAGAAATTGCAACATCGGGCCATGCTTCCACATTTGTATTGGTAGTAGCAAATACAATAGATGGATATTGGAAAATGACAAAATTTAAATTTGCACTTGTTGTTATTAAAATCAATCAGCATTTAAACTTTCCCTTTCACGCTTCATGGTTGATTGAGTATAAGAAGATGACAAACCAAAACCAAAATAAAAGCTAAGGAAAACAAATCAACATTTTTTTGGTTGGTGTCGATTGCTTGTCCACCTACATGCTCTTGCACCAGAGTCTCAACAAGTTTTCCAAAAAATCTTGTGAATACTCACAAAAGAAAATAAAAAAGCCTTGTGAATTTGCAAACTATGGGTAGAAGCATTGACTGGAGAAACTTATATATAAATATGTGCCAAAAGACCTAAAAATTATATATAAATATGTACCAAAAGACCTAAATATTATCAAATACAATTATCTTATAAATACAAAAGGAAGAGAATGGGTCAATAATTAATATTGTAGATAGAAACATTGACTACAAAAAATTATATATAATTGTGTATTGTAAGATATAAATCTTATCAAATACAATTATCTTATAAATACAGAAGAAAGAGAAAGAATTAAGAATTAATACCATACACAAAAATATTGATTGAAAAATTTGTATATATTTGTAAATCATAAAACTTTAATAGGTTTACAGAATCATCTTTCACGAGAGTACATATACATAAACCTTTAGTACTGACATATACTTTGGCCACGATGATATTCCCTATTAGAACTTTGACATTTTTTTTGTTTCCTTGAACCGAGGCTTTCTTTCTTGGAATGAAATCTAGAATTTTGACTCTCATCTTTTGCTATGGAAAAGTGCACCAAATTCAAGAGCACCTTAAAAACATCATTTGGCCCAACTAAAACCAACCACTCAAATACACCCAATTTAAAAAGAAAACTCAAACTTAATGTAACCTTCAATTCTATTAAAAACAAGTGACGCATAGCTTCGAGTTCCTACTGATGAACTCTAGCGAAAAAGTGATAAGGCATTAAAATAGACTTTGGTGTGCTTTAGGGGTTATGTTGCCACACAAAGAATGAAAAACTATACTTTATGGTAAAAGGAAATTTTAGTTATGTTTATGTGTCTTATTAAATCGACGTTCTTATTTTGGATTTGTGTAACACTTATACATCTTTTTTGGGTCGTAAGGCCAAAAATGACACAAAAAAGAACTTGTTGTTGTAGGTCTTCATTGTTTCAGGGTTTTCATACCCTGTTTCCTACCTTTTAATAAATTATGCTTCAAGCATTCCTTATCTACCTGTAACTTGGGGTCAAACTTTTTGTGAATGTGGTTTTGTAAGAATAAAATTGTTATAGTAAAGTGCTTTCTCCTAATAACACTCATGCATAGTGTGTTTTTTTTTGCATAGAATTCGTTTAGGTGTTTATTTCAAATATTTGAATTCCAAATGATAAATATAAATATAAATTCATAAAAAATATATATATAGTACATGTTGAAATATTTTGTGTTAGATAGTTCAATTTGGTGTGCAAATACCCACTATTCAAAGTGCAAAGAATGCCAGTTAAATTGTTACAAACTTTGATGCCTAAGTTTTCTTATATTTGAACTTTGAAAATACATGAGGAAAACCTCCTAAAGAAACCTATATTCAGTAAGCTCTATGAAATAATAGTGAGGAAAATATAAATTTAATAAAATAAATTTTATTGTTGAAAAATACATATGATAATTTGAAGTATGTGTATTGTTGTTTGGTTTGTGCGTTGTTTTATGATTGATTTACAAACAAAGAGATTGAAAAAATATAAAGATAGATAATGGTGGAAAAAATTCCTAAGCTGGTAGGTGAAAGTTCTAGCCCCACTCCAAATAGACTTGTTCAAAATTATAAATTAAAAAGTAGAGGCTTTTATTTATGAGGAAAATATTATTGTAGTGTATTATTTTTTGTCTCATGAGCCCCCTTACTCAATAAAAATAGTTCTTGAAGCCCCTCCATGAAACTCCATCCTCAAAATATTTTTTAGACAAATAGAAGCTTCGATTTTTTTAGTTTTTAGATTTGAAGGTACTGTTGAGATGAGGCTGGAAATTTTACTCACCAACATAAGAGACTAACTCTTGTTAAAATTTTGATTAAACCATTAATTTTAAAAAATTCTTAAAAAAATTCAACACAAAATCACAGCCTTATTTTTAATAGATTATTTCTAAACCATTTAACTTTATCAACAAACTAAACATCTCTTAAAAAAGAAAAAATGTAGAAGGGGAAAGGCCCACGAAATATATTCATCATTTAGTTGCATTATATTAACCATTATTTAGAGTTCAAGCCAAAGTTAATTACTGACTTTTTTCTTGCATGTTTTACAAAATTATGTGTAAAACACTTAAGTGTACGTAAATCAAAGTAGCCTTACTTTCAATAGAAAAGATGCATTAGTAAGGTCTATGTCCACACATATCTCTACAAGGTCACCAGATAACTTGGGCATCAAACAAATACCTCCAGTCACAGAAACGATCACCACATTGATCAGAAATGTCATAGATAAAGAAAATGCACTCTCTATAAAGAAATATTTGCAAGTTGATTGTAATTCACAATTAGCTATTAATTAGGTTGTCACAAATCTAATTTTTCATCCACCTTAATATATGAATTAAACTTACATTGATTCCAAAAATAGAAGCATAAATTTTTCTTGAAAGTGCCAAGGTCGAATGGAGAAATAAGTTGTGTCTAGGCATCAAATATACTAAATATTCAGTTTGAGGATTCCTAGAATTTGTCTTATGTAGAAGGGAAGATGCATCGTAACTTATGACATAACAAGGGAACCAAAGAGAGAGATTGCAAGACCAGTTGCTCTAATTCCCTTTAACTGAGGAACAAACATCCCTTTCAAAATCTATGTGAAATTGTCCTTTACATCTCCAAGCTCCAAAAAGAAGCAACTGGGCATTATAAATACTAGAACAGTTATTAGCAAATCCAATTTTTTAATCTATAACAACATAATTTTGTAAGTTGAGATTTTGAAATGAATCAACAACAAGGTCGATTAATCTCAAACACATATATTTCAAAATATCATTGAATAGGGATCTATAAGTTACACCTAAGAATTTGGTTAAAAAATATAATTTGTACAAAATCTCAATAGAGCAGGACAAAAATGACAATAGGAAAAGAGGTTGTTGTAGGTCTTCATTGATTCGGGGTTTGCATACCTTGTTCCCTACCTTTCGATAAAATGTTCCTTAAGCATTCATTTTTTTCCTGTAATATGGTGTTCAGCATTTTGCGAATGGGGTTCGGTAAGAATAAGACTGTTTAGATAATAATGACAACCAAATTACCAAATGATGTACTGATGTGAATTTGAATTCAAACACATTGGCATATCAAAGTGCAGCTTACACGAATCACTACCTTCCATAATGTCAAATGTCGGCCTAAAATTTTCCAAAGCCTCTCCTATTGTACGAGACGGAGCAAGCTCATCGAACAAGCGATTCACCGTGTCCATCATCCGGTTTAGGGTTTGATTCACTTGGAAAGTATCCCATAAATCTACATCTAATTTCAAGATTTACAAACACAAAAGAAAACAAGCTAATTTCATAATCACTTTCCTAGAAAAAGTATGGAAAGAAGCATCAAATTTTTAAAAATACAAACGAATCAAATATTTTCAAATTTATGAAAAAGCTTCAAAGCATGGTGCTCAAGATATTAGCGGAATAGTGTCCCACACTAACTATATACCAAAAGAACCTGAGACACACAAAATAAATGCAAATCTACGTAAATAAATTATATCAACTGCATACACAACCCTACAGTAAAAAAAAATAGTAGCAAAATAGCGGAAAGATCGAGAGGTTTCTATTATATATGTGACTATTTTACAGATTTCTTAAACCAGATAATGCAAAAAAAAACACATAAAAATATTATCTCAAAAATAAACATAACTTAAAGGTGTTTTTGAAGATTTTCTTGGTATATGTAATTTCAGACCAAAATCTGAACATAAGCCTTGAATTCATCGTGTACAAATATTTATTAGAGAGAAAATTCTTTACAAAAATATTTTGTCTAATGTTTTAGAAATACTACCATGTTCTCTTGACGGGGTTTTTTTTTTTAAGGAAAATGAAGTAACTTTCCAACTCAAAACTCTCAAATACCCACTAGGCCAGTTCTCAAATTAAGGAAAAAACTTGCAATTACCCTAACTCTAAACCCTACAAAAAGCATGAATTATTCAAACTCTAGATTTTGCTTTGGGTTTTTTGTTGCCTACAATGCAGCTCATAGAGTAGCAATATAGGAACAAAATAATGCAACTGTAATGTAACTAATTCAAATAGAACTTCACTTGTAATTCTTGCTATAATTCCTAAAATCCCACCAAAAGACCCTGAAAAATAACTCGGGTGAAGTTAAATATGCAAAAGGTACTTTAAAATATTACCTTAGAAACAATCTACGATGAATACACTTAAAAATGGCCATCAAATCACGAACTGCTATGAATTCCTCATTTCTTCTCTTTTGTTGAAAATGCTTTTAGGTTTTACTAGTAGTCCCTGGAAGAGAAGAGCACCTGTGAGAGAGGAGTAATGGGTGGCCAACCTATAACCAAGGGAGCTCTGCAAAGCACAAATGAAACACAGAGAAATAAGTTATAGTCATGTTAATTTGGTTAAGGAATCCATGCATCCAAATAATGGATAGATGTAAACCATTGTAATTCCTCTTGAACATAAAAGACAAGATTAAGGGTAGAAGCTATACAATGTATGCAAGCCTAGCAACCAACCTCATTTTAAAGTCAACTAATAGGTGCTAGCTACCTAAATCTAGAAAATCTAGAGAAGAATAGGTGGACAAATGCTTTAAAATCAAAACAAATTGTTAACTGTATTCCCAAAGAAATTTTTGCAGTCCTTGGCAATGCCCAAAGTGAATAAATAGTATTCCATTGCCAAATTGATTATGGTTTGCAAAATGACCGTTAGTGGGCATCTTACCATTCGAGAGGATGTTGTAAGAAAATTATAAATTAATAGTTGTGGTGATGGAAGTAGCACTGGCAACAACTTGACGGGTAGTGGTACCCAATGCTAAATAGGAGTAACACTGATATATGAATGTTGAATAGGATGGAATTCTAATCTTGATCAAATTCTCCTCAAAAATAACTATGCAATGAGTGTACAGGTTCACCAAATAACTTGGGCATCGAACAAACAACTCTAGTCATAGAAACAATCGCCAGATTGATCAGAAATACCATACATAAAGAAAATGAACTATCTATAAAGAAATATCTGCAACCTGATTGTAATTCACAATTACCTATTAATTAGGTTGTCACAAATATGCTTTTTCATCCACCTCAATACATGAATTAAACTTATATTGATTTCATAAATAGAATCATGAATTTTCCTTGAAAGTATCAAGGCTAAATGGAGAAATAAGTTGTTCATGGGCATCATAATATACTAAATATTTAGTTTGAGGATTCCCAAAATTTGTCTTGTTTAGAAAGGAAGATGCAATGTAACTTATGAAATAACAAGGGAACCAAAGATATATTACAAGACCAGTTGCTTCATTTCACTTTAACTGAGGAATAAACATCCCTTTCAAAATATCTATGGAATTGGCCTTTACATGTCCAAGCTTCAAAAAGAAGCAACCAGGCATTGTAAATACTAGAATAGCTATTAGCAACTCCAATTTTTTGATTTGTAACATCATAATTTTGTAAGCTAAGATTTTAAAATGGATCAAGAACAAGGTCAGTTAATCTCAAACACATATATTTTAAAATATCATTGAATAGTGATCTATAAGTTACACCTAAAAAGTTGGTAAAAAAATATAATTTATGAAAAATCTCAATAGAGCAGGATAAAAATGACAATAGGAAAAGAGGTTATTGTTGTATTCCTTCATTGATTTAGGGTTTGTATACCTTGGTCCCTACCTTTTGATAAAATGCTCCTTAAGCATTCACTTTCTACCTATAATATGGTGTCCACCTTTTTGCAAATGGGGTTTGGTAAGAATAAAACTATTTAGATAATAATGACAACTAAATTGGAAAATGATGTACTGATGTGAATTTGGATTCAAACACATTCGCATATCAAAGTGTAGCTTACACAAATCACTCCCTTCCATAATGTCATATGCCAGCCTAAAATTTTCCAAAGCCTCTCCCACTGTACAAGACAGAGCAAGCTTATCGAACAAGCGATTCATCATGTCCATCATTTGATTCAGGGTTTGATTCATAGGGAAAGTATCCCATAAATATGCATCTGATTTAAAGATTTACAAACATAAAAGAAAACAAGCTAATTTTATAATCACTTTCCTAGAAAAAGTATGGAAAGAAGCATCAATTTTTTAAAAATACAGACGAATCAAAAAATTTCAAATTTATGAAAAGCTTCAAAGTGTGTTGCTCAAGACATTAGTGAAATAGTGTCCCCGCACTAACTATATACCAGAAGAACCTGAGACACACAAAATAAATGCAAATTTACCTAAATAAATTATTTCAACCACATACGCATCACTACAATACAGAAAATGGTTCCAAAATAGTGGAAGGTTTCTATTATATATGTGACTATTTTATAGATTCCTTAAACCAGATAATGCAAAACAAACTTATAAATATATTATGTCAAAAATAAACATAACTTAAAGGTTCTTTTGAAGATTTTCTTGGTAGATATAATTTCAGACCAAAATTCGAACACGAGCCTTGAATTCATCGTGTACAAATATTAATTAGAGAGAAAATTCTTTACAAAAATATTTTGTCAGATGTTTTAGAAATACTACCATGTCCTCTTGATGGGGTTTCTTTTTTCAGGAAAATGGAGTAACTTCCCAACTCAAAACTCTCAAATACCCACTAGGCTAGTTCTCGACTTAAGGAAAAAACATACAATTACCCTAACTCTAAACCCTATAAAAAATAATGAATTATTCAAACCCTAGATTGTGCTTTGGGTTTGTTGTTGCCTACAATGTAACTCACAGAGCAGCAACATAGGAACAAAATAATGCAACTGCAATGTAACTAATTCAAATAGAACTTCACTTGTAATTCTTGCTATAATTCCTAAAATCCCACTAAAAGACCCAAAAAAATAGCTCGAGTGAAGTTAAATATGCAACAGGGACTTTGAAATCTTACCTTAGAAACAATCTGTGATGAATACTCTTAAAAATGGTAGTCAAATTGCCCACTGCTATGAATTCCTCATTTCTTCTCTTCCATTGAAAATGCTTTTAAGGTTTTACTAGTAATCCCTGGGAGAGAAGAGCACCTATGAGAGAGGAGTAATGGGTGGCCAACCTATAACTAGGGGAGCTCTGCAAAGCAATAAAGAAACACAGAGAAAGAAGTTATAGTCATGTTAATTTGGTTAAGGAATTCATGCATCCAAATAATGGATATTTGTAAGCCAATGTAATTCCTCTTGAACATAAAAGACAATATTAAGGGTAGAAGCTATATAATGTACACAGGCCTAGCAACCAACCTCAGTTTAAAGTCAACTGCTAGGTGCTAGCTACCTAAATTTAGAAAAAAACAAAGAAGAACAACTAGACAAATTCTTTAAAAGTGGAACAAATTGTTAACTGTATTCACAACCAAATTTTTGCAATCCCTGGTAATGCCCAAAGTGAATAAATAGGATTTCACTTCCAAATTGATTATTGTTTGTAGAATGATCGCTAGTGAGTATCTTACCATTCAAGAGGACATTGTGAGAAAATTTGAAATTAAATTGCAGTGTCGATGGAAATAGCACTGGTACCAACTTGACGGGTAGTGGGAACCAATGTTGAATAGGAGTAACACTGACATATGAACATTGAACAGGATGGAATCCTAAGCTTGATCGACTTCTCCTCAAAAATATCTCTATATTACCTATGCAATGAGTGTATAGGTTCACCAGATAACTTGGGCATCGAAAAAACAACTCCAGTCACAGAAACAATTACCACATTGATCAAAAATTCCATACATAAAGAAAATGCACTCTCTATAAAGAAATATCTGGAAGATGATTGTAATTCACAATTAACTATTATTTAGGTTGTCACAAATCTACTTTTTCATCCACCTCAATATATGAATTAAACTTAAGCATGAATTTTCCTTGAAAGTACCAAGTCTGAATGGAGAAATAAGTTGTTCTTAGGCATCAAATATACTAAATATTTATTTTGAGGATTTCAAGAATTTGTCTTTTTTAGAAGGGAAGATGCATTGTAACTTACGACATAACAAGGAAACCAAAGAGAGAGATTGCAATACTAGTTGCTTCATTTCCCTTTAACTAAGGAACAAACATCCCTTTCAAAATCTCTATGGAACTTTCCTTCACATGTCCAAGCTCCAAAAATAAGCAACCGAGCATTGCAAATACTAGAATAGCTATTAGCAACTCCAATTTTTTGATTTGTAACAACATAATTTTGTAAGTTGAGATTTTGAAATGAATCAAGAACAAGATCGGTTAATATCAAACACATATATTTCAAAATATAATTGAACATGGATCTATAAGTTACACCTAAAAGTTTGGTAAAAAAATATAATTTATAAAAAATCTCAATAGAGCAGGACAAAAATGACAATAGGAAAAGAAGTAGTTGTTGTAGTTGTTCATTGATTTAGGGTTTACATACCCTGTTCCCTACCTTTTAATAAAATGTTCCTTAAGCATTCATTTTCTTCCTGTAATATAGTGTTCAACTTTTTGTGAATTGGGTTTGGTAAGAATAAAACTATTTAGATAATAATGACAACCAAATTGCCAGATGATGTATTGATGTGAATTTGGATTTAAACACATTGGCATATCAAAGAGCATCTTACACAAATCATTCCCTTCCATAATGTCATATGTCAGCCTCAATTTTTCCAAAGCCTCTCTCACTGTACGAGATGGAGAAATCTCATCGAACAAGCGATTCACCATGTCCATCATCTGATTCAGGGTTTGATTCACAAGGAAAGCATCCCATAAATATGCATCTGATTTCAATATTTACAAACACAAAATAAAATAAGCTAATTTCATAATCACTTTCCTAGAAAAAGTATGGCAAGAAGCATCAAATTTTTAAAAATATAGACGAATCAAATATTTTTAAATTTATGAAAAAGCTTCAAAGCGTGTTGCTCAAGATATTAGCAGAATAGTGTCCCACACTAACTATATACCAAAATAACCTGAGACACACAAACTAAATTAAAATTTACCTAAATAAATTATATCAACCATATACACAACCCTACAGTATAGAAAATAGTTTAAAAATAGCGAAAAGATCAAGAGGTTTCTATTATATATGTGACTATTTTATAGATTCCTTAAACCAGATAATGTGAAAAAAAAATAAAAAATATTATCTCAAAAATAAACATAACTTAAAGGTGTTTTTGAAGATTTTCTTGGTATATATAATTTTAGACCAAAATCCGAACACAAGCCTTGAATTCATCGTGTACAAATATTAATTAGAGAGCAAATTCTTTACAAGAATATTTTCTCAAATGTTTTAGAAATATTACCATGTCCTCTTGACTGTGTTTCTTTTTTCAAGAAAATGGAGTAACTTCCCAACTCAAAACTCTCAAATACCCACTAGGACAGTTCTTGACTTAAGGAAAAAACCTGCAATTACCCTAGCTCTAAACATTACAAAAAGCATGAATTATTCAAACCCTAGATTGTGCTTTGGGTTTGTTGTTGCCTACAATGCAGCTCACAGAGCAACAACATAGGAAAAAAATAATACAACTGCAATGTAACTAAGTCAAATAGAACTTCACTTGTAATTCTTGCTATAATTCCTAAAATCCCACTAAAAGACCCAAAAAAATAGCTCGAATGAAGTTAAATATGCAACAGGTACTTTGAAATCTTACCTTACAAACAATCTACGATGAATACGCTTAAAAATGGCCATCAAATTGCCCAATGCTATGAATTCCTCATTTCTTCCCTTCCATTGAAAATGCTTTAGGGTTTTACTAGTAATCCCTGGAAGAGAAGAGCACCTGTAAGAGAGGAGTAATGGGTGGCCAACCTATAACCAAGGGAGTTCTGCAAAGCACAAAAGAAACACAGAGAAATAAGTTGTAGTCATGTTAGTTTGGTTAAGGAATTCATGCATCCATATAATCGATAGTTGTAACCTAATGCAATTCCTCTTGAACATAAAAGACAAGATTAAGGGTAGAAGCTATACAATGTACGTAGGCCTAGCAACCAACCTCAGTTTAAAGTCAACTGCTAGGTGCTAGCTACCTAAATTTAGAAAATCTAGAGACTTGAACGAGTGGACAAATGCTTTAAAAGCATAACAAATTGTTAACTGTATTCCCAAAGCAATTTTTGTAGTCCCTGTCAATGCCCAAAGTGAATAAACAATATTTTATTGCCAAATTGATTATGGTTTGCAGAATGATCGTTAGTGGGTATCTTACCATTCAAGAGGATGTTGTGAGCAAATTTGAAATTAATAGCAGTGGTAATGGAAGTAGCACCAGCAACAACTTGACGAGTAGTGGTACCCAACGCTGATCAGGAGTAACACTGAGATATGGATGTTGAACAAGATGGAATCCTAAGCTTGATCGACTTCTCAAAAATAACTATGCATTAACTATGTAATGAATGATTTTTTACCCACCGTACTCAGTTAACAAAGCTCTCACAATTTACATTTAATGTCAAAATATTCACCCAAATTTATTTGTCATCTTCATGTTTCAAATTGCTTAATGAAAAAATGAAAATAAATAATACAGTTACTCTTACCAATAGAAAAATAGATAAATAATAATTTTTAAATATAAAAAATATGTTCTGAAATTCAAACTATAAGAATAGAAATAAATTTATTTAAATTATGCAATGTGATTGACCAGCCCAGTAATCAAATGCATGTCAAAGAATTGCAATAGTAATCTTTCTATCGGAAAGAACTAATAAAAGAATAGTTAAGATGTTCCAAATGACCAAAAAGACCAAAAACAACATTGCATTTGGCCACAAATACATTAAAGTTTCACGAAAGTGCAATTAAAATGCTCGAATTAATAAAATATAGCAAAAATATTGCATTTGGCCAAGATATGGCAAAGTCTCCAAAAAGTACATAAACGACAAAAGAACTAATCTAATAATCTAAATACCGCTACATAAGCCACAACTAATCTTTTAATCTGAGATTTTTCCTTCAATAGATAAATAAAACCATACCAGAAGCATCCCTGAATCCAAACGTTTTAGTTCAACAACTGGAAGAAACATTTCCACTGCCATTACCTCCACGTCTTCCTTGATCATTCCTTTCCATCAAATCTATCATGTAAAACAATAAGCAAATAAGATATCCATCTCAAATATGGTTTCAGATTACAAACAATTTTATAGGATCTTTTTCACCAATTAACTAACTGATCATTATTTTATTCATTAATTATTAAAAATTCTAAAATACATTGTCAATTTGTTATATGAAATGTACATAAATGCCATAATTTTGCAATAGCTACGAGTATTAAATGAGTTTATTTTGAAATTAACAAATAATATTTCTATTTTATCTCATAGTATGGAAATACAAGCCAAAAATTTTGAACTTCAAAAACTGTTCTTACCCTATAGTATTTTCCTTCTTTCAAAATTGAAAATACAAAGAATTATGTAGTTATGTAATTAGAAAAAAGAAAATGACTTTAAAATCCACTCACCTTCTGAAGATTCTTGCAAATGAGACAAACAAAAACCAATCTTCTTATAGCTTCTACTACTATCTAATCATTTAGCTGAACTATTCACAATAAATGAATTGCGGGACTGGATTAAAACACAAAGTAAATTTGTCGGGGAAAAAATGTGCAGCAAAGAATACCAACATAAAAATGAACAAAACAGTAAAAATAAATAGAAGAGTACAACGATCATGCAGAGACTATTTGAACGAACACGTAGCCTGACACAAAAAAAATGGCGCCACGATAATGTCCATTTGTCTAAACAATACTATTTTTTTCTTCTTCGATAAATGTCCATACCTTATTCCAAAGCTCCAATTTTTTTAAATACAATTGTTTTTGGAGTCGTATAAAAATCCCGACACACCAAACAAAGCTTTAAAAAAAAGCAATTAAATTGATATTTTATCAAATTTAACATTAAATTAAAAAACAACAAATATTAATACGGGATTTATTAAGCTTTACAAATATTTTAAAATTCAAAATTTGCTATTGATTGTATTGCAAATCTAAAGGGTGGTGTAAAATGAAAATAAAATTACATTAATATAATAATTAAAAAAATATTTATATTTAAATAATAATAAAACAATAATATATTAATACTACAATATAATAATAAAATACTATACTAAATTAATACTAATATAAATATTACCCATAATTATTTTATTATTATTAAATTTTTTAATACTTTAATAAATATAATACTTAATTAAATAGAAATAATAATAATATAATAAACAAGAGTAGTTTACTAGTTTTAATTTTGAAAAAATAGACTTTTTTCTAATTAAATTATTAAATTTTCTAATACTTTAATAAATATAATACTTAATTAAATAGAAATAATAATAATATAATAAACAGGAGTAGTTTACTTTTAATTTGAAAAAATAGACTTTTTTCTAATTGACCTTCCACACCTCTTTGGCGTATGCATTGCACACCAAGGTGTGATTGCTAGTCTTTATTAATTTACACCGAAGGCATATCCAATTTGAAGGAGACCGAGCTAAGTTATGCAATCAACAGTTGGAATCATCTATCGTACCATGGAGATGAATGAACCTGTTTCAACCATTGATTTTTTCAGAGCCAAGGATAAATGGATGAGTAGACTTCCATTCTTATCACTGCAGCCACGGTTCCTCATGAAGCGGTAAATTTGTTTCTGCAAATGCAATGAATATGCGTTCAGCCTGATCAGCCTGATCAATTAATATTTGTGAGCATACTCCCAGCCTATGCCAAAATAAGAGCTTTGGATCTGCTTATGGGAATCCATCAATGTATAATTGAAAGTGGATTTTGTTAGATTTTGTAGTTGTAAGTGACTTATGTTAAACGTGGAAGTGTATAAAAGACTAATATTCTTCAGAGACGTTACCTGACGGACTACAATCATTGCAGGATATGCACAAAATGGCTTTGTTGAGGAGGTCTTGAAAACCTATAAGCAAATCCAATTGGTAAGAATAAAATCAAACTCCACAACTTTTGCGAGTATAATCAAGATGGTTTTTTCACCAGATGTTTTAGTTGGAAATTCCTTGGTTGATATGTATTCAAAATGCAGAAGAATCCAAAGTTACTTGAACTGTTTGACAATATGCCTCAAAGAGATGTGATCTCATGGGCAGCAATGATTTCAAGATATGCACATTTGAAACTTTTTAGCAAATGCAAGTGGCAAGTGTAAAGCTAAATTCCACAAAAACATGCTAACATAATCCCAGACTATTATGAAATGGGAGCTTTTGAACATGGTATGGACATCCATCAAATCATAATGGAAAGGGGGTATTTTTCAGATGTTGTAGTGGCAAATGCCTTAATAGATATTTGTCCAAAATGCAAAAGTATACACAAGGCACAAGGCCTATTTGACGTGATGCCTTGAAAGAATCAGGTTTCTTGTACTACAATGACTGCAGGATATGCACAAAATGGTGTCCTTAGGTGAGGTTATAAGGCTTTTCAAAGAAGCACGTAATAAAAATGATATTAAGATATGCAAAAAATGGGTTTTGCTGAAAAGTCCTTTGAAACTTTTAAGTAAATGCAATGATAGGTGTAAAGCCAAAGTAAACAACCTTTTCCAGCATCCTCTCAGCCTGTGCCAAATGGGATATTTAGGACAAGGCACGAACATCCACCAAAGCATAATTGGGGATAAATATCAAACGTTGTAGTTGTGAATTTTGTGATAAAATTCTATGCAAAATGTGGAAGCATACACAAGGCAAGTGAACTGTTTGTTAAAATGTCTCAAAGAGAAAATGCCTCAAAGTGCATTTGGCAAAAGTAAAGCCAATCTCCACAAGCTTTGATAGCATCCTCCCTTCTTGTGCTAAAATCAAAACTTTAGAATAGGGCATGGACATGCATCAAAGCATAATAAGAAGGGTATCGTTGTCTGATGTAGTTACAAGTGTCCTACTAGACATATATGAAAAATCTACAAAGTATAGACAAGGCAGTTGTGTTGTTTGACTAAATACCTCAAAGAGATGTTGTATCATAGACTGGAATGATATTGAGAGGGCCTTGGAAACTTTAAGCAAATGCAATTGGTAGGTATAAGGCATAACTCCACAACCTTTACCAGCATCTTCCCAGTCTCTGCCAAATTGGGAAGCTTTGCAGTAGAGTATGGGCATCCATCAAAACATAATTGAAAGCACATTGTTGTCTGATGTTGTAGTCGCAAGTACTCTTATAGACATGCATGCAAAATGTGGAAGCATAAACAACACGTCAACTGGTTGATAAAATGCCTCAAAGATAGGATCTCGTGGAATTCTATTATCGCACGATATGCCCAAAATAGATTTTGCAAGGATTCTTTCAAGCTTTTAGAATTAATTAAGTACTTTGGAACAACCTAATCATGTAAGCTTTTAGGTTACTAGCATGCAACCATACAAGTTTAGTAGGTGAGGGTTGTAATAATTGAGTTCTAGTATGTAGTGGTTGAGGTTGTAATAATTGAGTTTTATGAGTGTCTCCTTTGTATTGCACCAACAATTGATCTTAT
Organism: Sequoiadendron giganteum; assembly: GCA_007115665.2. Lineage (NCBI taxonomy): Eukaryota > Viridiplantae > Streptophyta > Pinopsida > Cupressales > Cupressaceae > Sequoiadendron > Sequoiadendron giganteum. The sequence goes on along the minus strand of CM021109.1, from coordinate 286,555,919 downwards.
GGATGGATGTTTGACCTTCTTGGCCATGCTGGTTATCTTGAGGAAACTTTAAACTTATAATCAAAATGCCAATTAAACCTATTGGAGTTGTGTGGATGTCTTTTCTTGGTGCCTGTAGAACACATAAGAATGTAGGGTTAGGAATATCTAATCTGAATCTTCTTTTTGAGTTGGATCCTAAAAATTCTACAACTTATGTTCTTCTCTCAAACATCTATGCAGAGAAGAGGAAATGGGATGAAGTTTAAATGGTATGAAGATTGACGAAAAATACAAAATATAATAAAAATATATATTTAGTTGGATTGAAGGCCATAATAAAAATGGAGACATATCACACTGACAAACATAGTATATCTATGTGAAGTTAGATAAATTATCTTTGGAGATGAGGACAACATGGTATTTTCCAGATTCAAGAGATGTACTAAATGATGTAGAGGGGGAGAAAAAATAGTGAGAAGTTGGCAATCGCATTTGGCTTATTTAACACCCAACCAAGAACAACTATTAGAATTGTGAAGAACCTTCAAGCATGTCTTGATTGCTCCATTGCAACCAATATTATCTCAACAATTGATGCAAGACAAATTATTGTGAGATATGCAATCCAATTCCATCATTTCAAACAAGGGGAATGTTCTCTTTGAGAGTATTGGTGATGCTAAATGAAGCAACTTGTAAAACTAGGTTTGCATTATATTAAGGTGCACTGTGCCATACCTGCAGTAATAAAGAAGGGACTCAGTTTTATTTATAGTTTTAAAAAAGTGTTTTTTTCTAAAGTGTGGACTTTGGAGAATTAAACGTTGTTGTTAACATCATAAAATAATATATATAATATGCAATGTGTCATTGCCTATATATATTGATGGAGTGTTTGTTAAATTCCTATTTTAGGACACCTCCATTTTATCATGACTTAGACCTGTTTTCAAGAAGGAACATCTGGAGGGTGGAAATGGGAAAAAATAAAAGAGGAAATTGTTAAGAAATATAAATATGCTTGGCCAACATGAAATGTGAGAGAAGAGCTTCAAATCAATCCATGAAAAATTGGAAGAATTGTCTTGGGAAATGAAGACATCAAAGAATTTTTCAGATTCAAGACATGCATTGAATGATGTGAAAGAGGAGGAACAAGAAATTTTCTTCTACTACTATAGTGAGAAGTTGGAAATTGCATTTGGATTATTAAAAAAATCCCTAGATCAAATTTTAGAATCATCAAGAACCTTTTAAGTACATGTGTTGACTACCACAATACAACTTAGTATATCTCCAAAATTAAAAGAAATTATAGGGATAGATGCCAATTGGTTCCATCATTTTGAACATGGAGAATGGTATTTTATATATTAGTGATGATGCTAACTTGCTAAGAGAAGAAATTTGTAAAAATAGGTATGTACTATATTAGAATGCTCCATGCCAGACCTGTAGTTGCTTGGGTAGGCCTATAATTAAGTTGTTTTACAACAGACTGTTGGTATTGACCACATAATTTTTTTTATGTTTGAGCTTTATCTCTTTTATCTATTTGAAGCATTGCTATGCCATATTTTTATGCATGATTTTGTTCTTCTTTTGTCTACAGTGAAGTCAGGATTTAAGATTGTCTTTTGAGTTGGTTGGGTATGATATCCAGTAGATCTTTTTTTTTCCAGTTGGGTTTGTTTAGGGAAGAACTCAATCATGCCCATTATGATTGGAAGGATTGTGGGTACCAAGGGGAACTACAATCTCTTATTTAGAAGAAAAAATGGGAATTTGTGTCACAAGAGAAATGTCAGAGCGATGGCCTCTGTTACCTATGGCAGGTTGAAAGAAGAGCATAAATTTCTCACTTTGAAACCCAATGCCACTGAAAATGAAGTCAACAAGGTGTATTGTCGCCTTGTCTTGTAGGATATTGAAATGCCCATTTAATTTTCTTGGTAAATCTTGGAAGAAAATAGGGGGAATGGGTTTTGTTTGTGAGATATTTTTACAATTTTTTGTTCCTTTGGTCAAGGTTTAGGTTTCCCTTTAATGTAATTCCATGTTCTTTTAAGTTTTGTTTATGGTTATTATGTATTTTAAAATTCTAGTTTTATATTATTTTTTTATTTTTTTTATTGGAACTTTCAGCATTTGAAATTTTAGTATCTCTATCTTCTTCTATGTATATCTCATTACCCCCCTCTCTTCCCCCCCTCTATCTTTCCCTCTTTCTATCCTTATCTCTCCCTCTCCCTATTGCAAACATAACATGAGCTAGTTGTTAATGGAGCCTGATTATCTTCTTGATTTAGAGGTTTTGTTTCAATTATGTTTGGATCCTTGTGAGTGGATGTATAGTCAATTTGAAGCTATCAATTATCCATTGAGACCTTTGTTGTGAAAATTACATCATTTTCTAAATGGCCTACCAATTGACCACATCTATTACACAAATATATGCAACAAAAAATAGACCAAAAAATTCCCTAATTGACCTTTCACACTTCTTTGGCATACCCATTGCACACCAAGGTGCCATTGCTAGTATTTAAATCTTTGTTAGAAAGCCTTATTTCTCTTTTGTGCAAATACATATGCATTCTTGACTCCAAAAAAACCTCTAAATGCATGAAATATTCATGTTTTTTTTGCACAAAATATTAAAAGAAGCAAAATAAGTGCACTAAATTCTCATAGAAGCATAAGCCCTCCAAATATTGACCACCAAGTTTGAAAAACCTATCAAAATTTAGCAGAGTATTGCATAACTTTGGTATTTCCTCATAGTTAAACCCAAAGCCCAGATCCAAGCATCCTTTCAGCTCATCTAAATCCTCATTTGTAAGAATCTTAGTCCTTGAATAAGACTTGGAATTTTGATTATGATGACTCTCTACCTCCTTGGATAGAGCATCACATCTCTTCACCTCATCCTTCCTAATACGTTCCTCAACAAAACCTTTCATTAAAACTTACCAATTTTGAAGATAAAAATGCATCATTTTTGCAAGGGATAAGGAATTGGGCATTTGCCAAAATGTTGCCCTCAATTCGACGTCTCTCAACATTCCCATCGGGGTTAGATATATGTAAGGTGTCCCCTTCCATGAATTTTTAAATTGTCTTCATGTCCACACCCTGAACATCCAAATATATCTTTAATTTTGAAAAAAAAAATCACTCCAGCCAGCCTGTAATATGTTGTGCAATCAGTTTATGGCGAGAAAATAGGCCATGCGTCACTCTTTAATCATATTATAGGAGGTTGTGCTTTCTCTTTTTCCAAAATAGAATATTTATCCAATGAAAATGGAGAGAAATTGTTTGTTTTTCTATTATTTGTAAAATATTATCAATTTCAACCATTAAAATATTACAAACATTGAAGCTAGATTTTTTTGAAGAAAATTTTAATGTTATTTGATTGGTTTGAAATATATAATTTTAATCACTAGTTAAGTATTGCCCCCTTGCTATAGTTCCATGGCAGGAATTAATAATGATAATAATTATCTTGCAAGCTAAGATAAATGTATTGTTGTCCTTTGTGAACTTTGGGGGGAAGTAAGATCTAAATAAAAGTATATTATTATAGAATTATTTCGTCCCATATATTAGTTATGTGCAAACATTAAAGGAAATAAGGTATGGCAAAAATTGAATGTACTTGATATGCAATGCTTGTCTGGTAAGGCTTGACAGTTGGGTAACTTAAGTTACCTTTTTTTATATGATTTATTATATATTTATAAAAATAATAAATTACATGAGCATTTATTAATATTTGTTAATTATATAATTAATAATTAATATTTATGATTGTTACACCTAATGTTAATTTATCAAATTATTTTAATCTTTATGTTTAAATATGATTTTAATGCATGATTATGTCATGATGGTATTTGCCAATTGAATGAAATGTATGTATATGCAATGTGATGAAACTACTTTTAAAATGCTTATATGATGCTTAAGCTATATTATGATTATGTTTTGTGTGTTTTCAGCTAACTACAAATATGCTGCTCTAAGTTGAATGCAAAAAAGTTTGAACCCTCTAGAGGGGGAGGGAGAGTATCACCCAGGAGAGGATTTGGAATTTGGAACGTTTGGTATTGCTATCTAAGTAGATGCACACATTCACCCACTTAGGTTAATTGGAACCTAGTCAAGTTAGTTCAAGTATTGAACTAGTAAGTTTTAAATCTAAGTTGATAGGCTAAGTGTCTTTAGGGAAAATAATGCCTTATTGTTATAGATCCTCTTTAACCGTCAAATTAAATTAATTACAAATAACTATTGTAAATAACGTATATAATATGTATAGTATATTTGAATAGTATATATGAATATATGTATGTATGTGAGTTAAAAGCATATATATATGTATGTAGGTATGAATATATATAGATAAATTAATATTTACATACATATATACATATATACATATATGTATATGTAGATAAATATATATATATAATATCATATATATATTAATGACAATTATGCCACGCTTAAGTCGTTACGCCTAAGTTGATTTGCAAGGCTTTATGTCAAATCATATTGATGAGTATTGAGGCTTCCATACATAGGTGCCACCTTGAGTTATTATTAAGTTATTTTTAAATCCACGTAGTGGCTGAATGTTGCATTTTTTAAGTTTATTTTAACAGCCACATAAAGTGGTGATATGAATCCTTTATGCACATCATCCTATTCTTGAGCTTCAACGAATTGGTTAAAAAGTAAAGGAAGAAGTAGAGTTGGTTTGAAAGACTATTTCAAGTTGAATTAAATTGCAAACAATAGCCAAGGGAGGTCGTGGCAGTATGGGGGAGGAAGTCGAATTTTTTTAAGGCTTTTCTAACTGCATTTTAATTACCATGTAATTGCATTTTTTAAGTTATAGATTTTGAATAGCGTAAACTCATTTATATTGTCAGTCGTGGCAACTTATGGGCTGTATAAGTGACTATCTTAAATGGAATTATTCACACCTGGAAGTGGAGGAAAATTATGGCATTTGTGGAGTTATTTGAGCCTCCAAAAAGACAACTGATTTCTATCTCTAGTAAATTCATTAAGTAGTAGAAGAAAATTGTTATCAGGTAAAAAGTATAAATATATAGTTGTTACTCATTTAGGTAAAGGTTTTTTGGATAATAAAATTGGTAGAGAGAGTTGTACGTTAGTTTGGGAAGAGAAAATTTAGTATTGTTGGAAGAGCATTTTCAATCTGCAAATCAGAATGTCATATAAAGAGAATAGCTCAACTAAATCTGAATTCAGGTTGCATATTAGATAAAGAATATTGGCATTAGACTCAAGAAACTTGTTGCAAAAGTTGGTGTTGTGCATGGAGCTTGAAAAGCATAGAAGTTCTAAGTTGAGTTGTAGAATTTTGAAGCAAGAGATAATAGTTGCAAAGCCCCGATAATCTGGTCTAGGCATGTTTTAAATTTCTTCTTTTCTTCTTGAATCTGAAAAAGATTTTTTTCTATATATTTCTGGGTATAAAAATGCCAGTGTTATATGCAAGTTTAATGGTTATTTGTAAATTTATATGAATGCATGTTTAAACACGTAAAATATAGATTGTTTATGTATATTTATAAGATAATATAAGAGATAATTAGAATTAGAATAACCAGTTGGTTAGACTAGATTTAAATCTCACTTTTAAAAACATTGCTAAAATCATGCTAGTTTTATGTGATATTGAGTTTAAATATTCAGAGAGCTTAAAGAGAAAAGTTAAGACTCTCTAAGTTGTGTTTTACCAAACAAACCAGCTTAACTAATCTAAAGTATTGGAGAATTGCTAAAGACGTGATTATGTTATTTATTTCATTAAGGAAACGTCTTTATATACAACTCTTAACACAAGTTTATATTGCATTTTTAGTGATAAGGTTTGAACGTAATAGAAAGATAAAACCTTTTATTATCATTTGAAAGTTATAGTAATACATAATAGACCAAGAGTTATTATTATTACCTACGAACATTGTAAATTAATCTCGAGTAGTGGACTTTACGTTCTCAACAAAACCAAAGACCATAAAAATAGGAGATTAGATTACTCCCTTGTAACTATTTAAAATACTCAAATAAGAGGCAATTGTCAAACCCATAATGTTGCAAGAATGTATCATGGGATTCAGGTTAGATGTGTTAAACCTATTTAAGTTGAATAATCAACACTAGTGAAGTCATCAATGTTGAAAGAGAATCTATTTGAGTTAGTTATCCTTTAGGTCAAACCAAAAGTAGAGTTAAACATAGGCCAGCACTTGATTTCCAAGTCGAGTTAGAGGTGGGTAAACTTATAACACCAATTCAAACTTAGAAAGTGGATGATTATATATATCAAAACTTTTTCCAAAGTACAAAGTTCACTGCTTACACTTGTCGGTTCACTGTGCTCCAAGATTACATAACTTGCTAGTAGCATCATGCATAGTTGGAGAATGTCTATAGTTGTATGACTCTACATTTTTTGTAGGACACAACACTAGATACTCAGATGGAATTATTAGAGGTTCCTATACCAAACTATTCATCGAAGGGTAGGGCCACTTCTAGTTGAAAGGTGTGTGAGGGACCGCTAGTCTATGATTGGAACTAAAGTGCTTGGGTGATGCTCTCCCTCTTGCAAATGGTATGCTAAGAATTATGAAATAGAAGAGTAATTCAATTAAGGATATCCTAACCTTGTTCTCATTGTAAACTATGAAATTTTTTACATGATCATGAATTCTATTTATAATTGTATTTGAAATGATGTGTTTCATTTACATGAAGTTTAGTTATGTTATTTCGATTATGCAATATTATATGAAATTCTTTATGCAAAATGCAAAATATGTTATTTGAAAAAAAAAAAAATTCTTTCCTTTTGAAGGTGTTGAATTACTTACTTCATGAGTTAAAACCTAGGTGAAAACTATAAGAGTAAGGATAGAGTTGTTACATATGGTATCAGAGCTACCAGGTTCGACACTTGGACCTATGAGCTCACTATGTAAGCTTATAGTCCAACATTAACAGTAGCTAACGTTTGGAAATTCTTGTGCTAGAATGGTGAGACTCAAGATGACTGCTACTAAATCTATGATTGGTAACGAGCGTTATCTCAAGGCCAAGAAAGAGCATGAGGCTCTAATAAAAAACATAGAAGGAAATAACCCTAATGAAGAGATATGGCTTGGTGACTCTAAGACTCTCAGTGATGCCATAACACACATTAAACAAGAGAAGAAGCAGATGTAGGAGGCAACCAAGGCCATATCACATATACCACAAGCTGAGTCTGGTCAACCATCTCTTTCCAGAAATATGCCAAGTGAATGCAGTGTTAACACCCCTTTGGGTAGGTGGAAGGAATGGGAGTGCACCTATGTGTGCTTCCACCTCCCGAAATCATAGTAATAGTTTCTAATAGTGAATCTGAGGGATATACTCCCCTTGACCATGACGAATAATTAATTCTATGTAAAATCTTGTACTAAATAAGGATGTTTGAAATCCATGGTATTATAATAAAAAAATTGAATTTTTTTTACAAAATTTTTCTCTTCTATTTTGTTGAATGTTGAATGAATGATGAATTTATTAAGGGTTTATAATTTAATGAACAATTAGAAGAACTAATATAAATGAAAATTCTAGGTAGGATAATACCTTAAGCATGGTTCGAACTAGGACCAATCCAAGAGGAAGCCAGGAAGTGGGGCAACCCTCTGGAAATTTTGAAGCCAAGCTTGACCAAATTCTGGCTATGCTAAATGAGGTAAGGGAAAGGATTGGTAACCTCGAACAAGAGGTTAGGGGTCAGGACATGCTTGAGCATGAGCATGAGCATGAGGCATCTCAGGAAGGAGAAGATGAGAACAAAAATGAACACATCACCTTGAGTGAGCATGGGGAAGACAACTCAAGGTCAAGATCGAAGATGGACAAAAGAAACCAATTAGCCCATGAACTTTCAAGGGATATGAAGAAGGTTACTCCTCCCAAGTTTAAAGGAGTTGTTGTAGACATTGAAAAATGTCTTGAGCCTACAAGTAACATTTTCTCACTAATTTGAGTCTTTTCTGCATAATTAAAAAAATTTAACTATTTAATTATTCTCTAATACCACTATTTTTCTATTAATTAAATTATTTTTAATTATTTAGTTAATTCATTTTATCTTTATTCTTCTTTTGATTAATTAAATAAATCTAATTTATTTAATTATGTCACTAATTGCTCTATTTTCTCATCTACAATTTAATATTTATTTAATTAAATTCATTCCCATTTTGCCTCCTTTCTTCTATAATTATCATTTAGCCTTTTCTTCTATGATTGAATAAATTTTTATTTATTTAATTATTTATCATTTCACATCCTCTATAATTAAATAATTGTTTCTAATTATTTAATTAATTAATTATTTATCATTTCCCTCCATCCATTATTAAATAATTATTTTCAATTATTTAATATTTCATTTCCCTCTTTTCTTCTATAATTAAATAGTTATTTTTAATTATTTAATTATTTATTTTCCCTCTCCTAAATTAAATAATTGTTGTAATTGTTTAATTTATTCATTCTTATCCAAGTCTTATTTCTCACCTAATTTCCTAGATTGCGGTCCCTTATTCCCATCCTTATCTCTTTTCTTCTCAATTAATCTCATCCATTGATCATCATACCTCATCACTCAATCCTCACCATTCATTAGAATTCAGATCTTCTATAAAAGAAACCTATCATTCTCATTTCAACCTGACCATAATCTTCAAGATTTTTCTATCATTCATATAATGCATCTTGAAGAACCATAATCTTTGAAGTTTTTATATCATTCATCTTGAGATCTTGCTATCTTACATCAACATTGAACTTATCAAATATCTTGCATACTATAAATCTAAGAGAAAACAAAGCAAAATGGAGAAGAGAAATGGAGGAGAATCAACTTTGGCATAGGAAATGAGTTTTTATTTGTTTATTATTTGATTTTTATTGTCATATTGTGCTTCATTGTTAGATTAGGGTCTCTATGGCTTGAATTTAGGTAATTTTGTGGTTGTTGTCAATGATTCATGCCTTTCCCCCAATTTTCCTAGTTGAAAAATTGGTGAACCTGATGTGAAATCACATCGCTATTGTATCTTTATTTTTTTCAGGTTTTCCTAACCTTATCTTGCTATTTTGTTCAAAAAAATTATCAAGACTAACCTTGTGCAAATTAGGTTGAAGACAAAACCCTAGGATTTTCCAAAGATTGCATCATATCTCCCAAATGGTTTTGAATTTTTTTCTAATTTTTTTACTACAATTCAAAGATCATATCAAAAGACTACCTTCCAAAAATCAAGTTTAGGTCACCATTTTTGAGTGAGTTATGATGTTTTTTATGATTTTTCATAAATCTTAATTTCTAATCGCAAATAAGAATTTTTTTTGGAAATTTTTACAGATCTGGAAATCTCTTAGAATTCTATGGGGGGTATGTTCTTCACATTTTTTTATTTGACCTCAAATAATTAATATAAAATTGGATCTTTCAAAATTAATACGTCTTTGTAAATTTGCTCCCCAAGGCTCAAATTTAGGAATTTTTTTGAAATTTTTACGTTTTTTGGAAATTTCTCAAAATTTTATTAGGGGTATCTTCTTTGAATTTTAGTTTTGGGGTAAATATAGAAAAATAATCAAATCTTGTTTGACTAGGTCAAAAAAAAATAATTGTAATCTTGTGATGAGCGAATATTTTCTTTATATATATTTTATTGTATCATAAGATTAATTTATGATTTTTGAAAGAGTTTTATTATCAGTCCTAATGTCATAAGAAATTAATTTTTGTAACACATTTATTTTCTTTGTACTATCATGTTGGGTGTGTTTTCACACACTTGATTGGAGGAGGATAAAAGCTAGTTTGAAGTTCATCATATTGGATCAAGGGGTTTCAAACATAATTGAAAATCATTAAATCCAGGTGCATTGGTTCTAAACTATCTCATTTACATTCCAAATAATCAAAATATTTGGAATCATTTCTTTCTGTAGATCATCTTGCTTGGTGTATCTTCAACATATTGAAATTGGGCTTAAAATTTATCGTACACATTTGGATTTGGGCTTAAAAAAAACTCCTTGTCTTTTAATCCCCAAGATATACTTACATATGCTCTCCTCTCACATCCTAGTGATGAACTTGAGTGCACCAGAAATAAGTGATCTTTTTTTCTTTTCTTTTTAGGAGGCTTGCCTAGAGAACTGATCACTCTAGGGGACAACCTCAACTCCCATGTTTTGGTGGAGTATAAATAGTAGGACGTGAATCAAAAGACACGCCTCTTGGAAGTGAAATATTGTCAATCTAAGCTAAGCCTCTAATAAATTTATACCTTAGAGAAGTGAAGGTGGAGAGTGGGTTACCCTCTCCTCCCATTTGTTTGGTGGTATTTCCTTTCATCTATTGATTTAGGCCTTGCGTACCCTTGTGGTATATAGAGGATACCCCTAGTTGAGCTTGTAAAGCCTATAGTTGAAATTTTGGCCATCATTTATTGTGTATACAAGGATTGATACACCCACTTGAGTAGGCTTGTTGATGTGTCTTATGTGCTTGATTTTTTAGATCTCCTTCCTCATTTGAAGACAAAAGGGGACAAAATATCCAAATTGAGCCATAAGAAAAGTGTCTTCATTTTTTTATTTCATCAAATAATCAAATTCTAGAGGTTGTTAATGTTCTTGGTGTCTTTGTATTCTTGTTGTTATATCTCTTTCCAAAAGACACCATTATCAAACCAAATCCATAAACCAAAATAGTCATCAACAACACAACCAAAACTACCTTCCCCCTCCATCTCCACTTTCACAACCAAACATGGGATCCACACTAGGCAACCAATCACTAGACGCTTTAACTCAAAAAATCCAAGTCTTCCAACAACAAATGGCTAAGTTTTAAAATAGGGGTTCAAACAAGAGATACATGTTAGAGGACATATGTCCTTATCCTTTTAGCAGGAACATACCATCACAACCAACCTACCAATCATATCAATCCAACTTGGACCAGCCTTGATTTCCTCATGAGTCCATACCATCACAAACACTTATCAATCACATCAATCCAACCTACCCATGTCTCAAAATTATCCAACCTCCACATATTCATGTGCATCACCCCAATCACAATCACAAAACTTGCAATTCACAAATCCCTTTTACCAACAACCCAACATACCACCTCCTACCTCACAAAAGCACATGAAAAACATATAAACTTCAACCAACCAAAAAATAAATCACTTCCACTTAGCCACACAACAAGCAATCCTACCTCATCAAATAATTAAGAGAATGCACAAATAACTACACCCAAGACAACATACACCACCTATAAGCCAAATAGAACATATACACCTTTGGGGAACCTATTGAATTGACCTTAAGGAATTTAACTGCCTCTAATCTTATCACACTTCCTAATTTTATTAGTTATGAACCCAAGATCAAACCTCTGTGGTGGAATGATAATGAATATTGTGAGTATCACCGAAGCAAAGGTCATAAAACAAGCCATTTACATAGGCTTAAGAATCTTATCCAAGACCTTATCGATCAAGGTGACATTACTATTGAATATTATCCCAATAATTTACCTAATCAGAAATTAAGCATATGTCAAGACACATTTTCCAAGCATTATCAAAATCATCCACCTATGTTTGGAAATGGATCATTCCAAAGAGATCACACCAATGATACATCCACCCCATATGATTCCATTTCTCCCACCATTACTTCATGCCCTAAAGATTTGCAAAAATAATCCACACCATCTCCTCAACTAAATCAACCAATAATAAAACATTTCAATCTTATCCCCAAGGGCTATCCTCAATAGATAATCATGAAATCCAAACTAATCCATCTCTTGATACAAATTCCTTCTATGATTCAGAAGTACAAATCCAACACCATCATTCACTCCATTATCAATCAAGACCACTCCAAAGAGCATCATTCCAAACCCGTCCCTATCATGTTAAAATATTGAATCCATCCAAGATTCCCCTATACATATCCAAAATCACACCCCATCTTTAGAATTGGATCCATGTCAAGATAATAATCTAAAGAACATCTAACATAGATTCCCCTACATATCAAGATCAAATAATCCCTTCCATATCCAACATCATCCCCTTCCATCCATACCATCTCATGATACCTCTCTAAATTAAGATCAAAATACACCTTCCACCCCATCTAATGATAACCCCTCCTAATCAAGATGAATATGTCTCATCCACTCCATCACATGATCCCCTTCCACCTCACGATCCCCTTCCATATCAAGAGAAATATATACCTTCTGGGTGGGTGCATGGAAATGGGTAGCAATTCCATGGACACCCTCAAAAAAAAAAAGTTGAAAACCATAATGCAAGCGCGTTATAACGCGCTCGCGTTATGGTTTCCGTTAAACCTAGGCAAGGTCCTGGCGGCTACAACTACAAATACATAACGCGAGCGGGTTATAATGTGCTCGTGTTATCAACTGTTAAAAGCAAAAAAACAAATGCAAATCTCTCATTTGCATTTCAACTGGTTTTTTTGTTGCACCCGCGGCCAAAAACACCAAAATATCGTGCTCACATTCTAGGAGAAGAATTTCTTCACCAAGGATCCGTATTTCTTCACAATGATGGTGCCACGATGACGAGGAGCTGTAAGAGGTAAGGATTCTATGGATTTTGTTTTGAATTTGTTAGTTCTAGGTTGAATTTATTAGTTTTAGGTTGAATTTGATATCTATTTGTTTGAATTTTTAGGAGATGCAAATCAACCTGCAAACCCTCAAAATCCTCAACAGGAGGACCAACCAAATCGTCAAGATCAAAATCAACCACAACATCAACCTCCTCCACCAATCACTCAACCCCCTCCTGGCACTCAACAAAATTTAATGAGTGAAATTGAGAACAACAAAAAACAAATTGAGGATTTGATCAATAGGTTGAGTGATCCAAATGCTTCAACCACAGAAAGAATGACCCTAGCAAATTCATTGAAAGATATGTTAACAAACGTAGATTCAATTAGCAAACAAACAACTGGATGGGAAGATAGGAGGCAAGCGGCTAGGGAATATTATGCAAATAAACTATCATACAAGGATGTGAAAGATTTAAAAATAACAAAAGGTGATTTGTGCTCATTATTCACCGACCCACGCACAAATCAAAATCTTACCCTCAATGCGAAGAGGTTTCCTATCCACTGGTGCCACCACCAACAAATGAAGGAGCGGTTTTATGATAGGTGGTACATGGTCTTCGATTACCCACCATGCAACAATTGCGAGGTCCTGCAATATTTCCTTAGGAAACTATACAGTGAGTTCATATTGAACAAAATCCCAAATTATTTTGATATGAGGGATTTCCAGGGGAGAGGTGGGGGATCAGCTCAGGATAGACCTGGTGCACAGCCGGGTCCTACATAGCAAGGTAGCAAGCTCTCGCTAGGCCACCTCATGAGCACATTGTTATGCCTTCCATCGTGAAGGAAAGTGTTGATGTAGAGACATTGCAAGAAATCAGCACTTTGACCCAGAGTGTCATCCATCATACTAGCCCTATTCTACAGCACCATCCAGGGGAGTCTTCTAGTGGTGGCCTTCGAACACATGTGTGTCAATCTTGCAGGGATACTTGTTCACATGACCCCACCGACCATTAGGAAACTGGTACATAGGATCCGTTTGTAGCTATGGAGATGGAGAGGGTAGCTGACATTTTGCATGAGGCATATGGCATTGATAGTCAGGTAAAAGTTAGTGCATGTGTTCATTGAATTTAATTTATTAAATTTCGATTTTGAAATGCAAGATTAACTAAAAATGTTTTATGATTTTAATAAAATTGCAGGGTCACAGTGTTGAGACTGGATACACCGGCCCCCCACCAACCTATTTTTGCAATACACCTATCTCTAGGGTATGTAACTAGTAAACAATTATAAGTTTATTGCATATTAATGGCATTGTTTTACGAATGGTAATTTAATATGCAATTTTGGATGTTGAACAGACTAATATTGGAGGTTTTGATGGAACACTTCCCAGTGGTGGTGGATTTACTCAAACCTTCATGCAGGTAATAGAATAAAGAGTTTAACTAATGAATCAAGTACTTAATAGATTTGTGTAGTTTATACATGCACATCGTTGATTACGTTGAATAATTTGTTGTTTTATTTTCAGTTGTTGCGAGACGATACACCTCTGAATGTGACAAGGGCAATGGATATTGGTGTGACATCTGCTATACAATCCTCGATGGCTCTGACAGAAGAGGTATGAGGCAAATTAGTAAATTTTAATTTACATTTGTTGTTATAGATGTTAGTTAGTGAGAAATCAAACCATTATTGATTCACGTAGTTTTTGTCTATTTGTATGGTTTATACAGGGCTTGAGCACGCTTGAGCATGGGCGTGAGGATATTTCCCTCGTGGAGAGAGATTGTGAGATGGTTGTAAGTGATTATTTTGTCAAATATATCATTTTTTATAATGTAATTTCTATATATTCATGTCTTTACTTCTTATTGTAACAGTTAAAACTTCACCATGAACTAAACCCTAGGAGGAGTAGCAGGAGCACTCCACGAGCGCAACAAAAATGAGTGATAGACTTATCGCCATCTGAGTGAAAAGGAAAGGGAAAGATTTTATTTCCAGGGCATGGAGAGCAATGACTTTTGATTCCAGAGTCCTTTGTTGTATGCCTGCATGGCAGTTTTGTACATATTTTTTATTGGACATATTTGACATTGTATGCCTAGATGGCATTCTCGTAAACCTATATGGCTATTTTATACATATATTTCATACTTATATCGACATATATTGATGTATTCCTACATGGCTATTTGGTTAATACAAATATCTTTTATTGATGCCTATCCATATTTGCATTCTAAATTGATGGTTCAATAGATATGAGTTACATGTATTCAACTGTATACTTTACAACTTACATGTATACTTTGTGACTTACGTGCATTCAAATGTATACTTTGTGGCTTACATGTTTTCATGCATATACCCTGTATTCATGCATATACTTTGTTTTAATTTGTGTATACTATGTATTCGTGTGTATACTTTTTGAGGCTTATGTGTTTTTGAGTACTTATACTTCCCTTATTGACATGTACATGTTTGACTTATTCACTTGTATAATTATTAATTGGTTAGCCCTAGCATTGATCTATGTCATCCTCAATGCATCATCCTTGAGATGGAGTAAGAACACCCTCAAGGTCAAAAGGAGTTTCACATGCATTCTTCATAGGCTCATTTTGGTAGTGAAACCAAAAACCTCTTGCATCATTGAAACGAAAAAAACATTCCTTTATAGTAGGTTTGAAGCCATTATCATTCTCCATCAGTTATTCATGTATCCACTCCCCATTAATGGCTGTCTCGTGACATTCATGAAACCAAGCACTTATCTCATTTGTGATAGAAGAAATGTATGAAGATTTATCTTCCTCCTTATGAACCATTCATTATCATGAGAGATGGGTTCTTGTGAACCACTACTGATGAATCACGGGTCAATGAGTTTGACTTGTAAAACTACACGATTGAATCCTGATAGCAATATCACAATATTTATATATCTAAATGTGTTATTTCCTTCAGCTAAAATTTGTGCTTATACTTATGTGATTGATGTATGTTTGTGTATGGGATCATAGTAATTTCTATTTGATGATGCTATTGTGTCTTTAAGGTTTATTTATTAAAGGGTGCATGAAACAAGTTTTAAATCCTTACAAATCTTTGAATTTCTTAGGTTTTTCTATTTGTCAAGTCTGGGCTCCGAGCCCGAGTCCAAGTCAAAAAATGGCTTGTCAAGTCCGAGGCAAGTCCTAGTCTTGTAACACTGGTGTGAACACATCAAGGAATAATGTGTATGCCGATGAAGAGAGAACCCATCCTTGTTTCCAAACAAACCATGGTATAGATATGGTTGGTTGATCCTACTGAAGAAATGGTGGAACATGTTGTAGATCAAATATTGCAACCCTAAGTCCACAAGAAGGTTCCACAAATGTCTTTAAGATGTTCATCCTTCTTGAGTAATGTGAACTATTGATGTTATCTAGATCTTTGAAACTATCTACAATCATGTGCAATACTGTAGAATCTAGAGCTATATCTAATACTACAAATGACTGCTCAATGGAATCCTAATAGCAATATCACAATTTGACACATTATAGAAAATACCTCCTACTTATCAATTGATGAGCTAAAGGGGCTCTATAATGAATGTTTCATAAGGCACAACACTTGCTGAAGGTTTTACAAATGGGGTTGCAAGCTAAGTGGGCTTAACCTTGGGGAGAAAACTTTGTGGTTAAGCGCTTGAGCTGGAGTATACTGGAATGGGTGACCTCCTGGGAAGGCCTAGTGCGTCACCTCTATGAGCATCACTTAGATGCAATGACTGCTAAGTGGGCCATTCAATATCATTTCAAATTTGTTGCTTTAAGCAACTTACAAATTTGCAACTTAAGACTCCTCCAACCTAAAGGATCGATCTAGTGGAACATAGCTCAGAGCGATTCCACATGTTTCTGTGCAAAAGAGGACCATGCCTAGCATAAACATACTTATTTGGATGTGTTGGAATAGTTCGCTTGGTCACACAAGTTGCAGAATGAAAGTTTCACCACTCTGCAACTTTGCACTGCTTGCATTTGATGCTTTTTCCATCAAGTGAAAATCCGCCAACACTAGAAAACCACTCTGAGATAGCCAAAACCAAGAGAGGTTTTTGTAGACAGGCTCAACGCGATCCTATAGAATTAGATGAGAAGTTTCTAAGCATCATGGTATCTGAGTAATAGCATGCTGAAGTTTGCAGCCATTTTGCACTTTGGACCCTTAAGGGATCGATCCGGTGGAACATAGCTCAGAGCAATTCCACATGTTTCAATGTGAAAGAGGACCATGTCTAGCGTAAACATACCTATTCGGGTCCGCTTGGTCACACGAGTTGCAAAGCAAAAGTTGCACCACTTTGCAACTTTGCACAACTTGAATTTGACACCTTTTCCATCAAGTGAAAATCCGCTGCCACGAGAAAACCACTCCAAGATAGCCAAAATCGAGAGAGGTTTTTCTAGAGGGGTCCAAAGCCTTTCTGTAGGATTAGACAAGAAGTTTTTAAGTATCACGGTATCCAAGTAATAGCATGCTGAAGTTTGCAACTATTTTGCACTTTGGACCCTTAAGGGATCGATCTAGTGGAACATAGCTCAAAGCGATTCCACGTGTTTCGGTGTGAAAGAGGACCATCCCTAGCATAAAAATACCTATTCGGATATGTTGGAACAATCCGCTTGGTCACACAAGTTGCAGAATGAAAGTTGCACCACTCTGCAACTTTGCACCGCTTGCATTTGATGTTTTTTCCATCAAGTGAAAATCAGCCACCACTGGAAAACCACTCCAAGATAGCCAAAACCGAGAGAGGTTTTTTTAGACAAGCTCAACGTAATCCTATAGGATTAGATGATAAGTTTATAAGCATCATGGTATCTAAGTAATAGCATGTTGAAGTTTGCATCTATTTTGCACTTTGGACCCTTAAGGGATCGATCCGGTGGAACACAACTTGGAGCGATCCACGTGTTTTGGTGTGAAAGAGGACCATTCCTAGCATAAACATACCTATTCGGACATGTTGGAACAGTCCACTTGGTCACATGAGTTGTAGAGTGAAAGTTACACCACTTTGCAACTTTGCACAACTTGTATTTGACACCTTTTCCATCATGTGAAAATCCGCCGCCACGAGAAAACCAATTCGAGATAGCCAAAACTGAGAGAGGTTTTTATAGAGGGGTAAAACACCTTTCTATAGGATTAGACGAGAAGTATCTAAGTGTCACGATATCCAAGTAATAGCATGCTGAAGTTTGCAACTATTTTGCACTTTGGACCCTTAAGGGACCGATCCGGTGGAACATAGCTCTGAGCGATTCCACGTGTTTCGATGCAAAAGAGGACCATGCCTAACGTAAACATACCTTTTTGGACATGTTGGAATAGTTCGCTTGGTCACACAAGTTGCAGAACAAAAGTTGCACCACTCTGCAACTTTGCACTGCTTGGATTTGATGTTTTTTCCATCAAGTGAAAATCCGCCACCACTGGAAAACCACTCTGAGATAGCCAAAACCGAGAAAGGTTTTTGTAGAAAAGCTCAATGTGATCCTATATTATTAGATGAGAAGTTTCTAAGAATCACGGTATCTAAGTAATGGCATGCTGAAGTTTATAGCCATTTTGCACTTTGGACCCTTAAGGGATCGATCCGGTGGAACATAGCTCGGAGCGATTCCACATGTTTCGGTGTGAAAGAGGACCATGCCTAGCGTAAACATACCTATTTGGATGTGTTGGAATATTCCACTTGGTCACATGAGTTGCAGAGTGAAAGTTGCACCAATTTGCAACTTTGCACAGCTTGAATTTGACACCTTTTCCATCATGTGAAAATCCGCCGCCACAAGAAAACCACTCCAAGATAGCCAAAACCGAGAGAGGTTTTTCTAGAGGGTTTGAACACCTTTCTGTAGGATTAGACGAGAAGTTTCTAAGTGTCATGGTATCCAAGTAATAGCATGCTGAAGTTTGCAGCTATTTTGCACTTTGGACCCTTAAGGGATCGATCCGGTGGAACATAGCTCGGAGCGATTCCAGATGTTTCGGTGTGAAAGAGGACCATGCCTAGTGTAAACATACATATTCGGATGTGTTGGAATAGTCTGCTTGGTCACACGAGTTGCAGAACAAAAGTTGCACCACTTTGCAACTTTGCACAGCTTGTATTTGACACCTTTTCTATCATGTGAAAATCCACTGCCATGAGAAAACCACTCCGAGATAGCCAAAACTGAGAGAGGTTTTTCTAGAGGGATTGAACACCTTTTTGTAGGAATAGACGAGAATTTTTGAAGTGTCACGATATCCAATTAATAGCATGCTAAATTTTGCAGCTATTTTGCACTTTGGACCCTTAAGGGATCGATCCAGTGGAACATAGCTTGGAGCGATTCCACATGTTCCAGTGCAAAAGAGGACCATGCCTAGCATAAACATACCTATTTGGACATGTTGGAATAGTCCGCTTGGTCACACGGTTGCAGAGCGAAAGTTGCACCACTTTGCAACTTTGCACAGCTTGAATTTGACACCTTTTCCATCATGTGAAAATCTGCTACCACGAGAAAACCACTCCGAGATAGCCAAAACCGAGAGAGGTTTTTCTAGAGGAGTTGAACGCCTTTCTGTTGGATTAGACAAGAAGTTTTGAAGTGTCATGGTATCCAAGTGATAGCATGCTAAAGTTTGCAGCTATTTTGCACTTTGGACCCTTAAGGGATAGATTCGGTGGAACATAGCTCAGAGCGATTCCACGTGTTTTGATGCAAAAGAGGACCATGCCTAGCATAAACATACCTATTTGGACGTGTTGGAACAATCTGCTTGGTCACACAAGTTGCAGAACGAAAGTTGCACCACTCTGCAACTTCGCACTGCTTGCATTTGATGCTTTTTCCATCAAGTGAAAATCCGCCACCACTGGAAAACCACTCCAAAATAGCCAAAACCAAGAGAGGTAAGTGTCACCGTATTCGAGTACTAGCATGTTGAAGTTTGCAGCCATTTTACAGTTTGGACCCTTAAGGGTTCGATCCGGTGGAACATAGCTCGGAGCTCTATGTGTTTTAGTGCAAAAGAGGACCATTCCTAGCATAAACATACCTATTCTAATGTGTTGGAATAGTCCGCTTGGTCACACAAGTTGCAGAAAAATGTGTACAAATTTTTTACATGAAAACCACTCCAAGATAGCCAAAATCGAGAGAGGTTTTTCTAGAGGGGCCCAAAGCCTTTCTTTAGGATCAGATGACAAGTTTCTAAGTGTCATGGTATCCGAGTACTAGCATGCTGAAGTTTGCAGCTATTTTGCACTTTGGACCCTTAAGGAATAGATTTGGTGGAACATAGCTCGGAGCAATTCCACGTGTTTCGGTGTAAAAGAGGACCATGCCTAACGTAAACATACATATTTGGATGTGTTGGAATAGTCCACTTGGTCACACAAGTTGCAGAATGAAAGTTGCACCACTCTGCAACTTTGCACTGCTTGAATTTGACATTTTTTCCATCAAGTGAAAATTCGCCACCACAAGAAAACCACTGCAAGATAGCCAAAATCGAGAGAGGTTTTTCTAGAGGGGCCCAATGCCTTTCTATAGGATCATACGAGAATTTTCTAACTATCAGGGTATCCGAGTACTAGCATGTTGAAGTTTGCAGCCATTTTGCACTTTGGACCCTTAAGGGATCGATCTGGTGGAACATAGCTCGAAGCGATTCTACGTGTTTCGATGTGAAAGAGGACCATACCTAGCATAAACATACCTATTCCAACCTGTTGGAATAGTCCACTTGGTCGCACGAGTTGCAGAAAAATGTGTACAAATTGTTTACATGACCTTTATATGACCTTTTTCACATTGTTTACATTTCAAAATTCAAAGTTTGCAAATTTTCCTACTCAAGGCATTTATAGAACAAGGTGCTACTACACCAAACATGAACTCCAACCTTACAATATTTGAGTATATCTCATTATGCAATTAAATATTATTACAATGCCTCTGGAACTTCCTTCTCTCAGATCTTTTACAATGTCACTCATACATTCAAGATTCTCTTTAAATGTCTACATCATAGGTGCTCATTATGAGGTTAACTTCAAATGAGTAACTTGAGATTCCCTCGCTAAGCTTCACAGGCTCTCTTTTAATGGCTTGATATCAAAATTAAGATTTGTCAAAATCATCAAAATAAGTATGTTGCATTGCTTTTTTGGTTGAGATTCTCTTTGATGGCTCTTAAATCAGCATTTTTTGCAACAAAAGATCAATCAACCCTTAGTAGTTTACTTACAAATACGCAAAGTAAAAGAGAAAAAGAAAGAGCATCCAAAATGGAAATGAAATAAAAATAGATGGAAGGCACTTATAGATGATGCATGCAGGCATCAAAATAAGGATGTTGCATTACTTTTCTAGTTGACATTCTCTTGGATGGCTCATATATATGCATTTTTTGCAAGGGGACACCAATCACTGTAAAAGAAGATGATAGCATTGGCATCAAACAAATTAATGTGCATACAAGTATAAATTAATAAGAACCAATGTGTATATACTTACAAATTAATCCAACAAACCATCTGGGTCTGCTCTACTCTTTATTGTGTCAAGTATTGCCCCATGGTCAGACTCACGGACCTTCCATAACATCTTGTTCAAAGGTCTACCCCCATATTTGGTCAAATGAACATTGGATGCCACGACAAGGTTCGAGTAATGAAGAATCTTACGATGCATGTCAAAGTCCTGAAATAGCCAATGTTTAACACTTGAATGTGGGTACCTTCTAAGCCATGTTCTAGTAACAACAACTGAGCCTATAGGGTATTCAATGTTTTCTCCATCTATAATTGGGGCCTCCAATTTCTTTTTGGTCTCAACACAATGACAAAAGTAATAGTTTATTCCCTCTTCATTGTCTTCATCTGCAATAACTACATAAACATGCCCTGCATTAATATGTGCAAAAAATCTCTTGAAATTTATCAACATTACGAATATAGTACAAAGTAAGATCTAACGATATGGAATTTCAACAACTAAGAAAGTAGATATATCACCTCATTGAACTAGATCTGATATGTGGTCAAAGTCGATCGATGATTCTATCTGTGTCAGTTCCAATACTGTCGGAGGGCGATACGTGTGAAGTGGGCTAAGATAACTTGTGAACCATTTGTCAACCCACTCCCCTAACTCACAATCATTCCAGTCTTGCATTGTACATGAAGAACAAAAACATGCCATCTTTCCTGTATCGATACTCCATGAACCTGTATTTGAGCTAAGGAAAGAGTGTACCTCACTCGATCCTATTAGTGTACAACAGTCTTCATATGGTGCAATGTTAGTATCATCCATCAACCAAAAAAATATATGAACTGAAGATGTACCTTCATTACCTGGACCCATCAAAGCATTACACCACTCGACGATTGATTTTGCATCTGTCAACTTTGCACTATCAACTTTGCACTGTCTTTATACTTTAACTCTTCTCGTGTTAATGCTCTTTTCACACATGCTCCTGCACCATCATGCTCCCCCTTTCCATGTCCAGCCTCAAAAAAGTTTCGCATATGTTGAACACCTGTAATGACATGCATCTTGCACAACCAGTAGCTCATGCGCGAGTTCTTGAACTGTGCTGCATAGTTATTAGACCATATTATATGTTGATTGTATTCTATGCCCCTCTAAGCCAAACCACTGTAGAACATCTGGAAGCAACCTTGCATGAACTCTGGAGAATGTGTGCGATCATCACTAATGTAAAAGTGGTACTCCCTCAATACCTTCCTTTCCTCATCTGTACTATCAGATGTATGAATGAATGCTATGTGCACAAATATTGAAACTTGTGTGGAGTTGTAATACTATGACTACACCTCATGTTGTGGTTGTAGAGTGTAGTTCTCTGCAAAGTCAACCACGAATACTATGCTTCCAACTTGAAAGGTGTCCTTGCATAGCTTGAACTGTGTGTCCAACCATCGGGCTCTATGGGTATGCATTGCATACTCAGACAGTATACTGTCACGAAATGTGGTCATAAATTTGTACAATGGAATCTTCTCAATAACCAAATCACACCTTTTTGCTTGAGACCCATCTTTTGTAGCATATGCCACTGTTTTATACTTCTCGAACTCTACTAGTTTTTGAACCACCACATTTGTGCTTTCCATATGTTGACATACTGGCATACGCTGGAAGCCACCACAATGCTCGCATGAACCATCCAAGCATGTTGTCCTATAGAATATCTAGCCATCCTCTATTTCACATAATTTTTTTGATAAGAACTCTCTTGAAGATTTTGGCGGGGCTTCTATGCCACAATCCTGCAAAACATCGTTAGTATGCAAATCTAAACATATAGAATGATAAACATCATAATGGTTAGAAAATTCAATATGTAGTCTACAACAACAAGTAGTGCGTGTGTGATTTATCTTGACATAAAAAGGTTTAAGCAGTTCAAAAAATCTTTGAGAAATACTAATTTGAGGATAATCATTTTCAAATTTCCAAAAAAACTAGGTTTGAGTCATATCCAAAAAATGCTTTGGATGTGGCTCACGATTCCGACTACCGATTCTCCTTCTTACCACATTCCTTTGATTTGGAGATGGCCTTGTGTTATTCTTCCAATACTCTTCAATTAGTGTTCTCAATGCTTCGACAACTTCTTTATCTTTTCGTGACATTCTCCCCGAGAATTCCCATAATTCATTTGTATCATTGCCCTTAATTCTTTGCCGCCTTTGAATGGCTCTTGATAAAGTTTTTCTACTAATTCCTATTTTTTCACTAGTCTTTTTAATTAGGCGAGCTCTCTTTGTTTGACAACTTACCAAAGTCGATGTAATGACACGTCGGGTGACATTACTATCCTTTGAGTGTGAGGTTTTACCCACACTCTCATAAGCATCCATTAGATTCTTCACAATAGTGTCTTCACTTGATGCATTCAATATTCTCAACCCAAGAGTCTTCATGATGTTCCTATACTTTACACCCCGCATCATTTCAACAAATAGTTGACATCTTGTAGTCTCATTTAGCCTTTCAAAGAATCGTTCCCAAATCTTATCAGCATATCTTTTACAAGTGTGTGTTGAAATCTTACCTTCCATGTGTTGCAAAATCTCATCATCAATATTAATCAAATACTTTGGCTTTCTATGCAAAATTCTTGGTGGTGTTCTCCTAGGTACATACATCTCAACATTAGGAATTTCATCAATATTTAATTGAGGTGGGCTAGATTGCATACCTTCGATCGAGGGTGGAGAAGAAGACATACTTTGAGGTTCACATGGGAATGATGGCATACCTTCTTCGTCAATTTTGAGTGATGATGTACTCTCAACTTGAGATGTGTTGGATGGTGTCCAACAATATTCACTTGCGGTAAATGGTGTCCATCCGTATTCACTTGCAGTAGATGGTGTCCGTCCATATTCACTTGTGCTAGATGGTGTCCCTCCATATTCGCTTGTGCTTAATGGTGTCCCTTCATATTCACTTGTCGTAGAGGGTGTGTCTCCAACTACAGTATCTGAATCTGTCTTACGACGATGCTTTTGCATTCATTCTTGTTGTGTTGCCAATTCCCATTCTCTTTTTGACAATTGAGGTTCCTCTACAATCAGTTTGTTTTCATCAATTGTTTCTAATTTCTTCTTTTCACGATATGCCACCACCCAAACTCTCTCCTTTTCTTTCAAGGTTTCATTCTCTTCATCTGTTAGTTTCCTCTTTGTCTTTTTCTTCGGCATGGCAGATAATTTTATCTGTACCATGGTAATCAGACGAATATTAGTTCCTAAAAAAGTGTTGAAGGAGTGGTCTATGTAATCAACTTTTGACCTTGTGCATGGTATTTTGAAGATTTTTGGACCCTTCAAAGGAATGGGAGAGGCTTGGAGTTGTCTTAAAGGATGAATTTTGGTGAATGGTTCTAAATTTCTATAATTGGCAAGTGTAAAATGGTAATTGGCAAGTGTATATAATTGTGTATATAATTTGGTCATTTAAAATGTGCATTGACAACCTAAGGTTATAATGACAAACAAAAATGAAAGCAAGCCATAATAGAATGAAATAAAATTTATAAAGACTTCGCATACCTTAAAAACCAGACTTTCAAATAGAGGAGTTCAACCCAATTATGTAGCCTTAGCTTCTTCTTTCTTCAAACTCCACAACAATTTGACTTGTTCAAAAGCTTGTTCCCTTGCACACTTCAATTGTATATCAGTTTTCAATGGAATTCAAACCTCAATTGATATTATATGTCTTTCAATGTGGAAACTCTGCTATTTCATGCAAAGGTGGTAAAAAGATCATGGAAAAGGTGATGGAATATGAAAAATATGCTTGCACACTTCACAACATCATCAAAAAGCTATTTTTTGTCGGAGCACGCGCAGAACCAGGGGAATATGCAGACTATGGGCCTTCAAATCATGGGTATATATAATTTTTTACCGTTTTAGTGGAGTAAAAAATGCGCTCGCATTATAACATGCATGCGTTATGTGAAATTTGGTTTTCTTAGTGTATTTTTGAGAGTATAGGAGTTTCTGAGAGAGGGGGAGGGAGAGAGGGGGAGAGTGGGAGATAGAGAGGGAGGGAGAAGGGGAGAGTGGGAGAAAGAGAGAGTGGGAGGGAGAGAGGGAGAGAGTGGGAGGGAGAGATGGGAAGAGTGGGAGATAGAGAGGGAGGGAGAAGGGGAGAGTGGGAGAAAGAGAGAGTGGGAGGGAGAGAGGGAGAGAGTGGGAGATAGAGTGGGAGGGAGAGAGGGGGAGAGTGGGAGATACCCTAATCTCTCAATCCCTATACCCTCTTAATCCCTCAACCCTTAAACCCTAATCCTCAACCCCTATACCCTCATAATCCCTCAACCCTCAATCCTCAACCATTAAACCCTAATCCCTCAATCCCTATACCCTCTTAATACCTCAACCCTTAAACCCTAATCCCTCAACCCCTATACCCTCTTAATCCCTCAACCCTCAATCCTCAACCCTTAAACCCTAATCCCTCAATCCTTATACCCTCTTAATCCCTCAACCCTTAAACCCTAATCCCCCAACCCCTATACCCTCTTAATCCCTCAACCCTCAATCCTCAACCCTTAAACCCTAATCTCTCAATCCCTATACCCTATTAATCCCTCAACCCTTAAACCCTAATCCCTAAACCCCTATA
>CM021109.1:286394200-286529837 GCA_007115665.2 Sequoiadendron giganteum | reverse complement strand
GTAAACCCTTAACCCTAAACCTTTAACCCCAAACCCTTCAACCCTAAACACTTAAAACTTAAAGCTTCTACCCTATGCCCTCAACCAAATACCCTCTACCATCAAACCTATTCCATCAACCCTCAAACCTTAAACCCTACTACCCTAGAAACCATCAACCCTATGGGTCCTCCATCCTAATCCCTCAACCCTATACCCTCAACCCCTATCACTTTCTCTCTATCTATACATCTCACCTCTCCCTCCTTCCCTCCCTCCCACCCTCTCTAATTGTCTCTATCTACTGTCTCCCTCTTTTGCATACCTCTCGTTCAATCAATCCCTACCACCCTCTCTCACTCCCTCTATCCATCTCTCTTTATGTCCCTCCCACTCCATCCCACTCTCTCCCACTACCTCTCTCTCCCTCTCTCTCATGTCTCTTCCTCCCACCCCCTCTCTCTCTAAGGTCTCTCCCTCTGGCAACCTACCTAGGTAACTCTCTCTTTGTCTCTCTCCCCTCTCTCTATCTATCCCTCCAACCCTACCTAGATAAGTCCCTATCACTCCACCCCCCTCTTTCTCTACCTCTATCAGGTCACTCCCTCTCACACCCTCTCCCTCTCTCAGGTCTCTCACTCACACTCCACTCATCTCTCTCACACTCCCTCTCTCTCACACTCCCTCTCACTACCTATCTCTCAAGTCTCTCCCTCTCACCCCCCTCACACTCTCAAGTCTCTCCCTCTCACACTCTCAAGTCTCTCCCTTTCGCACCCTACCTACATAACCCTCTCTTTCTCTTTGTCTCTCTCTTTCTCCCTCTCCCTCAATTCTCTCTCTCCCACCCCCCTCTCTCTCTCTCCCTCTCCCTTAATTCTCTCTCTCCAAGCCCCCCCCTCTCTCTCTCTCTCCCTCCTATCCCTCCCACCCTACCTAGCTAAGTCCCCCTCAATCCAACCCCTTCTCTCCCACTCCCTCTCTCTTAAAATCTCACCTCAACCCCCTCTCCATCTCTCTAGACTCTCTCTAAATTCTCCCTTCATCTAAAGACATACATAAATGCATACATACAAGCATAATACATATGTACATATAATCTTACATCCATACACGCATATGTACATACATGTATATAAAAATATATCTGCATACATTAATATATTAGAATTTAACATAAAGAAAGACATAACGCGAGCGCGTTATAACGCGCTCGCATTATGTGCTAGTAGACATGTTCCCAACAGAAGCAAAAACCATGTCAAAAGTGAGATATAACGCGCTCGCGTGATATCTTGCTTTGGGAATTACCGAACTTTAAGCTTGGTATTTGCCTTGGAATACCAACCCAAAGGCTTGGAGGGAATTCCCAACAACCAGAGATGTGTTTATATTTAATCCACCATATTTCTCATAATTGAGTTCGTGCTCACCGTCAGGATTGCACGTGGTTCAATATCAAAAAAATCGAGCACATGGGTAATGTTGGGTTATCTCTTAGTTATCCAATGATGTAATTTTTTTCACTTTCTGAAAATGTCAAGTCTTTCATCCATAATTTATTTTATTTGTATGTCTTTTTTTTGCCAAGAAGCAGTGTTTGGTATTTTTTTTGTTATAAATTAACCGTTCATCAATTTTTCAAATAAATTACATTTTTAGAAACTAGACTCCATTCTACAAAATTTAAAAATTAAAAAAAAACAAATCAATTAGTTTCCAAAATTTGTAGGGGTAGCACGACCAAAATTATATTTTCAGGATATGTCCACTTCGCAAATTAGTAAAAAATCAAATATTCATTAAAAAATTATCAGAAAAATAGTGCATCAACTACATATTGCTAGCTAACTTCTGACTGTTGCGATTTTAAAAATACTAAAAAAATGTTCACCATATGAGGGTCGTACAAGAGTTGCTATGTTATGTTTTTCTAACAAAAACAACACCAATTTGTGTACGTCCCTCATTTGAACCCCTTAATCTCAATCATTTTCAAAATAAATTAGTAGTTTAGAAAGTAGACTCAGAGCACTTGAATCCTTCTTTTTGTTCCATCTCAAAATTTTGAGTCTAAGTATCCTCAATTTCATGTCCAAGGTCAGTATTTCTTGATTTCAGAAAAAAGTTGTCCACTTAAGTCCCCTTTTTGGGAACCATCTTGGTGCACTTACCCTTCTACCCCATCCCATGATCCAAGTCAAGATCAAATTTTTACGCCATCTCCATCTCATGATCCAAGTATCCCTTCATCTCCATGTCATGATCCTAATCCTCCACAAGATCTCGTCACCCCTATCCAAGCTACTCATGAACCCCACACCTAAAAAATGGGTTATTCCACCTTCATCCAATCTATTTTCCTCTAAGAACCTATCATTCCTTTCATGTCATATCCTCCTCAAAATGGACTCATAATTTTTTTCAAAACAACAAGTATCCCATTAGAAAAAAGATTTGTCAAAAAATATATTGTCAAGGAAAAGGGTTAGGCTTGCATGAGCAAGGAATATTAGAACCCATCCAAATCCAAGTAAATCCTAATTATCATGGACTTGGCTATAAGTCTCTAGACGTTGGTACTCCTTCCATCCACCCCAAATCCAAAATCCTACCATATAAATCCAAAAATTCATATTCTCCATCCTCCAAATCTATATTGGGTCCTTATATTCCAAATCCCAAGACTTCATCCCTTCCATCCATTTTGGTTCCTTATATTCCAAAGTCCAAGCCTTCATCCCTTCCATCTATTTTGGATCCTTATATTCCGAAGCCTAATCCTTCATCCCTTCCATCCAGTTTGGGTCCTTATATTCCAAAGCCCAAGCCTTCATCCATTCTTGGGCCCTTATGTCCCAAAACCAAGTCCTTCATCCCTTCCATCTATCTTGGGTCCTTGCATTCAATCACCTAACATTCCTACTTTAAAATATCATTATCCTCTTCATCCATCACCTCATATCCCTAATCAAGATCACCAAAGGTACACATTCTTGAAATCCTTCCAACATTCTACCTACATCAACCCATTCATAAGACCTCCATATCATTCCTCTCCATCCACCGATATCATTTCTCTTGGAAGCAATTTGGATGCCAAAAATAAAGCCAAGAATCCACCAAAATAAAAGGATCAACATGTCCACTCCAAAAGACATGCAAAAATAAAGAAAAATATGACCTAAAATCATAATTTAAATCCCAAAGTCCACAAAGGCCTATCAAGAAAAAACTAGAAACTATGTGGATTCCAAAAATACTCATAGAATCAATGCATCCCAAAGAAAATTCAAAATTGGCATCCAAACTTGCTTATCCAAAAGCTTCATCCAATCCAAATTCCTTCACCCCATCTAATAATCATTCATCACCTCCATCCATTTTGGGTCCTTATATCACACAATCTACATCCACTCCTCAATCTAAACCTCAAAATCAAAAAACCACTTTTCTTCCACAATTCCACCACCCTTCAAGGTGTGTGGCAATGTTGATCCTACCAACATTTCCATCCACTCATCTACAAGTCTTCCTTCAACCCATCTAGTATCCAACATCCATTTCCCATCCTTCATCCCTCTTATCCAAGCCTTTGCATTAATCCACATCCATCCACCATCTTCCCATTGATTTCATCCCCCTTACCATCATTCTACCAACGTTTATGAGAATACCTCCAATTATCCATGGTTTAATGGAGTACATCTTCTAGGGATACCATCCATGGAGCTAGATTCTTGAGTCCTTTCTCCATCTCCTTATCATGCATCCACTATCTTCCAAATCCGCGTATCCATATCCATATCCTTCTCCATTCGTCCTATTCCCAAAAATTCAAAATTCAAAAAAATGAAAAATGAAATAGTAAAGAGAAATAATTCATCCTATGGTGAAAACCACTTCAGTGGTGCCTTGGACATGTACAATGATGAAAACCTAGTAAACAGACGTCATGTGTAATCCATTACCCTCTTGAATTCTAAACTTGGGGGCAAGTCTCACTCATGCTATCCTACCTACCACATCCTCTTTTATCCCTCATCTCCTATCCATTACCCTACTTACATTCATCCTTCCATTTTTTTACCTTTGATCTTGACAAGGCTAAGGATTTCCACAAGTTCCATGTCATGTATCTACTTCACCTTATGCATACCCTTCAAGCTATATCCCTTATCTTATCCATGTCTCATTTCCATCTTTGATCTTGATTATCATATTCATGTCCTATTTTTATTTTATCTATATCTTGTCCAAGTTCATCCCTTGATCTTGATAAAAACCTATGGGCATATACTTCAAAACACTTTTTTGGAAAACTCTTGACATGTCCATCTCTTGGGACCACATACCATTTAATTCACACTTTCATTATCACCATATCCATATGTCTAATCCCTTAGCTTGGAAAAAACATGTTATCCCATTGTGAGTTAGTCCTTGGAAATCAAATGGGCTCCCCATTCCATAATAAGTTACCCCCATCCTTCACCTATTCATTTTTCATTGCACTAGTCCATTCATCCAGTCATAATGTTGCATGCATTTCTAAACACTAGGGGCAAGTGAATACATCTTGCTTGGAAATAAATCCTTACATATGTATTTTACCTTAATGGGTGATCTAGATGTCTTCAATAAAATCAAAACATTCCAAAAATCTAAAAAAAATAAAAAACATTCCAAAAATCCAAAAAAAATCAAAACATTTCCAAAATTCCAAAAACATTCAAATAACCCTCGAAAAATCCAAAAATATCCAAATATTCCTTGAAAAATTCAAAAAAATAAAAATAAAAATCACCAAAAACAATTGTAAAATGTCAAAAACTTCAAAAAACAGTATGTGTCAGTCCAAATAGTTGAACTACGTTGCCTTTGCAACTTCATGTAGGAAAGGCCATCATCAATGGGCCTTCGAAGCTTAGGTTGGTCCTTTAGGGTTAATCATAATAAATTTTCCTAATCCACATTCCATAATAAATCGTTAATTTTCAAGGTCAATCAAACTACATTTCCTTTGCGGATCTACATAGGCAAGGCCATCATCAATGAGCCCCCAAGGCTTAGGTTTTTCCATTTGGTCCTTTTTATCATTATCCACTTATCATAATAAATTGTCGCTTACTAAGGTTGACACTTTGATCAGACACAAACCAGTTATCCTACAAAGAATTGAGCTTAGCAAATGATAAAACAATAGATGAACTATCCAACTAGTCTTTGATCCTAACCGATTAATTTCCCAATCAAACGTCAATGATCCTTATCAACTATCAAATTGTCTTATACGGGATGTTGCATCATTGAAACTAGATTGGTGTCTTATACAAAATGCTTCATTTCTGAAACCAAACACCATCCATTAGCTATCACCCATCTTATGCAGGTTACATTTTACCCTCGAAACTAGACTTGACATCTTATACGAGGTGTATCATTCTTGAAACTAGATGCAATCCTATCAAATGGTCCTATACAAGATGTCACATCGTCAAAACCAGACTTGACGACTTATATGACATGCTTCATCTCCTCAAACCAGACTTCATCTAGAATCCTATCATACAAACACTCATTGATTGGCAAGAAGATCTAAATGGTTGTTGACTCTACTGGTCCAGTTTGTCTTATCTTTCTATTGATTTATCTTCGGTCATGTTACTATGTGCCTCAAGGAAGTCCACAAGTGATGAGAGGATCGATGATGGACCATGACCTTTTTCTCTTTGATTTTTGTTTGTGATTTGTCTTGGCAATATGACTAGAGGTAACTAAGTTCCTTGTGTGTGCTTGAGGTTCCATGTGGCATAATCAAAATCTCCTATGCAAGTTAAAGGTCATCTAACACTTTCTTGCATGTAGAACTAATGTGCTTTGTGGTTACTTCTTCACATGTTTCAAAAAGGTTATGTGGTTACTAGTCTACGTCAGGGCACTCCTTTTTTTCCATGTGTCTGCTTTTGCAAGAGATAACATTTCACACCTTGGTTTATGTCATGTCATGGTGTTTGTTATTCATTTCCATAATAAAATGCTCTATGATGATAATCATGCACTAAAATTAAAGCTCAATATTTATTAACAAGATCTCATATCAATCCATTTCACTTATCTCATTTTATCTCATCTAATTTTTCTTCACTTCTTATTTACTTTTTCTTCTCGTCAACATTTCTTCAGTCAGTCCATGCATTCATGCCTATCAAATTGACTTGTTGGTGAACTTTCCAAAATTTTCAAAAAAAATCAAATTTTCTGAGGGGGCATCATCCTATCCCACCTTAACCGGGGCATGTTGGGGCATACCGGGACAGGTCCTTAGCTAAATTTTCTTGAGTATTCTTTGACACAATGCTCAAAATCACATTGTATCAAAGATGGGAAAAATGTAGACACTAAAAAATGTTCCAAACCTGCATGCATCATTTTCTCACTAATTTGAGTTTTTTTTGCATAATTAAATAATTTTAATTATTTAATTATTCCCTAATACCACTATTCTTCTATTAATTAAATAATTTTTAATTATTTAGTTAATTCACTTTATCTTTATTTTTCTTTTAATTAACTAAATAAATCTAATTTATTTAATTACGTCACTAATTACTCTCTTTTCTCATAGATATAATTAAATAAATTATTATTTATTTAATTATTCATTTCCATTTTCCTTCCTTCCTTTCTTCTATAATTAAATAATTATTTTTAATTATTTAATTATTCATTTAGCCTTTTCTTATATAATTAAATAAATTTTTATTTATTTAATTATTTATCATTTCCCATCCTCTATAATTAAATAATTGTTTCTAATTATTTATCATTTCTCTCCATCCATTATTAAAAAAAAATTCAATTATTTAATATTTCATTTCCCTATTTCCTTCTATAATTAAATAATTATTTTTTAATTTTTTAATTATTTATTTTCCCTCTCCTAAATTAAATAATTGTTGCAATTGTTTAATTTATTTATTCTTATCCAAGTCCTATTTCTCACCTAATTTCTTGGATCGCGGTCCCTTCTTTCCATCTTTATCTCTTTTCTTCTCAATTAATCTCATCCATTGATCATCATACCTCATCACTCAATCCTCACCCTTCATTAGAATTTGGGTTTTCTATAAAAGGAACCTATCATTCTCATTTCAACCTACCCCAATCTTCAATATTTTACTATCATTCATACCATTCATCTTGAAGAACCACAATATTTGAATTTTTTCTATCATTCATCTTGAGATCTTGTTATCTTACATCAACATTGAGCTTATCAAATATCTTGCATACTATAAATTTGAGAGAAAACAAAGAAAAATGGAGAAGATCAATGGAGGGGAATCAACTTTGGCATAGGAATTAAGGTTTTATTTGTTTATTATTTGATTTCTATTGCCATCTTGTGCTTCATTGTTATATTAGGGTTTCTATGGCTTCAATTTAGGTAGTTTTGTGGTTTCTATCGATGATTCATGTCTTTCCTCCAATTTTCCTAGTCTTACAAAGTTGTGAGTGGAGATGTCATAGAGGCATGGCTCATGAAATTGGAAAAATACTTCTAGATAAGAAACTATTCTGAATTAAATAAGGTTGTTTGGGGAGTGTTCCAACTATTTGGGAAAGCATCCGCTTGGTGGATGAACATGAAAATGGAGCTAGGTCTAAGTTCACTAAGCCTGACTTGGGATGAGTTTGTGGTGATCTTCCAACAAAGTTGGTTGTCACAGTTATACTTCGATCAAAAAATTAATGGATTTTTATAATTTGAGGCAAGGTGATTCAATTGTCAATGAATACTAGGAAAAGTTCACTTGCCTTCTGAAGTACATTCCTTGGTACTAGAAGGATGAAAGTATTTGTATAAGGAAATTAATAATGGGACTCAACACCTAGATTGGAGGAGAGTTGGACATTCATGGTCCTACTACCATGGACTAGGTGTATGAAAAAGCAATAAAGCAAGAAAAAAAGTTGAAGTCTATTTATGCATATAAGGAGAAAAACTGCAAGAATTTTAACTGCTCATAGTCATCTCAAACATTTAAGAAGAAGGGTGACCAATAGGACTTCAATAAGAAAGGTGATAAAGGGTTCTGAAATAATTGGAACAAGTCTAGAGGTGACTAAAGAAACAACAACAACAACAAAAACCCCAAGAGGATTTAAAACAACTCTAGGAAGCCCTTTGAAAGGCGAGTACCTCCAGGGGGATGTTTTTCTTGTGGCAGTGACCAGTAAGCTAACCAATGTCCTAATAAGACACAAGGGATGCAACCTCATGGGAATCCTTTACCATCTCAACAAGTGGCCTTCCAGTAGAGGATCCATGTAGTGTTGGACAATCATCAAGCGGAGTACCAAATTACTCCAATTGAGACTCTAGGTACTTTACTTGGTATATCAATTTGAGTTTTAATAAACAATAGTGCTACTGAATGTTTTATTTCTCCAAAATTAGTTGAAATATATCTAGAAAAGTTGGTTTTATGGAAATGTCATGGTCAGAAGAATATGCAAACCAGACAAGAACAAAGGTAAAGTAGTATCTTTTTGAAGCTAAGGTTGAACTTTTGAGTTTCTCAACAGAAGTAAATCTATACATAACCCCCTTAGGATCGTATGATGTCATTCTAGGGATAAATTGGTTATGGAAGCATAGGGCCAAGGTTGACTGTTATGCTAAAACAGTAGAATTTATAGACAACCTTGGGAACAAAGTGTATTTGCAAGGTGCACCTAGTGAAGTAAAGTTAAGGAAACTATTAGTCGTTCAGTTGAAGAGAACCAAGAAAAAGGGATGTCAAATTTTTGCGATCAAAATGGAGAAAATGGATGATTACAAAGTGTTCATCTTCCAAGATGACTTAGTGTACTATGAATCCCAAAAACTCCAAGGAGTGGAAGAAGAGGAAATTATGGAACAAGAAAGATCAAATATGGAGAAATAACTTATTTTAAAAGATTATGAGTATTTTTCCAGATGAATTACCTGGATTACCTCCTAAAAGAGATTTCAACTTCTCCATAGATATAGTTCCAAGATCTAAACCTATATTCAAAGCTCCTTATAGAATGACCACAACTAAACTGATGGAGTTAAAGGCTCAGCTTTAGGAATTGTTGTCAAAAGGATTGATTAGATCCAGTGTATCACCTTGGGGAGTGCTAGTGATCTTCGTTAAGAAGGATGGTACACTATGCTTTTGTATAGATTATTGTATGCTTAACAAAGAAATGATAAAGAATAAGTATCTATTGCCACGTATCGATGATCTCTTCGATCAAATGTGTGGGGCAATGGTATTTTCAAAGATGTATCTTCTATCAGGTTACCATTAGTTAAGGCTTAAGGATGAAGATATCCACAAAATAACCTTTAGAACGAGATATAGACATTATGCTCATTTAAATTCCTACCCTTTGGACTAATGAATGCACCTGTAGCATTCATTAACCTAATGAACAATGTGTTCATAGACTATTTGGATAAGTTTTTCCCAATGTTCTTAGATGAAATTCTAATATATTCTAAGAATAAGGAAGAACATCTCCAACATTTACAGATTGTTCTCCAGCGTGTAAGAGAACATAAAATTTTTGGTAAGCTTTCAAAGTATTGGGGTCATCTAATCTCAGTGGAGGGAATTGCAGTAGATCCATCAAAGATCAAATCCATACTAGAGTGGCTTGCACCAAATAATGTGCACGAAGTCCATATTTTTATGGGTTTGGCTATGTATTATAGAAAGTTTGCAGCTAACTTTTCAAAAATAGCTTTCCCTATTACTTTTTTGCAAAGGAAAGTGAAAAAGATTGAGTGGTCAGAAAAATTTCAGGAGGCATTTGACCAATTAAAGGAGAAGTTAACTATGGCTCCAGTTCTAAAGGTACCAGATCCAAAAGGTCACTTTGTGTTCATCACCAATTCCTCAGGAGAAGGATTAGGTGGGGTACTTATGTAGGAAGGGCGAGTGATTGCCTATGAGTTTAAGAAATTAAAGGCTTATGAACAAAACTATGCTCCACATGATCTCGAACTAGCAACCATTGTTCATGCATTGTAAATGTGGAGACATTATTTGCTTGGGAAACCATTTGAGTTAAAGATAGACCATCGTGGTCTAAATTATTTGTTTACCTAACCAAATTTGAATGCTCAATAGAGGAGATGGCTTGAGTTAATATATGACTATGATTTTGAAAACAATTATATAAAGGGCAAAGAAAATTAAGTTGCAGATGCCCTGATTTGAAGGAGACATATCTCCTCGATGATAGCTATTCATTCTAAATTCAAGAATCAAGTGTTGCAAAATTCAAAGGGAGATGAATATTATGAGTAATTCAAACAAGCTCTCATGGACGATCCTCAAGATTCGAGGTATGATGGGTTCCATTTTGAACCATTTGGACTGCTAAGATTTAAAGGAAGGATGTATGTACCAGACTCTAAGGAGTTAAGGAATACTGTGTGGAAGGAAGTTTATTATGCACCATATTTAGGACATCTTGGAGTGACAAAAATTTTGGTTGATGTGAAATCGCTATATTTCTAAAAAGGAATGAAGAGAGATGTTGCAAGGTTTGTATCAAGTTGTCTAGAATGCCAGAGGGTGAAATTAGAACATCATCACTTGACAGTACTTTATATCCTCATGAAATTCCAGAGAAGAAGTGGCAAATCATTAGTATGGATTTTTTACAATGTCTTCCTATGTCAAAGAATATGCATAATGCTATTTTAGTAGTGGTGGACAAGCTCACCAAGGTAGCCCATTTTATATAGAGAAATTTG
The DNA here is from genome assembly GCA_007115665.2 of Sequoiadendron giganteum. NCBI lineage: Eukaryota > Viridiplantae > Streptophyta > Pinopsida > Cupressales > Cupressaceae > Sequoiadendron > Sequoiadendron giganteum. Next base: position 286,519,057 of record CM021109.1, on the reverse strand, counting down.
ACAGATGGGGCACCATTCATAGCTCACAAATTTTTGTAGGAAGTGTTTAGGTTGCATGGTGTTCCTAAGAAGATTATCTTAGATAGGGATGCTTGTGTAACGTCAAGGTTTTGGAAAACCCTATTTTCCTCACTTGGGACTCAGTTGAACATAAGTTCAGTATATCACCCTGAGACAAATGGTAAGACAAAAGGGGTAACCTGAGTGTTGGAGGATCTACGAAGAATGTATTGCATGGATCAACAATACAAGTGGGATATTACCTACTGTTGGTAGAATTTTCTTACAACAACTCTTATCATTCTACTATCAAAATGGCTCCATTTGAAGCATTGTATGGAAGAAAGTGCCAAACTCCTATAAGCTAGGATAAGTTAGAAGATAGGATTAGCCTTGGTCCAAAGATTCTATAAAAAATGGAGGGGCAAATTAAGTTGACAAAGAAAAGGTTAGCAAAAGAAAATGACAGGCATAAGAGTTATGTTGATGCTAAGTACGTGTACCAAGATGTTTCTCAGTAGGGGAAAAATTATTTCTCAAAGTCAAACCACAAAAGAGTTCAATTAAATTTGGAAATTCATCCAAACTAGCTCGAGATTGTGTAGGTCCCTTCGAGGTTCTCAAATAATTCAACCCAATTGCATACATAATTTCTTTATTACTAGCTCTTGCTAGGATGCATACCATCTTTCATGTATCATACCTTAAGAAGTATATACCAAGTGGTAATCATATTATTGATTGGATTGCATTACATATACAAGACCCATAAGTGGTAATGATCGAGCCTCTCAAAGTGCTTGAAACACACAGGCTCCACCTACGTAATAGAGAGGTCCTTTAGTGCAAGGTCCAGTGGGACCAGTATGTATAAGAATTTGCTACATGGGAGGATTACAATGATATTAAGCAAAGATTTCACCATCTTTCAATGCTTTTAAAAACTCTTAAGAAACAACTCTTGTTATTGTTTTATGTTTTGATACTTCAAATCATCGAGGACGATGATTCTTATGGGAGAGGATATGTTATACCCCAATGTTAATTTGCCAAATTACTTTAACATTTATGCTTAAATGTGGTTTTAATGCATGATTATGTCATGATGGTATTTGTCGATTGAATTAAATGTATGTATATGCAATGTGATGAAACTAATTTTTAACTGCTTATATGATGCTTAAGCTATATTATGACTATGGTTTGTATGTTTTCAACTAACTACAAATATGTTTCTCTAAGTTGAATGTAGGAAATTTCAAACCCTCCAGAGGGGGAGGGAGAGTATCACCCAAGAGAGGACTTGGTATTTGGAACGTTTGGTATTACTACCCAAGTAGATGCACATACTCACCCACTTAGGTTAATTGGAACCTCGTCAAGTCAGTTCAAGTATTGAATTGGTAAGTTTTAAACCTAAGTTGATAGGCTAAGTGTCTTTAGGGAAAATAATGCCTTATTGTTATAGATCCTCTTTGATCGTCAAATTAAATTAATTGCAAATAACTATTGTAGATAACCTATATAATATGTATAGTATATTTTAATAGTATATATATATATATATATGTATGTGCTCGTTAAAAGCATATATATGTATGTATGTAGGTATGAATATATAGATAAGTTAATATTTACATAAATTCATACATATGTATATATGTATATGTAGATAAATGAAATGTATATATATATTATCATATATATAAATATATACTATGGTTTAATTGATTTAAAAGCCATATTAATGGTAGTTATGTCGCGCTTAAGTCATTATGCCTAAGCCGATTTGCAAGGTTTTATGGCAAATCATATTGATGAGTATTGAGGTCTTCATACATAGGCGCCACCTTGGGCTGTTATTAAGTTATTTTTAAAGCCACGTAGTGGTTGAATGTTACATTTTTTAATTTTATTTCAAGAACCACATAAAGTGGCGATATGAATCCTTTATGCACATCATCCTATTCTTGAGCTTCCACGACTTGGTTAAAAAGTAAAGGAAGAAGTCAAGCTGGTTTGAATTACTATTTCAAGCTAAATTAAATTAAAAACAATAGCCATGTGAGGTCATGGTACTATGGGGAGGAATTCAAATTGTTTTTGAAGGCTTTTCTAACTACATTTGAATTACCATGTAACTGCATTTTTGAAGTCATGGATTTTGAATAGAATAGAATCATTCAAATTGTCAGTCGTGGAAACATTATGGTATTTGTAAGCAACTATCTTGAATGGCATTCTTCACACTTGGCAATGGAGGAAAACCATGGAATTTGTGGAGCTATTCAAGCCTCCAAAAAGATAACTGATTTTTATCTTTGGTAAATTCATTAAGTAGTAGAATAAAATTGTTATGAGGTAAAGTATAAATATATACCTACTACTAATTTTGGTAGATGTTTTTTGGATAGTAAAATTGGCAGAAATAGTTGTGTGTGAGTTTGGGAAGAGAAAATTTAGTATTGTTGGAAGAGCATTTTTAAATGCAAATCATAACATCATATAGAGAGAATAGTTTGACTGAATCTGAATTCAGGTTGCTCATTATATAAAGAATATTGGTATTAGATTCAAGAAACTAGTTGCAAAAGTTGGTGTTGTGCGTGGATCTTGAAAAGCATAGAAGTTCTAAGCTGAGTTGTAAATTTTTGAAGCAAGAGATAACAGTTGCAAAGCCCGAATAATATTGTCTAGGCATGTTTTAAATTTCTTCTTTTCTTCTTTAATATGAAAAGAGTTCTATATATTTTTTAGTATAAAAATGCCAATATTATATGCAAGTTTAATGGTTGTTTGCAAACTTATATGAATGCATGTTCAAACATGTAAAATATAGATTATTTATGTATATTCATAAGAAAATTTAAGAGATAATTAGAATTAGAATAACCAGTTGGTTAGACTGGATTATCTCACTTTTAAAAACGTTGTTAAAATTGTGCTAATTTTATGTGATATTGAGTTAAAGTATTCAGAGAGCTTAAAGAGAAAAGTTAAGACTCTCTAAGTTGTGTTTTACCAAACAAACCAACTAAACACAATTGAAGTAGTAAAAAAATGCTAAAGACGTGATTATGTGATTTATTCCATTAAGGAAACATCTTTATATACAATTGTTAACACAAGTTTATATTGCATTTTCAGCAATAAGGTTTGAACATAATAGAAAGATAAAACCTTTTATTATCATTTGAAAGTTATAGTAATACATAATAGACCAAGAGTCATTATTATATTACAGGTATTCATTGCAAATTAATCTTGAATAGAGGACTTTATGTTCTCGACAAAACCAAAGACCATAAAAATAGGAGATTAGATTACTCCCTTGTAACTATTTAAAATACTCAAATACGAGGCAATTGCCAAACCTAGAATGTTGTAAGCATGTAACAGGGGATTTAGGTTAGATGTGTTAAACCTATTTAGTCAAATAATCGACACTAGTGAAGTCGTCACTATTGAAAGATAATCTATTTGAGTTGGTTAACCTTTGGGTCAAACCAAAAGTAGAGTTAACCATAGGTTAGTAAGATTTTGAAGTCGAGTTAGAGGTGGGTGAACTTACGACACCGCTTCCTTAAAAAGTGGATGATTATATATATTGAAACTTTGGCCAAAGTAAGTGCAAAAGTCGCTGGTTGCACTTGTCGGTTCATTGTGCTCCAGGATTACATAGCTTGTTAGTAGCATCATGCATATTTAGAGAATGTTTATAGTTATATGACCATACATGTTATGTAGGACACAACACTAGATACTCAGATGACAATACTAGAGGTTCCTATACCAAAAATTTTGTCGAAGGGTAGGGCCACTTGTAGTTGGAAGGTGTATGGGGGACCACTAGTCTACAGTTGGAGGTAAAGCGCTTGGGTGATTCTCCCCCTCTTGCAGATGGCACACTGAGACTTGTGAAATAGAAGAGTAATCCAACTAAGTATATTATGACCTTATTCTCATTGTAAATTATGAAATTTTTTATATGGTCATGAATTCTATTTATAATTGTATTTGAAAACATGTGTTTCATTTACATGAAGTTTAGCTATGCTATTTCGATTATGTGATATTATATGAAATTCTTTATGCAAAATGCAAAATGTGTTATTTGAAAAGAAAAAAATTGCTTTCCTGTTGAAGGTGTTGAATTGCTTATTTCATGAGTTAAAACCTAGGTGAAAACTATAAGAGTAATGATAGAGTTGTTAAAATGATAATATTTTACATTTAATAATATTAATTATAATATTATCTAATAATTATTAACTATTAGTTTAATACATTAAATATAGTTTAAATAATATGTATATATTATATATATAGAGTGGAGGAATCAAATAGCCCCCTATACTAGTAAACTTTTTTCACATGCCTAGTGACGCTGGCATGACACACTCTCTGGTACCACAGGGACAGAGGGGAGACTAGACCTCATGACCTCTTGCCTGCAATAAGATGCTTTAGCCAATCAAGCTAGGCCCTTTGCCACATATTTTGTATTAATGAAAATTATTAAATATAAAATAAAATATATTTATTATTAATATTAAAAATATTTTATATTATTATAAAATAATGATAATAATTATATAATAAAAAATAATTGATAATTATTATTAATAGTGAATATAGTTATACCTTTATATAGATATATTATAAAATAATTATTAAAATAGTATAATAAAATATTATAATTAATATAAACAATTATATATTATTATTTAAATAATCTAAAATAATTATTAAATATATTATTGTATAATATTACATATAGGTTGAACATATTAATTATTAATTAATATTCTTTAATAATTAATTATTAAATACTCTTATATAAATATATTATAAAATAATCATTAATTATATAGTTAATATACATCATAATATGTTATTATTTAAATAGTGTGAAATAATTATTAAATATATTATTGTATAATATTACATATAGTTTGAACATATCAATTATTAATTAACATTCTTTAATAATTATTAAATACTTTTATATAAATATATTATAAAATATTTATTAATATATTGTAATTAATATTTATTAATATATTATAATTAATATTTATGATAATATATTATTATTTAAATAATATGAAATAACTATTATATATTATATAATATTAAATATAGTTTGATTTTTTTTGGTAAATAAGTGCTACCAGTGGGGGTCGCTCCCTTTGCATTGATAAAACAAAAATTACATCCATTACATGCTAGACATGAGATTACATTCATGCTTCCTTGAGATCAAATATGCCTTCAGCTAGTTCTGCAGCCCTTACAGACAAGACCGAACCCAACAAATCCCCATACTACCATACGAAGAAGAAGAACATTTAAATAGTATCATTAATTATATAGTTAATATACATCATAATATGTTATTATTTAAATAGTATGAAATAATTATTAAATAAATTATTATATAATATTACATATAGTTTGAACATATCAATTACTAATTAACATTCTTTAATAATTATTAAATACTTTTATATAAATATATTATAAAATATTTATTAATATATTATAATTAATATTTATGATAATATATTATTATTTAAATAATATGAAATAACTATTATATATTATATAATATTAAATATAGTTTGATTTTTTTAGGTAAATAAGTGCTACCTGTGGGTGTAGCTCCCTTTGCATTGATAAAACAAAAATTACATCCATTACATGCTAGGCATGAGATTACATTCAGGCTTCCTTGAGATCAAATATGCCTTCAGCTAGTTCTCCAACCCTTATAGACAAGATCGAACCCAACAAATCCCCATACTACCATACGAAGAAGAAGAACATTTCCATGTTATTGTGTGAGATGCCTTCTTTGTACAGTGTGAGTGCTTGTGCAATAACCTTCTTTTTACTCTTCACAGCATTTGCATCGAACAACCCACCACTTGACCCCCAGAAGGCATCATCTTGATCCCTTCAATTGGAACCATTGCTTTGGTTATGTCATCTTTCAACATGCCATCCGCTAAGACTTCAACAAGTTTGTGAAACCATAATCCTTGAATGAGATTCATTAGAAAATGGTTGTATACCATTACGTCATGTATATGGCCATTGGACCAGCTATCCTCCCCCACGATCTTGATGATCACCATCAGTTTGTTCCCCTTGCACTTTGGAAAGAGCCTTTGAACCCGTGCCTTCACATCTTCCTCTGAGAAGTGACACTGGAAATCCATTTTTGTATTTTGTCTTGAAGTCCCCTACCTTTTAAGTGTTATCTTGCATACCCGGGAATTATAGAAGTGAGTTATCAAATCTATCCCCCTTGTGGTTCATGTACATATGGAAGCGGTTGTTCCTTTATGTTTTGTTTATTACTCTTGTATGTTGGAGTCATGTTAGCCTATGTATGCTTGACTGTTTGTGTTGTGGGTCCTTATTGTCATCTCCTAGCACGAGGGGTGGACCTTAGGGTTCCACATGGTCGGGTGGAACATGTTATGCACTCCATTGGGTTTCTAGTTGATGTTTGTGAGCATGGAGTTGTTGCTTATGTAGTGGTTCTAGATCTTGCACCAAATCTTGTGGCAGCATTGATGCTATGTTGTATAATCATTACAGATGTACCTCATCATGTACTGATGTATCCTTCTCGTTTTATGTTGGGAAACATTGATGTAATTATGTAATCTTGGAATGATGTAAATTTTGTAATAAAAGTGATAGGTGTACACTTTGGTATTATTATGTGATCATTGATGGAAGTATATTTGATGTTATAGATGTATGTATGATGTTCATTTACCTTATGCTATGGTTTTATAATGGACACTTGTAATTAGCTTATCATCATTATGGGATTAGTTTGTAATGTAGCCATGATACCCTAAAGGACATAATTAGAGCTTATGTATGTTTAGATGTGTTATATGTTAGAGTTGTATAAATTACATTTCATGTTAGTTTCCTTTTCAAAAAAATTGTATCACAATTGTTAGTTAGAAGTGTTGTCCTTTGGGGTTTCACAGCGGGGCATTACATATTGGTATCAGAGCCTAGGTTCATACACTGGGTACTCTAGTTTAATTGAGCCCATTGTGTTATCCTAGTGCGTAGACTCTTGAGCCTATGTTTTCTCCCTTCTGTCATCCTCACTTAGCAACCCGAGATTTGTCCTTTGGTGGTGTTGGTTCAATAGTGCAAAAAACTGGTGGAAAGGATAGGACCCTCAATGTAGTGCGCAATGCGCCGATATTATTCCCATCGGGGATGCATTGTGGACCCTTATGTAGCATTGTGATGTGTTTCCTAGTGATGTGAATTTGTGTGTGTATTTATATTTTGTGCCCGCCTGTCGACGTGAGTGGTTGTTGCATGATGCTATGTGATATTTGTTCTCTTGTAGTTTTTGTTGAATGCTAGAGATGGTGTGGAGTGTATGTTTGATCATCTTGGATGTAATCTCTTAAATGATGTTACTAAGTTAGATGACTATTATTACACCTTGTTGATGTTAGTTTTACTATTTTGGGTGGTTTTGGATGACAGATGATCATACTTTGATGTTCATGATACTATTGACTTATGTATACGTTATGATGGTTATATGGATTTATTTGTGTGTTCGGATTAATTTAGTTACTAGTATCATGTGGTTATATTATTATGGTTACTATACATTTAATTTATGATTGATTTATGATGTTACAATGTAATTGTAGTTATTCATTGATGTGGATTATTGTTTGAAGTGTCTTGGTGGGAGGGACAGTGTAGCATTACTCATTCATGAGTACCCTGCTATGCTACGATTTCCTCTCACGGTGTGTTTGATTGTTTAATATATATATATATATATGTTGTTCAACAGTTTTTCTGATGCAGGTTGCAAGTACCATGTATCGACTCCACCTGATTTGTTAGGTATGAGCATGCCTTAAAACCCAATGGAAACGTTGTTGAAAATGGAGATGAAAAAAGGTCCCCTACCCTTGCCATCATCATCGATGAGGCTAATTACCCAGTTGGGCACCTGTCAGTCATGTTTGTGTTCATGGTCAGTCATTCACTTTGCATCCTTGTTGATATTGGGTTGTTTGATTATTGGATGTTGTTGTATTTATGTATAATAAGGTGAATGTGGTAATATTTAACAAATTCTAGGAGTAATGTGTGTATGTTTTATTTTAATCTCGCGACTTCCAGGAGCAAGTTGAATCATAGGGGAGAGGATGTAGTGCCCCTCTGTGATTGGCCTTTCACAGTGATGGATAAATTTTGTTATGAGTTGCCTTGTTTAATCGATTTAATTAAATTAAATTAATTTATAAGGTTGTTTAATTAAATTGGAATTAAATAAATTAGTAAATAAATCAAGAGTGTAAATAGACATCATATGGATTTTGATAATTAGTTATTAAATTAAATTATGTGATTAAATTCTTTTATAATTAAAATAAAGATAAATATTATTATTATTTAGTGATAAAAAATTAAATATGGAAAGATAATAAAATTCAAAATGGAATAATTAATTGGAGGAGATTTTCGAACAAGTTAAAGCAAGTTCAAAGATGGAACAAGTGGAGTTCGAGCACATGCATGGCTCCGAACTGGTTGTGAAATAGAAACTTGTCTTATTAAGTGATTATTGCTTGATTTTTGTTTTCAAAAATCGAATCACTTTCTTTGTTTTAATAATGATCAATTTTAGAAGATGGGGAGGATTTGATTTTTGTTTTGGAATGAAAATTCGGTTTGCAACAATATTGGTCAAAAAAAATATACGGTTGCGATTGTTTTGGCTCTCGAAGCAAACAGATTCTCGGAAGATTGATCAAAACTTAAGAGAAGTGAAATTATAACTGGATAGCATTTGCTTTTGGCACTTCTTCTCTATGTCGAAGCGTAGGAACCCAGGTTGGCTTCTTCATTGCTCTTTGTTTTGTTTATTTGTCTAATGCAAAAGTAGTTCGTTCTCTCGTTGCAGGGATTGGTTGTTCGAATTTTTTGTATGGTGTTCAAATGATGAATTTGCACTTCATGTTTAAATGATTGCTACTGTCAGATTTTTCTTCCCTTGTTTACATTAGGGTTTCATAGTAATTAACTCAATAAAGAGGGTGTTTAAGTAATGTTATGGATATGTTTGAATTGAGTATTTGTGGTAATTGATCGTTTAGTGGATTAAGTGTTAGAGTATTTGAAATAAATGTGTTATTGAGTAAGTTATGTGGGAAATGTTAAAGAATGATATGAAATGTGGAAATAGTGCCTTGTTTATGAAGTACCTCATGGTTGCACTGTTGTTTGGTGTGCTTGTATTGAGTAAAATATTTGGTTAGTGAATTTGGGTACTTTTGGTCAATTGATTGAATATTGAATGTTGATTTCATTTGTAATCGTTAAAGTTGAATCCATGGTCGTAATGTTTATTTGTTGCTCATTTAGTTTGAGGTGTCGAGTTAGTGAAAATGAGAAGCTTTCGATTATTGAGGTTAATTGTGATTTTGAGTGGATTTTGTGTTTTGTGTATGAGGGAGTCTTTGTGTGGAATTGTTATGGTAATATTTCAGAGGTTAGAGGGGAGTATGGTTGTACTTGCATGAGTTTGTATGGGGGTCGGGGATCAAGTGAGGTTGCCTGGGTAACCCAGGATGGGGGTCAAGACCTAGGAAGATCCGCATTGGGTAACCCATATCAAGCCATGAGTGTTTGCATGAGTTTCATGTTGTTTCACATGGTAGTGGTTGGTGTTTGAGATTGTGTTCGTGAGGGTTTTAGCCTTGCATTATTTACTTGTGACTATGATTGGAAAATTGTGAGCCAGATGGTTCATGCCATGCTCTGGATATGTTTGGCTTGTGGTTTCGTTTGGCGTGCAAGTTGGCTTTACCCCATTCAATGTGTTGGGTGTCTAGTTGCTAGTAGGGGGAGTGGCTTTCAATGGGGGTCAGGACCCAAAAGTGGTGTCAAGGTAACTCATTGAGAGTTTCTTTAATCAGTGATAATCTAAAATGAATCTGGGGTTGGGTAGTTCACATTAATCAAGATAATGGTAGCGCCTCACTCATCGCTCAAGTTCTCATTTAGACTTGAGATGAGTGGGAAGTCCTGGAATGGTAAGATCAACTGCCTTGTCCTCTTGAAAGGTATGTTGAGCCTGAATGAGTTAGAATGGGGGCCGGAGATCGGTTGAGGTTGCCAGGGTAACCCAAGATGGGGGTCAGGCACCTAGGAAGATCCACACTGGGTAACCCATATTGAGCTATGCAATGACACTCTTCCTTATAGCAACCTTGTATGCCTTGTTTGTTTCCCCCCTTCTGGTTCATGTACCTCTAGAAGCGGTTGTTTCTTTATGTTTTGTTTATTACTCTTGTATGTTGGAGTCATGTTAGCCTATGTCTACTTGACTATTTGTGTTGTGGGTCCTTATTGTCATCTCCTAGCACGGGGGGTGGACCTTAGGGTTCCACATGGTCGGGTGGAACGTGCTATGCACTCCATTGGGTTCCTAGTTGATGTTCGTGAGCATGGAGTTGTTCCTTATGCAATGGTTCCATATCTTGCACCAAATCTTGTGGCAACATTGATGCTATGCTATGTAATCATTACAGTTGTACCTTATCATGTACTGATGTATCCTTCCTATTTTATGTTGGGAAACATTGATGTAATTATGTAATATTGGAATGATGTAAATTTTGTAATAAAAGTGATGGATGTACACTTTGATATTACTATGTGATCATTGATGGAAGTATATTTGATGTTATAGATGTATGTATGATTTTCATTTACCTTATGCTATGGTTTTAAAATGGACACTTGTAATTAGCTTATCATCATTATGGGATTAGTTTGTAATGCAACCATGATACCCTAAAGGACATAGTTAGATGTGTTATATGTTAGCATTGTATAAATTACATTTCATGTTAGTTTCCTTTAAAAAAAATTGTCTCACAATTGTTAGTTAGAAGTGTTGTCCTTTGGGGTTTCATGGTGGGGCATTAGAGGTTTGTAGTTTCTAGTTTGGGGTGTTTTTCCTCTTTACAGCCTTGATGCAAACCATCGAGTCATGCTCAATATCAATGTTGTGGATGTTACTTTGGTGAAAACTATGGAGACCAGTTAACAAGGCCTCAGACTAAACAACATTATTAGTGCCAATCGAGAGGCATTTGGAGATCGCCCAAACTAGTTTTCCTTGGTCATCCTTGATGATGCAACCTATGTCAGAGGTGCTTGGGTTACCTTTCGAGGTGTTGTAAAAGTTGAGATTAAGGCGTCCGTTGGGAGGATATTTCCACTTGGAATTTTTATGATGATCTTTCTTGAATGAGCCAGATGAGCAGCTAGGCAGGACCCTTAGATCTAGGAGCCTTTTCATTAAAGCCTTGTCCCAGCCTGTGAAGGAGGCATTTGGCCCCTTCCTTGCAATAGTGACCATACATTCTATTAATCCCCTTCTATGTTGGTTATGACCATATCTCTTGTGAGCACCTAATGTTGAAATTTTCTCTTGATCCTTTCCTTCCATACATGCCAAATCACCATCGAAGGACCAATTGTTGAAATGCTCCTCCACCTTGATGGACGCTTGGGCATGGGCCAATAATTAAACATGGTAGTTAAGTTGTTGGGTCTTGGGATAGACCACCCAACCTTAGCCTGAAGTCAATCCCAGCATGCAAAAGAAAATGGATAATTGAGCAGAAGGTGATCAGCCAATTCATATGCAACCTTACATAATATATATCTTGTCAGACTCGATATCTTGATCGAGGATCTCCCATGAGGCATTTTTTGTGAAGAGTGGTCCAGGTGAAGGCGCCTACCTTCAACAACACCTCACACCCTCAACACAACTTTTTGGGCCAGTCACCTTTTCCATGACGATTTTGGAGCATATAATCGGGTATTGCCCAAAATTGGTAGCACACCAAACTATGCGGTCTTCCCCTAGGTTTAGGTATAGGTTATTAGATTGGCCTATTTCCTTAAGCATTTCTTTCATTTCCCATCAATTGGGAAAGATTCAAAGCACCTCCACTTGCATTCACCCATCTCTGTGACCTCAAAGTAGTTTGCCACCTTATCACCAACCATGTTGTGTAGTATGGGAATGTAATTTTGTAGTGTTTTATCCTCCTTTAGAGCTTGGTTGTCATTCCACAAATCCATCTAGAAATCCACAAATTGGCCATTGATAATTTTCCACATTATATGATTTGTTATCAATCTCATACAATCCAACATAAAGCGCCACACATGAGACCCGGATGAAGGATTTACAATGGTTAATATTCTTCTCAGAGAAGTATTTATTCTGCATTATGTGACACCATAGCTTCCCCAAGAATGAGAACATTTTACAAACCATTTTGGCACCCAAGGCGATATTATGTTGTTTAAGATTCCTTATCCCGACACATCCCACATCACAAGCCAATCTTACTTTGTCCTAGTGAATTAACAAAATCCTTTTATTTTTTGTTGGAGACTTACCAAAGGAATTTTTTTATTATATTGTCTAGTTTGGCGGAAGTTTTGCCTATTAGTTGATTGCATGCCATCATATATATTGGGATGGTAGACAACATCACCTTTATCATTATTATCCTGTTGGCAAGTGTTAACCATTTCCCCTTCTAGGAAGAGGCCCAACTAGTACAGTTTTCAATTATCTCATTCCATAGCGTTGTTCTTGCTATTCCATTAAAAAATTTAGCTCCCAAATATTTTCTAGGGGTTGAATCTATCCCAATACCGAGAAGTGAGGTTATCCTCTTTTGAACTGGTTTCTTCATGAAGAAGAAGAAAATCTTGGATTTATTTTGATTTATCTTTTGTTCGAACAACTCAACATATTTCCCTAATGTTTCTTTTATGAATTGTGCTTCTGCTACAGAGGCTTCTCCATATATAACCGTATCATCCACAAATTGGATATGTGGTAATGGGTCTATATTCCTTGCCACTTGGAAACCCCACCAATGACCCTTTAGGTGTTGGAAATCAATCATACGACTAAGCGCCTCTGTCATGATGATGAATATAAATGGGGAGAGAGGGTCCCCCTGTCGAAGACTGTTGGACGACTCAAAAAAGAGACACGGGGAGTCGTTAACAAGAACAATGAAACATGTTGTGGATATGCAATAAAATACCATTTCCAACCAATTTTTATAGAAGCCAAAAATATTCATAACTTCCATAAAAAAATACCATTTCACCTTTTCATAGGCTTTGCTTACGTCTAGCTTTAACATCATGCATTGTTGTTTCCCACAATTGATAGAGTGCAAGGATTCGTTTGCTACTATAATACTAGCTATGATTTCCCTCCTAGGAGTGAAACCCCCCTGATAGACAAAAATGATGTGCTCGAGAACATGCTTTAGTCTTGAGGCCATTGTTTTCATTATGATCTTGTAAATTGTATTGCATAGTGATATTGGTCAGAAGTCGTCAAATGTTTAAAAGTCTTCCTTTTTTGGTACTAGGGGGATATCAATATTGTTCATGTCCTTGAAAAATATTTTATGTTTTTTGAAGTCTTCAACAATTTCCTAGATTTCCTTCCCCATGAAATGCCAATTTTTTTGATAGAATATTGCAGGGAAGCCATCAGGTTTAGGCGCCTTATCTGGGTGCATCTCAAATGTGGCTCTTTTTACTTCTTCTTTTGTGAAAGGTGTGGTGAGAGAGGTATTTTTTCCATGGGTGATCCCACAATAGTGGTTTACAATTTTTGGCCAAACTGGACATCAAAATTATTATTTTTAACTAAATCTTCACATTCGGGCACCTATAGCGGCTAAACCATGATGAATTTGAAGATGATGCAAACTAGAGTCTCATCAAATTTTGTTTCTAGATTCTAAAAATATTTTTTTCAAAATTTTTGGAATTAGATTGCACTTCTTTTTCCATCTCCTACAAAAACTGGTTTTTTTCAGAAAACATCATTTTTAAAAGGCGACACTCACCATATACAACATAAATTTTTTTGTATGAAGGATAAAATTCTAATTTTTTCGAATTTAGATTTGTAACTACAATATCTAGCACTTTCATTTGGTCTCATAGTTTTTTATTAAATATTTTTTCCTTAATCAAGTTTCGAAGTCAAACCAATTGCAATTCAGACATAGGCGAACTGTATACAACATAACTTTTTCTGTATGTACCGATTTTATTTTTTTAATGGATCAAAGACATCAATACCCAACACGAACATATTTTAAAAAAAACTATTTTGATAATCCAGATGTGCAAAACAAAGAGCTTGATTTTTGGTGAAAACCTATGTTTAATAACTAAAAAACACATACAGAATAAAACCAAAACATATTAAAATTATATTCGTTGGATAGCTCATTCTGAGGACTACCTGATTCTAGTTGGGTTTGTGAAGATCCCTCCATTTTCATCCTCAACCCGAGCTCCGAAGTGCCAAAATTTAGGTTTTTTTTGTGTCTCAGATGGGAGATGAGGGATAAGGGGGGTTCGTACGAACCCATAGGGGTTTGAGCGAACCCCTTCAAAGAGGTTCACTCGAACCCCTTTCCTATGCATTTTTTTGTTTTTTTTGGTGGCCAAGATTCAAAAGGGTTCGCTCGAACCCTGGTTCGAGTGAACCCCTTATTGGTTCGGTCGAACCAGTAGGTTCGTACAAACCCCTAAAATCACTTTTTTTGCCTTGGGGTCATTTTTTGTGAGTTTTCCTTCCTCACCTGAATTGTAAACAACTATTGTGGCTTCACCCCCATCCATAATTAGCTTGGGGATGCAACTAATGACATCACCTAAGTTGAGCAGGAAAAAATCATCATCGGGGATAAGGAGATTGTGGTAGTATGTTGTTGCGAGTCTTTGTACATGTTTTGGGTCGGAGAAGGCATTGCCACCCTCATCCTCAATCGAAATAATTTTATTTTGCAACTTCCTTACTTTGGTAGAATTATAAAAAATCTTGGTGTTTTGATCACCATCTTCAAGCCATGTTTCCTTGATTGAAACTTCCAAAACTGTTGGTGTAATTAATTATTTAATTACACTTACATAAGTTTACTTAGGAATTTAATTATATTCCTAGGTATGATTTACAAGGTGATAGGTTCACATGTTTGCCTAGGGTGTTTGAGGAGTTCGCCATAAACTCCTCCTCCCTTACTAGAATTTCCATTTGCTCGATGACCAACTGTTTTTATTTTATAAAATTTGATTCATACATACCATTGCAGATTATGTGCTTGTTGAGTTCCTCCAACTATTTCTTTGTTCTAGCCTTCTCCATGAATATATCACCAAACAAATTCTTGTTCCAATTTGTCAACTTGTCTTTCAAGAATTGCAACTTACACATGAATTTGTAGCTTTTGGTCCCAACATGCCTTCATGTGTTAGACCACCATTTTTCTAAAAAAGGCACCAAATCCGATCTTCTTAGCCACTTTTTTTTAATTTAAACAAGCTTTGTGATGGGCCCCATCTATACTTATGGTTAGCTCAACTGAGAAATGGTCTAAGCTAGAAATAGGGAGAATGCATGTTGAGAGGGAGAAGTCAAAAAGCCATAAGTCATTGTAGAAAAATCTATCAAGATTTTTTGTGATGTTGGTGAATTCAACGCATATGTTAGTCCATGTGAATCTGCCATTTTTGGTTGGGACCTCATTCACCTCCGAAGATTCAACAAAATCTCATGTTACACCCTGTCTCTTAGTTACCGGGTCACTTTTACCTTCATGAGTAAATATGATGATAAATACTAATCGTGACCTTAATGTGTTTAAAAGGGTGAATGAAATATTGAAATATGTATTATGATGTTATTTCTTTTAAAGGAATGATTATATTTTATATTGATGAAAATACGATGAATATATATGAATTACAATATGATTACTTTAATGCTTTGATTATGCAAATGATTTATGATGCAAATATATTTCATGTAAACGACTAACTACCTTTGTGTTGTGTTAAGTTGGATGGAGGAAGGATCCAAACCCTCAAGTACGAGAGGGGGAGTATCACTCAGGAGAGGAGCTTGGTCTGGTAACCCTTAATGAGCCTAATTGAGCATACACACATTCACATCCTAGTTGGTTAGGTTGAGTCAAGATTAGTTTGGGAAATGGTAAGTAGTCTTTAGTCTTGTTTGAGGTTAAGATCTTGTTCTGTGAATGTTCTTGATCAAGGTTATGCGATCAAGAGTCTCTATATCAGGTGAAGAGTTCTTCTTTGTATGTTCATATTTGTATACGCTAATCGATGAAGTATATACACTTCGTGTAAATACACCAATAAATATCGAGGTAATGATATATATATAATGTGTACATATATATATTGATATAGGTGTATGAAGTTACGTTAATGAAAAGTACATATACATATACATATATATATATATGCATACAAATATATATACATAGTTATTATCGAGATATGCATAAATATATATGTGTACATTCAAATGGAAATTAATGCATTTGTTAATCTTGAGAAAATAAATATGTATATATATAAAAGATATGTTATATATATATAAATGTTTGAAATATTATATCAACACATATAATGCACAACCTTTGAATGAAGAAAGGCTAGTGTTGAATGTGCAAGATAAAGTATGCAACACATAGTTTATACTATGTTTGATATATATACTAAATGCTTTATAGCGCATTGCATAGTGTTGTTTATGGGAAACAATAACAAGGCTTATACCAACACATTTAGAGACAGAGCATAATTAATGAGTTTAAGATTGTGCATAAAGCAAACATAAGACCAAGTCAACAAAGACTATGAGGCATGTATGAAGTGAGTATTGTTGTGTATACATTGAAATAGGAAGTAAATGCAGATTTTAACAGAGTGGAAATTGTCTTACCCACGCTATCATAAAGGGGCGCCAACATATATTTGTGGCACCAATGCAGAAGTAAATGGAATGCATAAGAAGTCTTTTTACTGTGCATAAGTTTGGAAAAGCAATATCTTAGCCTCGAGACTCACTCAATGTAAAATTGGCAGAAATATAAGAAGGAATTTGATGTGCAAACCAAATAGGAAACTTGCTAACAAGCTTGTTGTTCATTTGACTCAATAAAAGAGTCTTGTTGTCCCTTGAAACAAGTTGACTCAGCCATTTGAAAGGTGAGGACTATTAAGTGTTGCAAACCTGTAAGTTAGTTTTATGAGTCGTTGCATGAGGATAGAAAGGTGGCAATAGTACTAGCTTGTTTGTAGCATTTGGTTGCTCACATTTTAGTATATATAGAGGTGCTCATTCTACCATTTGCTACACTTCTCATTCTGATTACTCTGTTGTTATTCTACTACAATTTTTATACTAGTGAGTTGAGAGCTTGAGAGTTAGAGAGTTGCTTTGCTATTTTGCATTTGTGGTTGTTGAGAGGTTTGGTGAGAGGCTAGAAGAATGAATTAAGTTGATCTTAGAGGAAGTATCAAGCGGGCTTGTGGAATTGAGCTAGGAAGGGATTTTAATCAATTGGAGCTTTTATACAAGCATGCTAGTTTCTATACCCCTGTCTTTTATGTTGGAAAGGTTAAACAATTTTGATTACTATGTTGGAAATGAATGGTTTTGAGTATTTCATGATGCTTGTTTATGCTTGCACGTTCTTAGTTGTTTCTTGCTTTGGTGGAATCTATCCATTGGGTTAATACTTTTATATACCCTATATGGGAATTTAGATGGTAGTGTTTCTATTTAGACTATATGTAGTTAGTCTATACTATACGTATGTATAATGAATTGTGAAATGTGGTTTACATCGATGTCTTGAGGTAACTTGTATTTGTTAGCTTATTATGCTAGATAAACCCTTGTGGGTAATAAGGTTAATAATACAACGAGAATGATGGTATGATAGATATATCATCATTGTTAGGTTGCAATGTTGTGTGAACAATATTGATAGGTTATACGTAATTGATTTCTCGTATCTCCTTGAAAGTAGGGAGAGAGTCTTATACCTAGGGTTAGGGTGTGTACTTGATGGCTATATCAATATTCAATGGTAAGGTTGAGAAATGTATTTTTTGGTTATGTTATCTTCTTATTTTGATTTAGAGTCTATTCCTAGTCACATAATTCTAAAAGAGGACTTATGTTTCGACAACCAAAAGCTTATTGAGAAGAGGTCTTGAAGGTGCAAAAGCACAAAACTCTTCTCAAGATAATGTCCTCTAGATTATATACAACTGTAGTGAACATAGTAAACATGTGATTATTTGTGGTATATTGAAAGAGAGGTTTTACGATTTGTTTATGATCACTTGATCGTTACATCACTTTTAGTTGAAACCCTAGGTAGAGAATAACCTATTTGATTGGGTTGTTTACTTGATTAATGATTGAATCAAATAGGTTGGGATTTAACTATATGATCTAATTGATCATTTGATTGTTGATGATATCTTGATTGAAGTCATTTATTGTCAAAGATTATACTTTTGATTAAGGTCATTTATTGATGAGATTATACTTTTGATGGGAGTCATTTATTGTTGAGATTACACTCATGAATGGAGACTTTTATTATTGAGATTGTACTATTGAAGTAGAGTCATTTAATGTTGCGATGTTATGTTTATCCATGTGAATAACTTGGTTATTCCTGGGGTTAGGATAATCCATGGGAAATGGGATAATCTATGTATTTTGAAATACTTAGTAGCAATGTCAATTAAATATGAGTTAATGGGAAGGTTATTCGTGGGGTTAGGATAATCCATGGAAAAGGGGATAAACTATGAATAGAATATGAATGGTCAAAACCAAATCGAACAATTATTGTGGTGAAATCAATGACCCTCACTCGAAGTATTGGGTGATGAATCTTTGGCCAAAGTAGTGTAGGTAGCCACTGTCTACATTGTTAGTTCACTATGATCCAAGTACATACTAGGCTGAGAATATCATATATGTAGAAGTAGACATTATGGTAAGCTCTAGATATGTAGGACACATCACAACACTCAGAAAAGACTAAATAAATTATGAGGTTACCAAATCAATCTCTTCGTCGAAGGGTAGGGCCATCTTACCAGTTTGGTAGATGTGTAGGGGACCATAGTAAGTCCATGGTTGGTGGAAAAGTGCTTGAGTGATGCTTCTCCTCATGTAGTTAGCGACCGAGATTTGGGATGTATGTGCCAGTATTAGGGACAATTATAATGCATGCATCAATGATAGGGACATCTAGAATGTATGCACCAATGTGAGGACATCAAGGATGTATGCCCATGTAGGGACATCTGGACCATTTGTATCTCTATTTTGGTAAGCTCTTGGAAGCTATGTATTCATGCATCCATCTCTATGGAAATTGTAATGTTATCATAAAATTTATGTAATATGGAATCATTACATGGATTTTTGTAATGTTTCGATGTAATGCAATGGGAAAGTTTGGAATGAGGTTATTTTAAATGTGCATATTGTTATTGGATTATAAAAGAAAAAATTAATCACTATATTTGTTCACATGTGGGTTTAAACATGGTAACAATCAATGGGTTGAACAATGGGCATGTTACATCTCAAAAGATTCTAGACACCAGTGATTCCATCCTCAAACCATCGTTCTTCTCATTCATCCGTAAGATGGTGTTGAAGTCTCTGCCAAGTATCAACTTGCACCCTTTATTATCCTCTATCACTATAGTAAGTTTCTCCCACAACTCTATTTTTTCTTGATTCTTAATCAACCCATAGACATTAACTAACATAAACTTGAGGCTTGATTTTAGACAACATACCTATAGGACCATCCTCTTTCAAACTGACCTCCACATTGTTTCTTCTCCAAATCGCCCTCAACCCCAACCACTCCTTAGCACTTACTGAGAACTCTCCCCATTGATACTCAGAAGATAGAAAGAGATTATAAATATTGCCCTCCAATTTGGTTCCCTGGAGGATCACAATATCTACATATCTACATTATTGTTCTCTAATTGACGCTTGATTAAGTATTCATTTGTTAGGGGTGTTTAAGCCCCTAACATTCTAATTTGTGACCTTCATGGATTCCTAAGGGACTCCCTTAGTACTTGTCAAAAATATTTCCGGCTGGTAATTCCTTTTTCCTTCATCAGCTCTTCTCTGATTTGGTTGTAAGACTTTCAACCTCTTTTTTCATCAACCCAGTGTTGCACTTCAGGATCTACGATGTCGATTGGGATATACTTCTTGGATCGGTGAGCCTTAGCTCATCATATTCTGCCTCCTCGTTTGAGTCGAGACCTTAACTCGGATCTAGGGCATCCGTGCTAAGAGGGTTCTTGGCATTGCTATCACAAATAAGCCCGAGCTTTAGTTGCTTTGTTGACATACATGTTGGGACCGGTATGTTATTCATCAGGGGCCGATAGCCTTTGCTTCTGCTGGTACTCCAATAATTCTTCTCTGTTCAATGTGGGCTAACCACAGACCTAGCGGAGGCACAGACCTATTTTCATCCCCCGATTGGTGTGGTGGGTTTTCTTTTGTGGGGTTTGTGGATCCTTTCTGGGAGGCAGATCCATCCTTTTTTGGGGATTGATATCCAACTTTCTGTTTCTTGAACAGTCTGTCATTACATGTGTTTGCCTTCTGCAATTTAAGCAATACAACTTTTCTCTTCTAATTCCAATATTTACAACCAGTTGCCATTTTCAGATCTGAGCAAGACATCTTTTGGAATTGGCTTGATTGCAATAATTTGCAGGTGAGCATATACGTACGAATTATTCTCCATGAGGTGTATGTCTAAATCGATCAATGTTCCCAATGACTAGCCGATTTTCTCAAGGCACTCCTCAGACCAAAACTCCATTGGCAGATTATATAGCTTGACCCATATGGCTTCATGGTACGGATCAAATTCCCGAGGGTTAAATCTTGGTTGCCATTTCTGCATGTATAGCGAAAATTCGCCAATTTTACATAGTCCTCTTTGCAGGACTTCCTCTTTATCCTCTTTCGACAGGAAGGTCACGATGAAGAAACCATTTGGGATAAACTTGATGACATGCCGAGCTTTCCATTTGGTGGCCGTCCACTGCAAAATTTGATCCCATTTGAGGCGGGGACCAATCAACCTACAGATGATAGCCGAGTCAAGCAGGAGCTCACTATCATCCGCCACTTCTTCAAAAACATCGATTATTAGGGCCGAATCCCAGCCTTCCAACTATTCACAATTTTTCGCCTCTCTTTGCTTCTCCCCCTTCCGATCCTTCGCTAGGTCAAACTCTCGCGCCTCGCTCTGCTACGATATTACAAACTACATATGAAATATTTATTATTAATTCATATTTTTTAATAATTATTAAATAATTTAATATAAATATATTATAAAATATTCATTAATATATTATAATTAATATTTATGATAATATATTATTATTTAAATGATATCAAAGGAAATAAGGTATGACGAAATGTGAATGTCAATGGTTGTGAGATCAGATAGTTGGATAGCTTAAGTTACCTTTTCAAATATGATTTATTATATTATTTATTTGTTAATTGTATAATTAATATTTAATGTTTATGATAATATTTTATATTGAATAATATTAATTATTAAATAATAGTTTAAATATATTAAATATAGTTTAAATAAACTATCATAGGGATAGAGGAGAGACTAGATCTTATGACTTCTTGTCTACAACTAGATGTTTTAGTCAATCAAACTAGATCTTTCGCCCCAATTAACAATTAATATTATCATGAAGATTAATTTTTTTAATTAATAATTACTAGAATCTAATCAATAAAAATGATAATAAAAATTGATAATATAACAAGTACCCCTAAGTTTCCTGTACAATAGTATAAATGTATAAATGTACGTTGCTTAAAAAACTCACACGTTCACAATTGAAACTAAACATATTTCATTTGCTGCAATATATTTTGCACATAAAATATTTAAACCTCTATTTAACACATAAAAATTTAAACCTCCAATATTTTATTATTTGAAAAATACTGGTTAGTACATAATACATTTAAACCATCAATTTTTTTTTTTTTAAAAGTATTTGTAAAACTACATGAAGACCCAAAAAATGACTCAAACCTCCTTAACCAATCAGATTGCCAATAATAAATTTTGAAAATATTTTAAATAAAAAATTCTACCATTTCATACCTTAACAGATACACAAATTATTCTTCTTGTTAAGGGATTTTTTTTTGGTTAAAGTGATTTGGATAATTCCTCCTGTCTAAGAGATTTAAAAAAACATTATAAAATGATGCAATGAGTGCTAAGTGGACCATTCATTATCATGAGAGATGGGTTCTTGTGAACCACTACTCATGAATCATGGATCAATGAGTTTGACTTGAAAACTACACGATTGAATTCTGATAGCAATATCATAATTTGACATGCTGTGAAAGAAACCTCCAAATCATCAAATTATATTTAGTCGGAGACCCTAAAGGCTAAGTTACAATATAACAAAAGAGGTAAGCCCAACTGAACAAAGACAATGAACACGAAAATTATAGAACCAAAAAACGGGGCCAGTCTTCAAATCATAATTAGATCTTATATATACCCATTGTTCTCAACCTGTTCTGGGGCCAAAGCAGAGCGTAACATTCCATTTTATCGGAAAAGTTTCGCTGGATCATGAAAAAGATACCCAGTTCCTCATTTTCATCGCAGTTTTTGGTCTTTTCAAACGCCCTTATTGCAGAGACATCCAAAATTGCAGGAGAAGGCGTTTTGAGTTACAGCAGCAGATCACATAAAGGCAGGTACCAGCAATTTTTATATTTAGCTGTTGTTTCCTCAACATTTTGCGAATTCTCCTTAACCTACTATTCTCTAAATTTAAAAAAAAACCAGGCGATTTGTTCAGGTGTAAAGTAGATTAGAACTATAGTTCAACAATTCCAGTTTTTTGGTTAAACTATCGTCTAGGGATAATTGGTGGAAGTTTACTGCAACTGGCCTAGGTTAGGATTGTTTGGGACTCTTTGGACTGGGAATCCCCATAGTGACACCATCCACTTATTTGGCTTTACCGAATCATAAAAAGGGGTTTCACCGAACAAAACATAAATAAAGGAAAAATTCCAGGTTCTTTGGGGGAATTGTGTACGGTAAGAGCTAATGCCAATTAAGATGGGTCAATTGTATTAATCAGATCGTGCAGTTTTATTAGAAAGGGCTAATGCCACGATTCATTCTGGTGATGAGCACTCCATCGGTTATGCTTCCTGGCTTTCCCAATTAATGTCCAATTCTACTTCCTTCCACCTTCTACTGCCGCTGCCCTGTATGGGTTTCTATCTAATGCCTTTGGGAGGTAGCTCTTGACTCCTTTCCAAGCATGGTCTGGTCTGTCGCTCAATTGCACCCCATCTTCATTGTTTTTGCCCAATGAATTGCTGGTTGTAGATGATGCGTGTAAAACAATTCATCAGAGACACTGTTTTTTCCTTTCCCACGATCCTCTTTCCATTCAACACCCATAGAGACAATTGGGGCATCCTTTGGTGTAAGAAACACAAATTTCTTGCGTCAGGGAAAAACAAGCTCCTTGCTGCCTTCCATCACTTCCCCAAGATCTTTTGGCATGCTCCTTTTCCAAGGAACACTCCCCATTGTTCATATCACCCCCTTTGCTTGGGTCTACTATGCTAATTCTCTTTATGATATCCTTGATTGGCCTACTGCAAGAGTCCCCTCTTCCTTCTCCTCATCTCTTGTTTTCTGCATATCACGTCTGGAGAGCTATTTTGGAGCTTTGAACTACCATGTGGCTGATTGCAAGGGGCTTAAAGCATAGTTTCTCAAGTGTGGTGTGGTTTCACTTTGAAATGAAGCAAGAGTGCAAAGTGCACTTCTTATAATAATCTATGAGAGGAGGTATGTGCAAAAATTAAACTAATCATACATTTACAAGGAAGTAGACACAAAAACAATATATCATAACCCATTGATTTATGTGGGAAAAATCCTTTTAGGAGAAAAATTTCACAGTCGAAAGCAATTCAAAGTATTATTCGGTAATCAAAGTTTACAATACATATGTAGAGTTTAAGCCTTCATAAGAGTATCGCCAACAAGAGATCTAGAGTAATTTTGACAACATAATAGTACCTACAATACTCGTTATTAAAGCTTCATTTCAAGAACCCAATAAATAGGAGAAGCTAAAACCACCTAAAATGTGGTGCTCAAATCTTTAATCAAACAATTCAATGCCCAAATCACAAGATGCGTCCACAAGCCAAAAATAACATATTCTTCCACCTACTATAAGTTCATCACAATCCATACACCAACTTGGGATGTTTTATTTTGGTTCCATCATTTCCATTCAAAGATGCCTTATGATGTGAAGTTAGTCAACAAGTGTAACTCTTTACAACTCTCTTATGTGTCATAGATGCTCTTACATTTATGGTGCGGGAGGCCCAACTTCCAGAGGCCATAACTTTTTTTTTAGGAAGATGATTGAGCAAGTATTTTTTAAATTGTAGAGCTTGAAGGGATCCACATCCCCATCATTTGGGAATCAATGACGGTCCATATGGAAATTTTCATGGCCAATAATGAGCTCTATAGCCCAAAAAATTATTTTTTCTTTTCTATAGCTCAAAAAATATACTTTTTGTATTCTTAACTTTATTATGCAAGGTTGAGGCACCTTTTCTAACATTCTCCCACTTGTCAAACACCTTGCAAAAGCAAAGGGAGTACCAACGAGAGGCCCATAGACGCACAACACCACCTGAACTTTTGTATGTTTACTGGCTTTGTTAATATATCTACAATATTTTGCAAAGTGTCAACTTTCTCCAACATCACCCTTCCATCCTCTTCCATGTCACAAACAAAATGGTAATAGACATTAATGTGTTTAGTCCTTGTAGAAAAGGTTGGGTTCTTTGCTAGAGCTATGACACTTTGACTATCACATTGAATTCTAATAGCTCTTTGACTTAGTTTCACATTTGAACACAATCTCTTAAGCTAGATGGCTTCTTTACAAGCATGAGTAGCTGCTATGCATTTAGCTTCTATATTGGACAAAGCAACCACAAGTTGCCGCTTGCTCATCCAATTAATAGCAGTATTGAATGAAGTGAAAATGTAAATAGTGGTTGATCTTCTATTGCCGATATCACTTGCCCAATCTGAATCCACAAAGCCACAAATATTCATTAAGTGTTTGTCCCTCATAGAATCACCATGATAACAAATAAAGTACTTTGAGGTACCCCACAAATATTTGAAGTGTTGGAAATGTTGTCATTGATGTCAAAGGTGTACGGGCAAGATTATTGTTGAGAACGACAATGACAAGAATGATAAGTGTGGGGATGAAACAAAGGACTTGTAATACCTTGTCAAGCAATCAAGAAGTTGCGAATGATTCACAAAAACTACTTACCATTAATAATGAACTAGATGATGACAATATCTTTCTCCCAAACGATACATTTGGAGACTTGATTGCATTAGATAGAAAGCTTGATACTTATGAAAAGATTTGAATTTATCCAAGAAAGTGCAAAGTGCAGCAAGTAACCATGATAAGAAGCGAGAGAATTAATAGAGCAATTTAATTAATACATGGAGCCATTTACAAAGGAAGCAATTGAAATGTTCCTTGCCGGAATGGTGTTTAGATTTATGCAATTTGGTACTTTGATGGATGTTCTTTTTTGACAAACTCATTTCATTTCTTTTGCATGCGAACAGCCATTAACAATAAGGTGAGGTAAACAGAAAATTGATATCACAAATCTGAAACACAATCCCCTATAATGGACTGAATTTACATTGCATATTCAATTATACATTTTCAGACCCATAATCTCCACATACTGAGCTTCATACATTATTGGAATAAGCAGAGTATCATTCAGAAGTTTCAAACAGTCCTATGCATACTCCAGATTACACCACTTAGAACAGATTAGACAACTAATTGACTCTATCGGCTGTGTCAATGTATTTTCTGGTTTTTCTTCTAGAACAGAGACCTTGCTGAAGAGTGATGGGAACGACTAGTGAAAGGCCTGAGACTCAGCTACCACCACGTCCAATGTCAGTTCTGTTCCTGACGTCACCTGTAGGTCTTTATGGAATGTGACTAATCTCCCAATTGCAGCTAGAAGGAAATAAGGCGGCAACTATATTTCATATAGTCAGGTTGGTGATTGATTTTTTCTCTTTCTATTTTGTCTTTATCGGCAGCAAGCACCCTAACAGCACCCGGCAGCTTCTAATCGGCTTTCTTGTCTCTTTCGAAGCCTTGGCAAATGCTAAGACAAACCCATCAGAAATTTACAGCCTTTATTGATTCTTCAACATCGAATTCTTAAATGTTGTCCCTTATCCACCTGGTGTTTGCTAATATTCTGTGATGACCTCTTAATATTTCCGCCTCTGTCCAGAATCCAGCTCAGACTGCTTCCATTCGCTCAAACACTTCCTCAAACTCCACGCACTGTACTTGCACAAGAATTCCAGTCATTTCACAGTAAATTATTCAAGGATATGGGGTTTCCATCCCATATTTCTCAGGGGTTTCGTCCTGAAAAGACCTTCTCAAGGTTTGATAGAAGAATAAAAATCAAGTTAATTTCCGAATGCCTCTTCTTCCCAAGTCGAGCCTCTTATCAAACCAAAGTTGCCACTTTTCTTCACCCAAAAATCAGTTGATCCTCCAAAGGAGATTTTATTTCTACTTTTGAAAAATCAGAAGTCTTATCCAATTCGCATAATCGCTCTTATTTGAGAATAAGCGACTTAGGCTTATTTTAATTTATTTCCCACCATGTTGGATTGCCTAGTGAAAGAAGTCATCACCTAAAGTGGCCCCTTCAATACTCCAAATGAATAATTAAATAATTTCAAATGAAACTATAGCTTTTAAGACTCCAATTTAATTATTCGTATTATTCCCTTAAATTTATTTCTAATCTCGGGAATTCAAAGATTAGAAAATCTCTTCAAGTGACATTAAATGAAGAGGGACATTACAGTCCTCCCTTCCCGGAGATTGCTTGTCCCAAGCAATCGATACCTGCATATCCAACACCCACTTCCAGGATCACATATCAGTCTCCGAAATCTGCAAGCTCTGTTATCAGGAACACTGTACTGCAAGAGATTTGTAAATGACATCACCTTGTCCCTCCTGGAAAGTAGTATTATGATCCTCAACATGTAATCAGAAAACTCACCATTACATACCTTAATCTTCGCAAAAAACCGCTGCGCTACTCTGATTATCGTGCTCTCCGAATTCCCATAAGGATGATGACTCAAAATTGGAAGTGTATATGTCATGCAACATATAGAGTTATTTACCTCATCATCCACAAAACGAGCCTCCATCTTCTTTGTTGTCGCTACACTTGGAGCACCATCTGCTAAAGCTCTTAATACAATCTTTTTCCCATCCGTTGTGAACTCTAAGCATCCGCTAGAAATCCTGTATGTACCTCCCAAGTGACTGCAACCATGGAATGCCCAAAACAACATCAGGTTCACCAATCCCAATCGCATAAAAATCATCAGTGACCACATAATCATTCAACTGCACGCTCAACTGAGGAATCTTCTTAGTGCAACTCGTTTTAAATCTGTCAGCCAACGTAACTCTAAAACCTGGAAATTCCTCAACTTGTAGTCCCTTCTTCACAACCAATCCCTCGTTAATAAAGTTGTGAGTAGCTCCATTGTCAATTAAATAAGTGATCCGCCGTCCCTTAAGAACTCCCCCCACTCGAAAAGGATGATACTTAGGAACTCCTGATAGTGTTGCCATAGTACCATGAGCTATTTCTCCTGTGTTGGTATCATTGTGTGGTTGCTTTTTATGATCACTATCTGAAACTCGTGTCAACCTCCTCATCAGTATCGGGATAGACCTCTATGTAATGCACCTTGCCTTTTCCAATGCACCTGTGATTTGAGTCCCACGGTTCCTTGCAAGTAAAACAAAAACCCTTCCCACGTAGCTCATTCCTTGTTTCAAAATCCAGCATAGGTTGCATAGGCTTGGGCTGATTGGAATCCTTTTGTTTTGTCTGCAATTCATTGAAGGTCTTTCTCTGTGGCTGGAAAGGCGATGTAGTCTCCAAATCAAGGGCTAGGCCAATGGCGTCATGTAATGTACTAGGCTTATGAGCCTTCACTAAACCCCTCAATCTGTCACCCAGACCCTCAACAAACAGCATAGTAACACGCCTCTCAGACATATCAGGAACCATGACTACAATCTTCTGGAATTCATTAATATAAGTCTCAACATGTCCACTCTGCTTTAGCTAAGCCAAGTCCCTATAGTAAACCTCGATATCCTTTCGGTCAAAGCGTGCAATCAATTTATCAACAAACTCCTCATATGAATGTATCATGGCATGGTCATGTGAAACCAACCCATGGTGCCACCAGTCATATGCTACTCCCTCCAGATGCATCGTGGCAAATTGAATAGCCTTATCTTCCTCCATCGGTTTCAAGGACAGGAAGGTGTCAAGCTTATGGACCCATGATCTTGCACTTATTTTCCCGCTCCCATCAAAGGTTGGTAAAGGAACCTTATTCAATGCTTCCTTGTATTCCTTGGATTGAGTTCCTTGACCGGTTTGCCTTCGGAGACCCCTTTCTTGCCTCTCAAGTCTAGCTCTAGCTTTATCCCTCCGTTGATTCATAAACTGATTTAGATTAATTGCTTGCCTCACATCAGGTGGAAGCATTATGTATTCATTGTGGGCCACCATAACATCAACAATGATAGCTGGGTCTTCCTCCAACTTCGGAATGGGCTCCACTTCAGGCTGTCTTGACACAAATGTAGGACGTAAAGGCCGATCAGACCGTGTGCTCGCTGTCCTAACAGTATTAGAGGCTGCTCTGTCACGATTTCTGTGCCCAACTTCACTTCTACTATGGCCATTGCTTGATTTGCTTGATCTTGAACAGCCCACTCTCAGTTGGCCCATGGCTGTGATCATACGATCCTGAAACTCCTGAAGCACCTGCTGCTGCTGTGCAAATGTGGTCAAGAAGTTTTCCATCTACGCATTCAAATTTCTTGGCGGTCTGTCACCTCTTCTCTCACCCATCTCAACTTCAACCGTGTTATTACCAACTCCTTCCTGTTGTGCTGACCTGCTTTTGGTGAAATATCTATGTGACATGCAATAGCCCAATTATACAGCTGATCAATAAGATAACATGCATGTCATGTTCCCGAAATAGCAATACCATAAAGACCAAGTGTTAAAATACAAATAAATAAATAAATAAAATAAATAGCAATATTAATATTAAATATAAAATAAATGTGTACCATATCTATATAAAAATATAAAAATATAAAATAACAAATATAATAATAATATATAGGCAAATTATTGTTATTTCATTCTAGTATTAAATAACTTAATATAAAAAATAACAATAATAAATAAATATTATAATCATTACATATCAAAGATTGTAATACATTAGAATAAAATAATAATAAGATATTAGCAAATTGGTTTTATTAGTATACTTTAATGTTAAAATATGTTCAATAGAACATCAAAATAAAATAATAAAATAAGTATATAATCTGAAATATCATAATTATTAGTAATAATATATTATTTTCAAAAATAGATATTATTGTGATAATAAGCCTTCAAAAGCAGCAATTAAATCTAACAAAGGGATATATTTTATGAAAAGTCACCTCTTTCACCAAACAATACATTCCCCTCATAAGTCACCTACCTTGAATGGTATAAATAGAAGGAAGGAAAATAAGGAAGAGGGAAGAACATTGAGAAATACGATTTGCAATTTAGAACAGCAGAAACGATGATTCTTATGCATTGGAATATAGAGCCATTTAATATATATATATATATTATTTAACAGGCATACAAGTATATATGCATAGACATAGATAAATTTTATAATGAATAATATGCAATGAATAAAGAATATATATGAATAAGGAAAGAATAATTATATAAACATATATATATGAATACTAATGGATATAAGTAAAAGAATAATTATATATATATATATATATATACACGATTATGCAATAATGATACTTATAAGTAATGATTACTCTTTAATATAAACATAAGTAGATTATGTATATTTATGAATTGTCCTCATCCTGTGATCAATTCGGTATAAGGTTGAAGGAGGCGAGTAAGGAATCATAAAATGTGGAGAGATACAATTCAGGTAAGACTACTCACTTAGCTTTAATAGTTAATTTCCTCAATCTGACATAATAATGCTGCATAAACCCTTGACCCAGGCTCCAATCGATCTGTGTATTATTGAATATATTATCCAGTCTTTAGTCATTGAAATATATAAGTGCTTTTGATGTGTTGTGAAACCATCCCTCCTTGATAGATCATAATCTGGAAATAGATTCTTGGCATTGATATTTGGCATTAGATTTGGCGGACTATGTAGTCCTTGAACAGATATGGACCATGTACCTTTTTCAGAATTGGTTCTAATGATGCTTGATCTACATTTATGTTTGATTGAAGTTTGAATTTCGCAAAATTGCAATTCTAACGAACTAATGCTGGAACTGTAGGCTATATTGAATTACATCATTGATCAAATGGATATGATGAACATATAGATATGGATACTGCTTAATTTAGTTCTGCATTCTGTTATATTTAGTCATGCACTTTGTTATTTCATCATGTTGCACTGTATACTCTTGTTGGACTCTTCCATAGCATAATAATTGGAAATGTAAATGAATTGCGCATGACTGTATATCTGTAAATTGCATCAACTGTCTTCAAATCTGATTGTGAACCTGCCAGGAGAGGTGAATCATGACCTATAAGGTTTGTCTAAAAACCCCATCCAGGTTTCGCCCCATTGGCTTGAAGCAAGGGTTGGGCAATCTGCCCCACTGGCCCGGTGCAAAGGTTGGGTCATAGAGGGATGGGGGTTCGACCTAAACATTTTGCCCCGTTGGCCCTAGACAAGGGTTGGGCAATCGGAGGTGGTAGACCATTGGCCCTTAGGGATTCTCCTCTCCTGATGGGCTGAGTGACTCCTCTTATGTTTATCAATCTATATTTATGATTATGTCTGATTTTGGATATTTATATATTAATGCTAACAGCTATGTTGTTATTGTGATGAATACAGATTCCAATCTAGGTAAAAGGACATTCATTTGGAAGGAAGAAACCCTAAACCTAATCAACAAGCAAATTCTAGGGTAGACAAATGGATTTTAGGGCAAGTCCGGGTAAGGGACATTACAATGCAACCCTCTGGGTATAGTCCAAACTGACATGCAATTCTGAATCCCAATAGGATGGTAGGATCACCAACTCTGATACCACTGAAATGTTCCTTGCTAGAATGGTGTTTAGATTTATGCAATTTGGGTACTTTGATGGATGTTCTATTTTGACAAACTCATTTCATTTCTTTTGCATGCGAACAACCATTAACAATAAGGTGAGGTCAACAGAAAAGTGATATCACAAATCTGAAACACAATCCCCTATAATGGACTGAATTTACATTGCATATTCAATTATACATTTTCAGACCCATAATCTCCACATACTGAGCTTCATACATTATTGGAATAAGCAGAGTATCATTCAGAAGTTTCAAACAGTCCTATGCATACTCCAGATTACACCACTTAGAACAGATTAGACAACTAATTGACTCTACCGGCTGTATCAATGTATTTTCTGGTTTTTCTTCTAGAACAGAAACCTTGCTGAAGAGTGATGGGGACAACTAGTGAAAGGCCTGAGACTCAGCTACCACCACGTCCAATGTCAGTTCTGTTCCTGACGTCACCCGTAGGTCTTTATGGAATGTGAGTAATCTCCCAATCACAGCTAGAAGGAAATAAGGCGGCAACTATATTTCATATAGTCAGGTTGGCGATTGATTTTTTCTCTTTCTATTTTGTCTTTATCGGCAGCAAGCACCCTAACAGCACCCGGCAGCTTCTAATCGGCTTCCTTGTCTCTTTCGAAGCCTTGGCAAATGCTAAGACAAACCCGTCAGAAATTTACAGCCTTTATTGATTCTTCAACATCGAATTCTTAAACATTGTCCCTTGTCCACCTTGCGTTTGCTAATATTCTGTGATGACCTCTTAATATTTTTGCCTCTGTCCAGAATCCAGCTCAGACTGCTTCCATTCGCTCAAACACTTCCTCAAACTCCACGCACTGTACTTGCACAAGAATTCCAGTCATTTCACTGTAAATTATTCAAGGATATGGGGTTTCCATCCCATATTTCTTAGGGGTTTCGTCCTGAAAAGACCTTCTCAAGGTTCGATAGGAGAATAAAAATCAAGTTAATTTCCGGAACGCCTCTTCTTCCCAAGTCGAACCTCTTATCAAACCAAAGTTGCGACTTTTCTTCACCCAAAAATCAGTCAATCCTTCAAAGGAGTTTTTATTTCTACTTTTGAAAAATCAGAAGTCTTATCCAATTCGCATAATCGCTCTTATTTGAGAATAAGCGAGTGAGGCTTATTTTAATTTATTTCCCACCATGTTGGATTGCCTAGTGAAAGGAGTCATCACCAAAAGTGGCCCCGTCAATACTCCAAATGAATAATTAAATAATTTCAAATGAAACTATAGCTTTTAAGACTCCAATTTAATTATTCGTATTATCCCCTTAAATTTATTTCTAATCTCGGGAATTCAAAGATTAGAAAATCTCTTCAAGTGACATTAAATGAAGAGGGACATTACAGCAATCGATATTGCTAAGGTAAAGAACTTAATATTAAAGCCAAAAATTGAGAAAGGCAGTGATGAATATAAAAGAGAGTAAAAATGAAAGTAAGGAATAAAATGAAATATCGTTTTCTTACAAGAGCAAATTTAGATGTACTAAGGTACGGCAATAATATCATCATAAGGCAACAATTAAACACTCGAGCAAGCAAAGAGATAAGGCAATTTGAAGATTAAAACAAAATACTATATGGATTGTTTAAAGAAGTCAATCTTCCCATGTTTGCCAACTTATGGAGGAGATAAGTGCTACACAGCCGACCTCTCTTGTTTTGGCACCACATTCAAAATATCAAATTAATATAGTAATCTAGCCGACCTCTATGAAAATAAGAATAATATGCATTTGAGAATAATATCATAACATGGGCTGACCCATATTACTTGTGGCGCCCAAGACAAAGGAAATCAGATTTAGAACTGTCTTCAGCCGACCACATATGAAATCACCCAAGATTAATATAAAGGCAGTGAATTATTTCAAAAGGTAGCAAGGACTTTAAGGATGTTTTGAAGGCTAACAAAAGGGGGCAACTCATTATAAAGGCAGCGATTAATTAAAGGGATAAAATTCATTAGGAAAGGCAGCGATTAATTGAAGGGATAAAATTCATTAGGAAATGCAGCGGTTGTTTTCAAAGGACACATCCATTTGAATTGACACATCTCCCACAAAAAGACACATCTCTTGAATGGTATAAATAGAGATTGGAGGTGGAATCAAAAGCAACAATTCAATTGAATATTTTCTGAGTTTTAAAGCAGATAAAAAAGAGGTTAAGAGCAGAAAATTATGAAGAGTCCTTCAGATTTATTTTGAAGAATATATGCAGCTCTTGTGTGAAAAATAAATGCAGAAATATATGAAGAACATGTGCAAATACTAGTAAAAGTTAATTGCAGATTTATAACAAAAATTGTGCCTGATTTAGAGCAGATTGCTATCACCAAGTGATCCCATGAGTTTGGCAAAGAACATAACAAAGTCATGCAACAATTTGTTTTCTCCATCTTACTCCAATAGAGTGCAACTGGGTGACAATCATGCTGAAAGCATTCAGCTGCTTGGCCACAGAACCACCATCCTTCATCCTAAGGGTATACAACTTCTTTCTCAAAAAAAGTTTATTTTCCAAGGGTTTAGCCTGATAAATCTCACCCAACTTCTTCCAAGAGCTATAGTGGCAGCTTCTTCATATAAATTCAACAATATGGAGTTTTGCAAACAGAGGCTAATGAGACCCTTTGTTTTTCCTTCTATCTTGTCTCAGTCTACTTGTGACATAGCAGCAAGTTTAAATTTGTGTACTGCGACTTGTAGATCTCTGTCCACAAACATATCC
This sequence comes from Sequoiadendron giganteum, assembly GCA_007115665.2. NCBI lineage: Eukaryota > Viridiplantae > Streptophyta > Pinopsida > Cupressales > Cupressaceae > Sequoiadendron > Sequoiadendron giganteum. Next base: position 286,484,869 of record CM021109.1, on the reverse strand, counting down.
TCCATATTGAGCTTCCAAAGGTCTAATTTTGTGCTCAAGATCTTCTCCATTTCTATCCTTAATGCGCTTTCCATTTTTCTTGCTAGATCTTCTTTTGTGTGATCTCCCACTCAATCCAAAATTAGTACAAAAAATCCTTGTCCCTAATGCCTATAATTTGAAGTGACTAGGCTTTGATACCAAGTGAAGGGAAGCAAGAGTCTAGAATATGCTTTCTACACTAATCTATGAGAGGAGGTATGTGCACAAATTAAACTAATCATACACATACAAGGAAATAAACACAAAAACAATATACCATAACCTAGCGATTTAGGTGGGGAAAACCTTTTTGGGAGAAAAATCCCACACTCCAAAGCAACTCTATGTACTGTTCAATAATCAAAAGTTACAATACTTTGTAGATCTAAGCCTTTATAGGAGTATCACCATTAAAAGATCTAGATTAATTTTGGCAACATAAGAGTACCTACAAAACTCACTTTAAAAAAATGTACTGTTCAATAATCAAAAGTTACAATACTTTGTAGATCTAAGCCTTTATAGGAGTATCACTATTAAAAGATCTAGATTAATTTTGCAACATAAGAGTACCTACAAAACTCACTTTTAAAACTTTTATCTTAAACACTCAATAAATAAGAGAAACAATACCTAAAAGTTTAAAAGCATCAAATGGTAATTAGGAAACCATGATTTGGAACCACCCAAAATGTGTTTCCCAAATCCCTAGTTAAAAAATCCAACACCTAAATCCCAATATGAGTCCATAGGCTAAAAATGATATATTCCTTACATCTACCTTAAGTTGTCATAATCCACTAACCAACTTAGGTGCTCCATTTTGGCTTCATTATTTCCATTCAAAAATGTCATATGACATGTCATAAGATGCATTGTAAATTGGTCAACAAGTGTCACTCTTTACAACTCTCTTATGTCTCATAGATGTTCTAACTTTTCTAATATGGGAGGCCCAATATCTAGAGGCCATAACTTTTGAATTGGTAAGACAATTGAGGCCCCTTTTTAAAAAAAAATGTTGAGCTTGAATAGGTCTACATCCTTGTCATTAGGAAATCAATGATGGGCCATTTGGGGATTTTTTTAGGGCCAAAAAAGCCTTTGTGCCCATAATAAGATACAAGGTTGAGACACCATTCCTAGCACACTTGCCAAGCCCATTTTGAAGCTATTCAATGAGGTTGTTTGTTTTGGGTTCCTCTCTACATGGTGACAACATATTATCCACATTCTTCTCAAATTTAGGGATTGATCCAACCCAAGTAATTATAGTACTATCATGATGGGCATGTTTTTGTCAGGCTTTATGTCACAACATTTGACATGATGCTTTTCAAGGTGTTGGAGGATAGGAATTCGAGGGTCAAAGGCATATTGGTTTCAAGAGGGATTTCTAGACTATTGATCACATTTTTACACTTTGTGCCATCGTTGAAGAGGAACACCATTGGTCTTAGAAAGTATATTGTTGTTTTGTGGATTTTAAGAAGGCCTTTGACTCTATCTCGAGGCATCTATTGTTCCAAAAATTGTAGGACATTGGTATTTTTGATTTTTGATACTCTAATTACTTCCATCAAGTGGCTCTCCAAGATAGTGTTTAGATGATTTTAGGCCCCTCATAGCCTCTCTAACTTTGTCAAGATTACTATTGGAGTCAAGAAGGGTTGCCCTCGTTCTCAAACCCATCTACATTGATGACCTTGAGGATTTTCTTAGACACCATATTCATTTGGATGATGGTTACTTGCTTCACCATGTTGTGGTTGCTATATTGCTCTTTGCGAATGATGTGGTCCTTCTTGATGAGCCCATAGTATGGCTATAATTTGGATGTCATGATTTCAAATTTAGAAACTCTTGTTCTCTTTTTATGAATGTTTAAACTCTATGGTTACAAACTTTTAATGTTTATGGGTAGTATTTGATGATAAGAAATCCTATACTTTTGATGCATAAATACCTCAGCCTATCTATAATCATAGCCCTGTTTTGACTTCCCAATTGACTGGTGTGATGAATGTAGTGTTTGAATAAGTAAAATGAATTGAATGCATGCGATTAATGAAGAATGTCGTGCTATTATGAGTGCATGCATTCTTGTGCCTTTGTTGCCATGTGTTCTACAGGTTGTTGGAGCTGATATGAACAAGTCAATACACAGCAGAACTCGCGGGAAAAGGGCGTCTTCAGTGCACCAGCGAAGGAGTCGTTCAAAGCACGGATTCTTTTGTCCGAGTCTTTGGGAAAGAACCAAATGAATCATCGATCTAGGAAGGAGTGGAGCTCTAAATTTCCTCTGAGACAGTTGAGCGGATAGACTCGCATTTATGAAGTCTGTTCCTCCGTCTTAGGTGGCATTTATACCCATGGCTTCCTCTGTTAGTTAGTTAGTTAGTTAGTCGTTTTTCTTTAAATAAAGGTTCCTTTTGCGTGAGTGAACAAGGTTGATAAAAAGAGAGTTTAGACTAGAGCATAGAGATACAATAGATTGTAATTGTTTACTGTTATAATGAAGAACAAAGCTTTGCATTAAGTTTCTTACAAGCAACAACCATGTATGAGATTCAGAAGTATGAATAAAAACTGATGAAGTTTTGAGTTCTATTCCTGCATAATTGGTTAATGCTTGCTAAGGGGGCCCACTTAGTGAGTATCTGTAGTTAACTATTTGCTTTCTGTTATTTATCTGTTAGAATTCCATTTCTGTAAGCTTTAATGCAAACTCAGTCTTAAACTGTTCCTGTAGCATAAGGAATCCATCCCTGTGTCTGTTCCTGCAGCATAAGGCCAGTTCATGGTTTTTGTTTCCAGTAATTGTTATTATGATTCCTGCTTTAGTTAAGTGATGTTTAAGTTAGTAAGACTTTACTTCATGTTCCTGCATCAGAATTAGAATTCCTTCCGAGCATTTACTTCTAGAAAGTTTTGGCTAAAACCAGTTCTTAGTGCACATACAGTGCCGCTCCATTTCAAGTATACGTTCCCTGGTTTGACAAATAAATGAATGACCATAAGAAGATGTTAGTCACCTACTGGAATGTCCAATTTCCAGGTTAGGATTTACCATGACTTTTATATCCTTTTATGGGCGCGACCATTTTTGGCGCCATTGCCGGGAATGGTGTCAAGTTGAGAACCTGTCCTAACCATTTTTAGCAATAGTTTTAGTGTTCAAAGTTTTAGAAATTCTTCATTCAGTTAAGTCCATTACATGCATAGAAGAAGAGACCAATTTGGAAGGTTCCTTCCTAGAAATTTATATATCCAAGAAAATCACCCAAAGATTGACCCAGAAATTGTCCCAGAAGAACCATATTTGGATGCCGGACAGGACCTTGTCACTTCATCTTCTTCTTCCTCGGAGGCCAGTTTGAACCTGTTTGATATACCTGATAATATTGACTTACTCGCATCACGGTTGAATAACCTGCATACCCATAACAATCCACTAGCCGTTGTTGTCTACCAGCCAGGAGCTAACCCAAGACCACCACCACCAAGGATGGCAGTGCCTACTTTTCCCTTTCCACTCCCTGAGTTCCATGACAATAATAATCTCAAAAATATCCCTGCTTCATTGCTCCCAAAGTTCTATGGCCTGATTACAGAAGACCCTCATACCTTGTTCGAATTTGACATCCTATGTAGGAGTTATGATTATACTAGTGATGCCCATAAGATGAAATTGTTTCCTTCTACCTTAAAGGAGTCAGCCTTAAGATGGTTCGTGGGATTAGGAGGCAATGCAACAGCTACTTGGGATGAATTGAAGGAATTATTCTTAGGAAAGTATAAGGAATATTGTAGGGGAAATGATATGAGAGGAGATGACCTCTTCAATATGGCACAAAAGGAGGATGAAACCTTGGAGGACTATGTTTCCAGGTTTTTGTTCAGTGTGCAGAAAAATACTCAGCATGAGCTAAATGAAGAGTCTAAAAAACTTCTCTTTGTAAGGGGAGTCAATGATATCTGCATGGAAGCACTAGACCTCATGGCTGGAGGAGATATTACCCAAAGTAATTGGGACGACATCAAGACAATACGTCTCAATTACTCTAGGGCAAGTGTCAAGAAAGGCAGGGGATTCAGACCCTCTGTAGCAAAAAGAAGTGGCTCAGGTGTATCAAAAGGAGAACTCTCTAATTTGTTGTCTGACTTCAAGCAAGACATCATCAATGATGTAGCTACTCAACTAGACACAATGCAAGCTAGAAGGAAGAAGGAAGAAGCTGATGCGATGCTGGCTGAATATTGCCCTCACTGCAGACAGAGGAAGGAGGACTGTAGATGCAAATCGGTGGCCAATTTGGAGGTGCATCATCTTCCTACCGAGTTCAAAACTATTGAAGGAGAGGAAGAGGTGTTCTTTGATGCTCAGTGCAGGCCATGGGCCCCAAGACAAGGTATGCCTCAGGACCCTTTGCAAAATTTTGGTTTATATAATAATCAATGGCAGAACCAATACCCCCCAAGTTATGGTCCATATTCTCAACAATGGAATAATCCTTGGCCAAATGCCCAGCAAAACCGTTGGCAATCCCCACAAGGGAATTGGCAACTACCACAGCAAAATCAGTGGCAGCCTCCGCAAAGAAATTGGCAGCAGTCTAACCAATGGAGAGGAGGCCAGCAATGGTCAAATCCATCCACTAGTTTCCTGCAGCAACCCCAGCAACAATCCATTATGTCACCATCTGTACCTAATCAAGGTCCCAATCCAAAGCCAACCCAATTACCGGCTCAGACCGCACCCAATCCAAATAACCAACAGCCACAACAACAGCAGCAACAAGTCTATTTTGTTGATCCTAATCATCAGCCTGCCTATGCTTTCAACCTGAATAATATCAATTTATGTTCAGGAACTGTGTTACTCGCACCATCTCCTCCCATAATCTCATAATTGCCATCTGAGGAAGCTAACCAAGAAGAGGATCCAAATGACCTTTCCCAACCAAATGAGCCAGTTCAGATTCCATCATTACCTAAGGCATCTAATGAAGTGTCCCTTCCTTTCCCACAAAGGTTGGAAGGTGAAAATGTTAAAAAACAAGAACCTGTCTTTGACATCCTTGACCAACTAAAGCATATATGTGTGAAAATTCCCTTGTTCCAAGCAATCAAAGAGGTACTTATCTATAGCAAAGCCATTAAGGAGGCATGTCTGAAGAATCCGGAGAGGAAAAAGAAAGACCCTCAAACTGTTCATGTCATAGGCCAACTCTTTGACTTAATGCTAGGGAAGCTTACCATCCCAAAATATTCTGATCCGGGAAGCCCTGTTGTGGAGATCAATATTAATGGGGTGCAAATTAAGAATGCTTTAGTAGATCTTGGGGCAGCTATCAATGTCATGACAAAGGACTTGGTTGTACAACTTAGTATTTCAGACCTAAGGGCTACACCTACAATATTGCAGCTTGCTGATAGCTCAACTGTCAAACCTGATGGGGTAGTTGAAGACCTTGTAGTCACCTTGGATTCCTGGGAGTACCCTGCTGACTTTATGGTCTTATCTCCTAAGGCATCATTAGGGGGATATCCTGTCATACTAGGAAGGCCTTGGTTGGCTACTGTTGACGCTTACATTGGTTGTAGATCGGGTAACATGACAATATCTGATGGGTATAACAAAAAGAAGCTTACCCTCTATTCTTTAGCCCAACCCCAACCTGAGTCCAGAGAAGCTGTTTGGCCAGATTTGGGAGAAGAAGAGGAGGTGAACTCCGTGGCCAAATTAATGATGATTACTAGAGAGCCTTTCATTGCACAACAAGAAGAAGAGGGTATACTGTCCAATATCTTGTTGAATAACTATGGTACCGAATACTTTGATTGTGAAAAGAACCCATGTTCCTTACAGACCATTCTTCCTTCACCTACATCAGCTCATTATCCTGCAGCAACTGACTGCTTACACACTTTGCTACCCCATGAGGTAGAAATGCCATTTCTGCCTGCGGTATCTATGGTTGATTTAACCTCCCAAATTGAGGTAGTGGCAGGAAAAACTGTGAGCATCAATAAAAACCTCACCAGTGAGCAACAAGAATCCATGGTTAAAATGCTTACTAGTCATAAGTCAGCTTTTGCTTGGGAATATGGTGACATGAAGGGTTTAGACTCCAAACTCTGTACACATCGCATATACATTAACAGTGAGTTCAGACCTGTCAGGCAGCCACAAAGAAGAATAAATCCAGCCTTGAGAGAGATTGTTAAAGAGGAGTTGCAGAAAATGTTGAATGCTGGTTTTATCTACCCAATCTCAGATAGCCAGTGGGTTTCCCCATTGGTTATTGTTCCGAAGAAAGGAGGAAAGTGGAGGGTATGTGTAGACTACAAAGAACTCAACTTGGCAACAAAGAAATATTATTTTCCTCTTCCATTCATTGATCAAGTTCTAGATAATTTAGCTGGGAAAAAGTATTTTTCATTCTTAGATGGCTTCAGTGGCTACAATCAAATCAAAATTGCTCCTGAGGATCAAGAAAAGACTAGTTTTACATGCCTTTGGGGGACTTTTGCCTACTCAGTCTTGCCTTTTGGTCTCTGCAATGCTTCTGCAACTTTCCAGAGGGCAGTCATAAGCATCTTCTCAAATATATCACATGATTGCATGGAAATATATATGGATGACTTTACTGCTTATGGTACAACGTTTGAGGAAGCTCAAACAAACTTGAAGAAAGTACTCCAGAGATGTGAAGATCACAACCTATCACTGAACAGTCAAAAGTGCTTCACGATGATGCAAGAGGGAATAGTGCTTGGTCACTATATTTCTGCTGCAGGAATACAGGTTGATCTTGCTAAGATTGAGGTCATCTCTAATCTACCCTGTCCTACCAAACAGAAAGAGGTAAGGAGCTTTCTAGGCCATGCTGGATATTATAGGAGATTTATAAAGAATTTCAGCAAAATAGCCAGTCCATTGTATGCCTTATTAACTAAGGACTCTGAATTTCACTGGATTAAGGCCTGTGACAAGTCTTTCCTGCACCTGAAGGACCTACTTACTAAAGCACCTATTCTTCAAGGACCAAAGTGGAGTCTGCCCTTTCACATACATACAGATGCATCTGATCATGCCATAGGGGCTGTGTTAGGATAAAAGGAGAATTCCATTGAGCATGCTATTTATTTGATCAGCAAGAATCTACAAGGGCCAGAATTGAATTACACTGCCACAGAGAAGGAGTTGCTAGCAGTAGTGTATGCCCTGAATAAGTTTAGGCATTATGTAACTGGCTACCAAGTATTTGTTCATACTGATCATGCAGCAATACGGTACCTTATGAATAAACCTGCCATTTCTGGAAGGTTAGCAAGGTGGCTACTGTTGCAGGATTTTGATATTACAGTCATTGACAAGCCAGGCAAAGCAAATGTGGTCGCTGATTTCCTGTCAAGACTTCAAACAGCTACACCTACCACATCCGAGGTAATTGATGATACTTTTCCTGATGAACATCTATTCTATATTGCTGCTCGCACCCCATGGTATGCAGATATTGCAAACTACTTGGCAGCCAACAGAATTCCAGCTCACTTCTCCCCAAAAGAGAGAAAGCTACTGATTGAGAAGAGTTTCAACTTTTCCTAGATAGCCGACTGTTTGTTCTATACTGAACCAGATCAAGTCATGCGTAGGTGTGTAAGGGAGGACGAGACATATGACATACTGCATGCTTGTCATGACGAGCCATGTGGTGGCCATTTTGCCTCTAAAAGAACATCAATGAAGGTACTGAATACAGGGTATTATTGACCCACTTTACACAAAGATGCTGTTGCATATACAAAGAAATGTGACAATGCCAGAGAATGGGGCGACCAACAAAGATTGATGAAATGCCTCTGCAGCCTCAAGTGGTAGTAACCCCCTTTGACAAGTGGGGTATGGATTTTGTTGGTTCTATAGACCCACCATCCAATGGAAAGTCCTATATTTTGGTGTGCACTATGTAACCAAATGGGTGGAGGTAAAGGCAATGGCACATGCCAGGGACAACAAAGTTGCTGAATTTCTGTATGTACAAATCTTCACACGGTTTGGAATTCCCAGGGACATCATCACTGATCAGGGAGCTCAATTCACATCAACACTGATCACAACATTGATGAATAGGAAATCAAACCCATATCATCCTCAAGCAAATGGCCAGGTGGAGGTTACTAACAAGGAATTGGAAGCAATCCTCACCAAAACAGTGAAGCTATATAAGAAGGATTGGAGCAGTCGTCTACTAGAAGCAGTCTGGGCCTACAGGACAACCTGGAAAACTACTACAGGATTCACACCTTTTGAGCTACTTTATGGTAAGATTGCTATGTTACCAATTGAATTTGAACATAAAACTTCTAGGACTACTCTTCAGCTACAGATTGATCTCTCTGAAGCGCAAAAAGAACGCCTCCTCCAGTTGAATGCATTGGATGAGATGCGGAAAGCTGCCCTGCAGCACACTGAAGCAGTGCAACAACAAAGGGCGAAGTGGCACGATCACCATATCAAGACAAAGCGATTTTCAGCTGGTGATTGGGCCTTACTCTACGACTCCAGATATAAGGAAAATCAGGGTAAGCTTACAACAAAGTGGCTCGGTCCATATGAAATTGAGAATGTATTTGATAACGGTTCGGTGCAGCTGGTGACAATCGATCCTGTCCGCTTCAAACTGTTGGTTAATGGGCACTGTCTTCGGTTGTACCATAAACCGGCTTCAAAAGAGGAATTCATGCAGTAGTTTGTTTCTCCTATGGCCAGTGATCTTCATGCAGCAAAGGGCTTCGGTCCTCTTCCTGCAGCATCTCTTTGACTTATGATAAAACGTCCATAATAAAGGTTTTCTGTACGAAAGCCAACTTCTTCATCATTATCCATCGCCATCAATCACTCATTCCATCCTTCTTTTCTATGTCACCCATCCACGTCATCCATCTTCCGTACCACGATCATTTATAGTTTCTTTCCAAAACGTCATTTCCGATTATGCTGTGAGATCTACCAACATCCGTGGGCATTTATTAAAAGGTACGCGATATTCTTTCTATTCGTCATATCATTCATTAATTTTATTTGTTCCTTTATTGCATTACGTCTATCAGTCAATTCGGTCATTACTCCCCATGCCTTGTCTATACTTCCCACATGTGTGGACACATGTCACATTTTAAGTAGGGGGCGGGGATAATTTGAAACAATTCTTTCTTTTTTGCTATGGCCACGTTCAATGAAAACAATTTTTATTGTACATGCTGCCAAATGAATGCATGCCTTATCTAGATCAATAAGTTAATTGCTAGTTAAGTAGTTCCTCGAAATCATTGCATGCAATTTTTTTTACATTATCTCTGGTAAAGCAAGAAGAGAAAGAAGCAGAACAGGGAGAAGCAGAGCAAAGAAAAGAGTTTTTGAATATTCAGAAGACTTGAGATTCAAGGTTTATAGTTGAAGCAGTTGAGAAAATGGGGGGTCAGCTTGTACGTCGTGAACATGCGGCTCATGAATCCTTGACACAAGACCCTTAGGTTGGGCAAGCATTTAGCATATGCGGATGGTTAAATTACTTCTTGAGCATCGATTCCTTTGATGACGAGGTTGCTTGCGAGTTCTTAAGAACTCTTTCCGAGGGGGAAGCCACAGGTTGGGGCTTGGCAGTAGCAGTTACTGAGGAAAGGATTGCAGAAATAATAGGTCTTCCTGCAGCTGGTGAAGACTTTCCTACAGGAAGGGATGCCGTCTCTGCCAGGGCAGAATTCACAATGCAAGGTGATGGACCTTTGAAAATTTCAAAACAAGGGTGCAGAAAAGTGTCTCTACCTTACCCCTATTCTGAGTATGCCTCCTATATAATCAAGTACTTAACTTGCGAAGGACGCTTTTCCTTTTTGCACTCCTATCATTTTAAGCTGTTAAGCCACATAAGGCATGGATTAGCTATAAATGTCCCGAATTATTTGTTAAAACTTTTAGAACGCAGTGCTAGTGAAACCCAGAAAGGGAAAGACAATTCAGTCTCTCACCATGCCCTCATTAAAAAACTGACTGAGCGTTCCCTGAGGGACGTTTCCCCCCTTTCCTGGCAAGAATTTGTTGCCCAGAAAGGGTTGCAGCCTCCTGAGCCTCCAAGAACATTGCTTGCAAGACCCAAGAAAAAGAGAAAACGAGTAGAGTCTTCAAGTAGAGAAGCTGAACAAGATTCCCCTGCTTCACCTGCAGCACCTAGTCCTGCAACTATTAGAACTGAGCCCTCTACCCGTGTTAAAACCAGGTCTGCAACAAGAAGTGAAAAAGGGAAAACCAAGGTAGCCGAACCATCTAGCCCTGGGCATACCCCAGGAGAAAACCCTCAAACCAAGAAGCAAAAACAAGTTACCCGGCTTTCTCCTGCAGCAACGCCCGATGCCACCACGGTTTCATCATCCTCCCCTTCCAATTCTCAAACCCCCAAGCAAGCTGGAAAACGAAAAACGACCCATGAATCTCCTGCCTCAACTGCATTACCAAGAAGAACTTCTGCAAGAAAACAAAGTCAGGCTACCCCACCCTCTTCTACCCAGTCGGAAATAATTGTCATTTCTGAGGAGTCCGAGGAATTCATTCCTGAAAATTCTCAGAGTGCATCCGAGAATTTCCCACCCGACACCTCAGAAATTCCTGTTGAAATGCAACAAGATACAGGGGAAGTTGAGAAAGAACGGCAAGGCCGTACTGATGGGAGAAAAATGCCAAGCCTTGATGACTTGGTTGAGGCAGCTGACAAAATTTCTAGAGAATCAGAATCCCCTGTTGACCAGCAACAAGAGTCTGTCCTACAACAAGAACAGGAGCAACTAGAGCAACCTGGGACATCCAATGCAATCCTATTGTCTTCTAAAACATGCCAGATATTAGTTAGATATAAGAAACCACTACTAACCCAATGCTTAGAGCACCTTCAGGAAACCTGGAATCCTGTGACACTTTAGACTTTGAGTTTCCGCCTTCTGGCTGAAACTCAAATGCAGCAGAGTCTGTGGAAGGAAGAGAAGAAGAAGCTGAAGAAAGAAATTGAAAGACAGAAACAGGAAATCCAGGAGGTAAGGGAAAGGATGAATAAAATGATGAAGGTAGCAGGTCAGATTATGGAATGTAGGCCACCGCCTAGAGTTTATGCAATGTGCCTCAAGGAGCAGTTTTTGTGGTTTCAGTGGATGAGGATTTCTAAAGACCTTGACCCTGTCCCTACCACTGCTAGAGAATTTTATGATGCATATCAAATGGCACCTGATTGGCTGAGGAATTCCATGTGTGAGTTCTATTTGCATGGTTTATTAATTCCTGATGAAACTGAGTGGAATCCACTCTTGTTTATTGGTGACATCCATTTAAGATCACTAATGTCCTGGGCAGCGAATGAAGCTAATTATGGAAGGCAATCCGAAGACTATGAGGAGACTGAACGAAAAGAACCTATTCCCTTGAGATCAGAAAGCACAGATCCCAAAGAATTTCTGAGGGCCTGGTTTTCTGTGGCGTATGGTTTTTATGATCCTACAGCCAGGATGAGGATATTTGATTTAAGGAAACAAGTCTATGACGAATTCAAGCGCCTCATAGTCCCCTAACGCATGTCCGGATATTCCTTCTGGGTTTTTCGAGAGCTTCGCAACAGTGTGACATGCAAGTAGAGAAGATCAAGTTTCGAGGACTTACTATTTTTGGCCAGTGCCCGCATGCAGACCAGTTTTTTGGGTTTTTCTGGGTTTCTTGAGATCCCACAGGCGATATGACATGCAAAATCATCCGACAGTGGATGAGTCACTTTTCAGGAAGTTTCTATAAATAGCAGTTTCACCCTGGCCACCCAACACTTCCGTTCAGCGTACATAATGACATGCAGAAGAAACAAAGTCAAATGGAGACCTTTCTGGATACATGCAAGTCAAATTAGGGTTTCCACTTTTTTTAGGGGGTAAAATCCAGAAATTGCCAGAACGAAGCACCCCACCAATGTCAGCATACTTCAAGGCACCTGTTGGCAAAATTTGAGCAAAATCGGAGAACTTACTATTTTTAGTAAGTCAGGGCACGGCTATAAATAGCAGGTATGCACCCGAGGTTGGCATGAACACGACACTCAAATTATCAGGATCGGGCATAATAAGTTTCAGGTCAAACAGAGCTACTAAAGACAGGCAACTTTGAAACTTACTATAAATAGCAGGTGGCTATAAATAGCAGGTCAGGGCAGAGGATTGGCAAAACAGGTTCACCAGGCAAAGAGGGTCATATGGTGAAATTTTCATGCCAAACGGGGCCATGGAAGTCAGAAAAGAAAAGACTTACTAAAAATAGAATGTGAGATCAAGATCCGGCAGAGGCATGGAAATTTTACTAAGTATGGAGAAATGGAAGCTGGACCCCCTAAATACGCCCACCTCAAGGATGAAAATATAAATTTTGCTAAGTATGAAAAACAAAAGCTCCACCTTGTAAATGCGCCCATCACCTTGAGGCCACTTCGAAATTTGTCTAAGTCAAAAGTGAGAGCACACCCTCTCAAATGCGCCCACCTTGAAGTAAAGGAAGCAAGTCAAAAAGTTTCTAAGTGTTCAAATAGAAATAGCCACCCCTAAATGCGCCCTCATATGAAAGCTCCTCCATCAATATGCGCCTAAGGAAGAAGAGGATAGAGAAAGGGCGGCTAAGTATAAAACAGAAGTTGCCTACCTCAAATGCGCCCTCACATGAGAGCTTCCCCCTCCAAATGCGCCCACATGTAAATGCGCCATCAAAAAATGCCGAAGGCACAAGAATAAAAGTATGCCTAGTCAAATGCGCCCAAGGTGGTGATGGGAAGATCAAAAATATTCTAAGTATGGGAAATGAAAGCTCATGTGTGAAAATGCGCCCAAGCCTATATGGAGGCTTAAAAAGTTTCTAAGGCACCTCAGAATTTGCCTTAGGCATTGAAAATGGAAGCTTGCATGTAGAAATGCGCCCAAGTTGTGAGGAGGCCTCAAATAAATCCAAGTGTGGAAAATAAAAGCAGCAAGGGTAAAATGCGCCCAAGGTTGAGAGGATGTTGGTAAAATGTTTCTAAGGCATAGCAAAAGTAGACCCCTTTAAATGCGCCCATCATAAGGAGGAAATGACAAGCTGAGAAATCTCTAAGGGGTTGAAAATGAAAGTTCAAGGGGTCATATGCGCCCAAGGTAAGGAGGAGATAAAAGACTTAGGAATTTGTCTATGGCATTAAAATAAAATGCCACTGAAGGGAATGTGCCTAGAGAGAAGGAAATGTTGAAGGAGTTTCTAAGTTAGAAAATGGAAGTAAAGATTTCAAATGCACTCCAAGGAAGTTGGGACTTGAGAAAAGTTGCTAAGTGAAAGGTAAAGGTTGCTAAGGCGTGGAAATGCTTGGGAGATGAGGGTAAAGGTATGTGTTATGAAGTGCACCCAAGGTGAGTTGATTAAATTAAAAAGTTTCTAAGGCATTTTACAAGGTGAAATTAGAAAATTCGCCTAAGGAAGAGATGATATTAAATTTTCCAAGTACAAGGTGAATTGTGCCCATAAGCAGGAAGAGAATTTTTTCAGGAAATAAGGAAAGTGCCAAGGCATAAAAAAAATGAAGACTGCAGGTGGAATACGTCCAAAATAAAATGGAATCAACCTTAGCAAATTTTATTATTTTTCAAAAGTAATAAAAATTAAATGTACCCCTTCGTTTGGATACACATGAAAACGATGTTTTTTGAGGGGAAATTTCTTCTGGGTATTGGATATTTCTCACTGGGAGATGATTTGAGGTTCTTCCACACCTTGCTCGTGTTGTTTCGACAGAGATTTCGGCCTGGCACCCGTTTAACAAATTTCCTAAGGCTCTGAGGGATAAATTTTCTAAAGCATGGTAAAATAAAGCTCAAGAGGTCAAATACACTCACAGGGTGGAAATGAAATTTGTCCAAGGCATAGGAGAATTTGAAGATGGAATGAAGCTAGAACATCAAGCATTCAAATGTTGAAAAGTTATAAAAGTTTGCTGGAAATGGTGAACTCTATCAAGATCCGGAGATCAAGCGGTCAGAACATGGAAATTGGGTAAGTAAAGTGAATTTATATTATAAGCGTTCTGATGCTTTTCTTTCTGTTTTGAAGGATGAACACTGGAGCCTGAGCGTAAGGACTTGAGGTGATGAAGCTGGACAATGTTACAACTTTGGAAAGAGAAACGAAAGTGAAGATTTGTCTAAGGCACTGAGAACGTGATGCAAAAGAGGCAAATGCGCCCAAGGCAGTGGGCTAGAGAAATGTGAAAGTCACAAGAGAGAAATGCATCCAGGAATGAAAGCAACTGGAGGACTTAACGAAGAAGAACTTTTTGCAAGGAGGGTTTGAACCAAGTGTTGTTGTGTGGTTGCCTCCTCCTAAAGCAACAGAATTGGCAAAGAAGAACAATGGGAACACGTTTCTGGACGAGAATTTTCTAGAAGAAGATAGTGGGCATTAATTGCTCATAGTGGTTCCTGCAAAGGAGTGGAGAATATTCTGTTCATTTATTACCCACTCCTCTCTGTGGCAGTTTTTAGGGCTAAAACCCTAATTAGGGCATAGGTTGCTCAATCTGAGCCCTTTATTGTAATTGAATCTGAGCCGTCCACTGAAATGGGCTAACTATAAAAGGGGCATCCCCCCCTCATTTGTAATTATTAGAATTAGAATTGAATCAGAGATAGAGTTGAGCTAGAGAATAGAAGGCATATAGCATTTAGCTTAGAAGTTAGCTTAGATTGAGGAGGAAAGGAAGTTTTCCCATTGAGGACTTTGTAAGAAGTTGTTGTGAACACTCTCATAATATAAAGATTTATCATTGTTTGGTGGTTCTATCTTCTATTGTGAGTAGCTAGCAAGGCTTGTTCCTCTTTCCAATTCAAGTAGATAGAGTAGAGTAGACTTTGTTTTATGCAAGTAGTTGTTAATTGTGGAGTGTGGCGCAGTGATTTGAGCATATCTTCTTTCATCCATACCACTAGCGGGCTTATTGATGGTAAGTTCGCCTTGCATGGTCAACTGGAGTATTGGCACTTAACTTCAATTGTGGCTCATATGTCCGTATGCATCGTGGTGATGGTATGAACATGTTGTCATAATTTGAACACCTTTCTCATCCTTTGAAGATTGCACCAACTTTGTCGGAGTTGTCCGAAAGGAGATGAAGCAAAGTCTGGTTTGAAGATTGTTTAAGTCGATCCTCGTCCTCCACCGTTCAGAAGTAGATTTGTAGAATTCCTATCCTTATCCCCTTTTAATTCAGTATTTCTCGGTTAATTTAGGAGTCAGAGCAATATTGTCAAATCATTCATGTCTTAATTGCTTCACAAAGTCGAACAACTACGTAAGTCCCCTTGAATACCCAGCATATTCACATTAGCCAACTGAGTCTATTCGCGTTAAAGGAACTTTGGAGTTGAACGCATGAACTTTCACGCAATCTTAGCATGCCGAATACTTTGATCAAGAGAGAATAGAATGACCGTTGGGCATTTTTATTCTGTGTTGATGTCGTCATAAAAAAACACGTCAACAGAATTGGCGCTAGGAGGGCCACTACTTTTTATAGTGAAGCAAAAAGGGATTATAAAAGTATAATGTACCAAGATGGTGCTACCTCATAGAGAGATATTTCCGGTGTTGCAGCCAAATTCGGGATTCAACGAGGATCAGGAAGATATTCTTTCAGGATTGAACAATCTCGCATGGAGAACAAAGAGAAGTGCAGCTGAGTACATGCGGACGAGCTTTGTGTTGCAAGAAGAAGAAGAAAAAGCTATCAAGATCCAAGTTGCTATTGAAAGAGATTTGTTGAATCAAAGACAGCGACTTGCTCCCGTGCGTCGCCCGTAAAAGAAGCAGCGCCACCCTGGATCGCATCAGTTCTTTCTCACCGGATAAGTTGAAAAGAATTTTGAGGTCTGCACCCAGTTCAGCCAAGGAACTTGTAGAGCTAGAGCTACCTGCCAGAACAAGGAAGAAGAGAGGTACTCGATCAGACAGGGAAGTTCCCTCAAGCGAGGAAATTTTATGAAACGAAGAAGCTCAATCAAGTGAAGAAGCAGTGAGCGGTGAAGAAGTCTCAAGCTTATTCAGAACTCCGCCTAGCATTTCAAGGTTTGCCCAACAAGGACCTGCACGAGACATCACGCCAGTAGCAATTCAACAGTAGCAACCAGTTCAAGTTACGCCCGTTGTTGTTCAGCAGCAACCAAGTCAAACAGCTGTATATCGAAGGCGACCAACAATGGCTCAACTAGTTGCAAACGGTGCTACTTGGTTGGTTACCAACCCATCTCCGCTGGAATTTGCCGACTATCACGACATGCCAAAGAACCCGGAGAGTTTTTGCTCCAAATTCCACGTCCACGATGTGAACCGCACTGCTGAGGATCACATCAAAATGTTTGAGGACCACCTACGCAATAGACAGATTGCATATGCTGATGTGGCTTGTAGGTTATTCCCCTATTCTTTGGGAGAAGAGGCCCATTATTGGTTCATACATTTGCCAGTCGGTTCAATCAGAACATGGGAGCAGATGAAGACGGCCTTCATCGGAAAGTTTGGTATTCCCATCACTCCCGCGGAATTGTTCAGACAGTTTGTGGAAGTAAGGAGGCAAGAAAAAGAGCCCATTCATGTGTTTAACAATAGATTCCAGAAGGCTCTCACAAGATTACGAACTCCTTACACTATCACGGATGCTAGGGAGAATTACTACGCCGCTTTGGATCCCTTAACTGCAATGTTTGTGAGAGAAGCTCACCCCACTCCCACCGATATGAACTTAGCTTATGCTAAGGCAATTGAAGTGAGCCAGAACATGGGACAAAATACAACTGGTCCCTCACTATACACTGGTTTAAGTTCTACGAGCGGTCAGATACAAACCTGGAATCAGCAAATTCCAGCATTAAGTCCCGTTCCACAACCATCTTACCAGGCAACCGCACCATCAAATCAGTTGGTTCTCCACCCTGGAGTACCTTCATCTCAAGCGTCAGTCGCACAGCCTGTCTATCTGCAAAACACAGTACCACCGACACAGACTCAAGAGGAAAGAGATGAAATAAAAGGCCTGGTGGAACAAGTAAAGAAGTTGTCAACTGAGGTGACATACCTCAGAAATTAGAATAATCAGATTCAAGCCATGCAAAGGAACAATCAAGCACACCAAAGTGCTAACCGAGGATATCAGAATAATCCTTCGAATCATCACCACGATGCCCATCAAGGATACAATCAGGAGAACAATCATGGGTATAGAAACAATAATCAAGGGTTCCAAAAGAGATCATGGAATACGGGGCCCAATAACGGAGGAGTCCCTTCACCATTAGACAACTCGCCGCCTCCTGAGAACCGTCCTGCAGACAGAGTATATCTGGCAGAAGCCGCCTTGTCAGGATGGTGTAGATTACACAATACTGATCAGCACTCTGAGCTTCAGTGCCATGAGTTTCAAGTTGTCGCCGACATTTTCAGAGGAGAAGTGAAGAACACCGATTTTCAGAGGAGAAGTGAAGAACACCGAACCGACAGAGAATCCTCCAGTTACGGGGTATGAAATAGTTCCAGCACCCCGATATGATCAGGCCTTGATCTTGGAAGACTTCAAGTTTCCACCTGAATTCCAAAGTTATACACCTCCGTCGGTAAATCAGAGATTTCCACCAGCTTCGGCAAATGGTCCCGTGGGGATGCCAGAGGCTCAAGCGCCTTCAGAGGCTCATACCACGTACGCATCACCAGATGAGCCCCTAAGCAAAGACGGTTATAGTTTTCCGCCTCTTAACAATAGTGTCTTGGTGGAAGGAGTTAGAGAGGTACAAGCTCTCCAGACCACTGGAAATGGTCCCCCTAAAGTGTATCAAAGGGGTTATCCTCAAAGGGAATCGTTGACCTCGTCAACGCCACCGAATAACTTTATGACACCCCTGCACCCCAATGCGAGCAACGTGCCGGTTGCACCGAAAGACTCTCCGGAGTATAGGCAACAGGGACCCACACAAGCAAGATCAAATGGACCACAAATGCCTCAGCAGCCAGTTTACCAGTTAGTCCGAGGACAAAAGGAGAATTCTCCTAGAGAGGATATAAAGAAGCTGGGCTCCTTTGTATTGGAGGAATTTAAGAAGATAAAGGTCAGTTTACCTCTCTATGAGTTGATGAAGGTCCAAGAAGTACGAGACACTCTTCTGGGGACATTGACTGAAACCACCACTGCAAGGAGTACTTCACAAGAGGCACCCAATGTGCTAAGAAATTCCCAGGTTGTCATGCAGCCTCGTCCAGCACAGAACACAAATGTAGTGCAAAATGTGCCCCAAGCACCTCATAATTCATGGGAGGCACCACAATGGCCTCAAAACTTTGAAGGCATGGTATTGAATTCCGCTAGCATTCCTGGAAGGACCGAGGCTGAGAAAGGTCCTCAACCTGATGATGCCACAAAGCTTAAACAGAATATAAGGGATGCGACCCAAGGCAGGCAAGTCCAGCTGGACAAGAAAGATGAAAGGAAAAATGAAGTAGCAGATGAGAGAAGAAAACCAGTGGTGTTTTATCAAGGGAAAGACGAACCAGCCCCATTCTTGGTTTCAATCAGAATATTCGGAAAAATGCTACACAATTGTTTGATTGATTCTGGAGCTTCGAGCAACGTCATGCCTTTGAAGGTATGTGAAAGGTTAGGCCTAGTCCCGCTCCACACCAACAAGAAGGTGACTCAACTAGATAAAACTGAAGTTCCTGTTGTTGGGGAACTAAACGACATTCACATGCAGCTAGCCACGGATCCTAGAATCCAAAGCTGTATTGATATTTCCGTTGTAGACATACCAGATGGGTATGGCATGTTACTTAGCAGAGACTGGTGCCGAAAGTTGAACGGGTATATCGCCACCGACTTTTCTCACATGTGGTTGCCTTGGAGAGGAATCCCTAACCAGATAAGAGTGGAGAGTACGCCACGGCTCAGGTTGATGATCACCGAATATGGTGATAATAATGAAGTCTTGTTTGCAAAAACTGATCTGGGCTCATGCAAGCCAGTCAAGCAAGAGGTCCTCATGTTGCAGAGTGTAAATCAAGAGAAACCCTTGGAAGGTACGCCCTCCTCTACTGAAGTATTGATTGAAGATGACTCAAGCGATGGTGAGGGGATGTTTGAAAATTTTAGAAACTTTGTGCTGAGAAGCATCAAGCAAAAGATGGAATCAGGGAAGAATGTTTCCATCAGCAGTATATTAATGCCCAATTGGTGTAGGATCCATGAAGCATTCCATCCAGAATTCACATGCGCCATGTGCAAAATGGCCATAGAACAAGTTTCAAAGAGAATTCCACAAGTCTCTCTAGTAGAAGAACTAGAAAAAGCAAATGAGAGAAAAGACTCCCTGATGAAGGAATGGGTAGAAAGTGAGAAGATTAAGCCTGCAGTGGAAAAGAATAATCTCGTGACCTATAGCAATCACATAGGAGATCAGGTATGGACTTTGAGATTTGATGGGTCAAAGTCTAACAAAGGGAATGGAGCAGGGTTTGAACTCATCAGCCCCAAGGGAGAGACATATCTAGGTGCTTGCAGGCTCCAGTTCCCTTGCACCAACAATGTTACCGAATATGAATCTTTGATTCATGGGTTAATCCTGGCAATAGAGAAAGGTGCCAAAATTGTGCATGCCATTGGAAATTCCAACATAGTGGTCCACCAAGTAAGAAAACAGTATGCTTGCCACGACAAGAGATTGGGCCGTTACTGGAACAGAGTATGGGACTTGATTGAAAGCTTTGATGCATTCAATATCAAGCAAGTATACAGAGCTAAAAATCCAGTGGCGAATTCCCTCGCATAGGCGGCCAGTTCACTAGAGCCACTAGAGTTGGAGGGTCTAAAGAAGTTCACGGTAGAGTTAATCTCTACACCTTCAATTCCGGATAATATAAAGAATTTCCAAGTATTTGATGATAAGCAGATTTTGGAATTCTTGACAAACTCGGGGGTATTTGAAGCACAGATTATAGACGAAGAGGAAACCGAGGAAGCAGAATTTGACACCGAAGGGATCTTAAATTTAAAGACAAACATCATTCCTAGGGGCATGGTTGAGTTAGAAAGACTCTTTGACCCTGATAAACTGAGTAGAAATCAAGGCACTCAAGGAAATGAGTGCGAGACAATCAACTTGGGAACTAGTGAGCAAGTAAAGAATGTATTTGTGGGTAAGGTTTGTACCCCAAAAGAAAGAGAAGGAATAGTGCAAGTGTTGAGAGAGATCTCTGATGTGGTAGCCTGGGGCTACGAAGATCTAAAGACATACAACACCACCTTGATCACGCACACAATCCCGCTAAAGCCGGGAAATAAACCATTCAGACAAAGGCAAAGGCCGGTGAACCCGCTGCTAGAACCATTGATATATCAGGAGGTAAGAAAACTCCTCTCAGCTAGAATCATTTTCCCAATAAGGCACTCAACGTGGGTCGCCAATCTGGTACCCGTCAGAAAGAAAAATGGAGAGATAAGGTTGTGTGTTGACTTCCGCAACCTAAGCAAAGCGTCTGAGAAGGACAACTATCCCTTGCCCTCACTAGATGAGGTGTTGCAAATTGTGAATGGTTCCCAAATGATGTCCTTCTTGGACGGGTATTCAGGATACAACCAGGTGATGGTTGAAGAGGCAGACAGACTGAAAACAACTTTCACCACCAAGTGGGGGACTTTTGCTTACAGGAGAATGCCTTTTGGCTTAATCAACGCCGGGGCCACATTTCAACGGGTTATGGACATCGCTTTCCGAGACTTAGTCGGAAGGTGCATTATTATATACATGGACGACCTTACCGTGTTCTCTAAGAAGAGGGAAGATCATGTTGAAGACTTGAGGAAGATTTTCCAAAGATGCAGAAGGTTTGGTATTTCTCTCAATTCCAAGAAGTGCGTGTTCGGAGTCACTGAAGGCAAGTTGTTAGGACATGTCCTTTCAGAGCAAGGCATATCGATTGACCCAGACCGCATCGAAGCAATTTCAAAGATTGGCATGCCAGGGAGTCAGAAAGAGTTGAGGTCCTTCTTTGGAAAGATTAATTTTGTGAGAAAATTCATAACTGGGTTCGCCGAGATTGTTAGACCACTAAATGAGATGTTGAAGAAAGATGCGAAGATAGAATGGACCCCTCAAACAAGGAAAGCGTTTGAGGAAATCAAACAAGCCATAGTGGATGCTCTGGTACTAGTCAGTCCGGACTACTCAAAGCCGTTCTACTTATACTCTTTTGCTTCAGAGCACACCTGTGCAGCGGTACTGACCCAGAGAACTGAGGAGAAAGATGAGCACCCAATTGCTTTTATGAGTGCACCATTGAAAGAGGCGGAATTAAGATATCCAAACATGGAGAAGCAGGCTTATGCTTTAGTAAAAGCAGCTAAGAAGTTCAGGCACTACATCCTAAGGAGCAAAGTCCATGCAATAGTTCCAGACGCCACGGTGAAAACATTGTTAATGCAGAATGAACTAGGAGAAAGAAGAGGCAAGTGGTTCGCCACTTTGCAAGAGTATGCTATGGAAATACAGCCCATGAAGTTAGTCCGGGGGCAAGCCTTGGCGCAGACAATTGCAATGGCAAGACCTGGATTAGTGCAACAAACGTATGTGCTGGAAGAAGTATCCCCAGGAGAGTGGTACGATGACACTGTTTACTACTTGTTGAATGACAGGTGTCCTTTGCATTTGAATCCCGTACAAAGAAGGGCTTTAAGAATGAAGAGCCAGAGGTTCATGCTGCAGGGATCAGTACTTTATTGGAGAAATCACGAAGGTATCTATTTGAGATGTGTAGGAAAAGGAGAAGCTAAGCAGCTTATGGAGCATTTCCACAAGAAATTCGGAACAGGTCATGGAGGTGGTTTGGCCACAGCTCATCAAATTTCAAGGGCTGGGTATTATTGGCCCACACTTTTTAAAGATGCTTATGAGCATGTGAAGACTTGCCACATTTGTCAGACAGTTGCATACAGAGAGGAGAATCCGGCACAACACAGGTACATACTGACAGCTACAGACTATTGCACCAGATGGACAGAGGCTCAAGCTCTCAAGCTTTGCACAACGGATGTGGTCATTAAGTTCCTCGAAGAAAATATTGTTACAAGGTTTGGATGTCCACATGCTTTGGTGTGCGACAATGGCCCTGCCTTTTCATCACTAAAGTTTTCAAACTGGGCATTTGAGTATGGGATTGCATTGAAGTTCTCATCCAATTACTATCCGCAGGGGAATGGACTTGCGGAGTCCACAAATAAGAATTTGTTGAATGCTATCAAGAAACTGTTGGATAAGAACCCCAAGGATTGGCACACACAACTGAGGTTTGCCTTATGGGCAGACAGGACTAGAACAAATAATTCTTTGGGAACGTCTCCTTACCATTTGGTGTATGGGCAAGACCCCGTTTTTCCAGTTCAATTAAGGATCCCTACTCTTCAATTTATTCAAGAATATCTGGAAGTAGAAGACCGAGTTCAAGTCAGGTTATCCCAATTGATGCACTTGGAGGAGAAAAGAGATGAAGCATTGGAAAATCTAGCCAAGCATCAAGGAGTTGTGAAGAGATGGTTCGACAAGCAGGCCAGGATCAAGGCCTTCAGGATTTCAGATTTGGTTTTATGTTGGGACAAGGCCCACGAAAGAAAAGGTGATCATGATAAGTTCGACAAATTGTGGTTGGGCCTGTATCAGATTTCTGAGATCCTGGGAGATAATGCATTCAGATTGAAAACGCTAACAGGAGAGGACATCCCATTGCCAGTCAATGGGCAGTTCCTCAAGCATTATTTCCAAGCGTAGGTTCCCTCCTAGATCCTACTTTGTACATAGTAGATTAGGTTGTTTTGTTTCCCGCTTTCCCTTTTGGTTTGTTGCCCTCCGGGTTTTTGGTTTTGGTGTTTCTTCCCTTGAGTTGTCCGCTCAAGTGGTTTTGGTTTGGGTTTGGAATGGACTTGAGTTTTGGGGTCTCCCGTTGCGTATGGGGGTGATGATGTTTCTTCACAGTTTGGTCTACTTCCATGGGGATTTTTTTTTTATGAATTTATGCAAATGATAAATGCCAAGGTTGTTTTCCTCTTATTATCATCCGGTTTCATATAAGCTCGACTTGGAAGGTTAATCAGTTATTGTGTCCTAACACGAGTCTGAGATTACCGTGTCCTATTTGTTCAAACAAGCTACTTTGAATTTGTTCAAACAAGCTACTTTGAGTCATTTTGATTTCTTGGGAGAGGTTACGGCGGGTGAAAATTTTACATCTTGCTTCAGCGCCACTGCAATTCTCAAACCCATTGGTAGCTTCATTGCTTGCCAACCAATGATGGAATTGATGGAAAATCAAAAAGAGAAAACATGCTAAAAGAGAAATATCAAAAGAGAGAAAATGAAAGAAAAGTTGTACTTAAAACATTGGTTTGGGAACAAACGGATAACTCCATCGGGGCTATGGACGCCTGACTGGCAGTGGAGCAATATTCGTGAGAATTGTAGCGACAACCTCGTCGGGGCTATAGACGCCTGACTGGCAGCGAGGCAATGTCCAGGATGCTTTTGAAGTTAAGATACTTTTATAACTTGCCATAGTCAATCTCAAGAGTCAAGATGGTTTAGAGATGAGATAAATGCATATGTTCAGGAGATCTCGGACGAAGGTGTTTTGACCCAATATCGGATTTTTTCTCCCCTTTTGGGTAAGTATCCTTTCTGTATGATGGTCAGAGGGGATTCGTCAAGGTTTAATTTTCAAAGTGTTTTTCAACACTTTCCCGTGGAGTCGCCAGATGTTGTGACCTTTTCCACACATCACCCCATCCAAGATGGGGACCCCCTAATTTTTGCTCCATTCTGGTCTTTTGGCTTTGCGTCTCTCTCTCTCTCTCTGGTCCTTCTGTCTTTTCAGGGATGTCCCATCGTTTGACCTAGGTTAAAGTATTGATTAAGTCTGTGGAATTAGGGTTTTTTATCCTTCAGGCTTTTTAAGGTCAAACCAGGTTATCAAATTGAAATCTGAGCTTAGTACAACAGTCACAAGGCATCCAGCAAAGTCCCACTGAATTTTCATTGAATTCTGACAACTTACTATTTATAGTAAGTGCTCAATCGGGGACTGTTTCAGTAGGATTTTGGAATTCTGTCAGCTTTGACACATTCAGAACACATCAAGCTGCTTGCACGTAAATTTTGAGCTAGATCAAACAACTTGCTATTTTTAGCAGTTCAGGCTTCAGGAGCCATTTTCAGGGGTCAAACATATGATTCTTCATTGCATGTCCGGAGATTACTTCTGGGTTTCTCGAAACCTTCGCAACGATATAACATGCAAACCGAGAGGATCACTTTTAGAGTTCAAGCTTCGGAGGCTATTTTTAGGGTTTGCATGCGGAATTCTCTAACGCATGTCCGGATATTCCTTCTAGGTTTTTCGAGAGCTTCGCAACAGTGTGACATGCAAGCAGAGAAGATCAAGTTTCGAGGACTTACTATTTTTGGCCAGTGCCCGCATGCAGACCAGTTTTTTGGGTTTCTTGAGATCCCATAGGCAATATGACATGCAAAATCATCCGGCAGTGGATGAGTCACTTTTCAGGAAGTTTCTATAAATAGCAATTTCACCCCGGCCACCCAACACTTCAGTTCAACGTACATAATGACATGCAGAAGAAACAAAGTCAAACGGAGACCTTTCTGGATACATGCAAGTCAAATTAGGCTTTCCACTTGTTTTAGGGGGTAAAATACAGAAATTGCCAGAACGAAACACCCCACCAATGTCAGCATACTTCAAGGCACCTGTTGGCAAAATTTGAGCAGAATCGGAGAACTTACTATTTTTAGTAAGTCAGGGCACGGCTATAAATAGCAGGTATGCACCCAATGTTGGCATGAACACGACACTCAAGTTATCAGGATCAGGCATAATAAGTTTCAGGTCAAACGGAGCTACTAAAGACAGGCAACTTTGAAACTTACTATAAATAGCAGGTGGCTATAAATAGCAGGTCAGGGCAGAGGACTGGCAAAACAGGTTCACCAGGCAAAGAGGGTCATATGGTGAAATTTTCATGCCAAACGGGGCCATGGAAGTCAAAAAAGCAAAGACTTACTAAAAATAGCATGTGAGATCAAGATCCGGCAGAGGCATGGAAATTTTACTAAGTATGGAGAAATGGAAGCTGGACCCCCTAAATACGCCCACCTCAAGGATGAAACTATAAATTTTGCTAAGTATGAAAAACAAAAGCTCCACCTTGTAAATGGGCCCATCACCTTGAGGCCACTTCGAAATTTGTCTAAGTCAAAAATGAGAGTACACCCTCTCAAATGCGCCCACCTTGAAGTAAAGGAAGCAAGTCAAAAAGTTTCTAAGTGTTCAAATAGAAATAGCCACCCCTAAATGCGCCCTCATATGAAAGCTCCTCCATCAATATGCGCCTAAGGAAGAAGAGGATACGGAAAGGGCGGCTAAGTATAAAACAGAAGTTGCCTACCTCAAATGCGCCCTCACATGAGAGCTTCCCCCTCCAAATGCGCCCACATGTATATGCGCCATCAAAAAATGCCTAAGGCACAAGAATAAAAGTATGCCTAGTCAAATGCGCCCAAGGTGGTGATGGGAAGATCAAAAATATTCTAAGTATGGGAAATGAAAGCTCATGTGTGAAAATGCGCCCAAGCCTATATGGAGGCTTAAAAAGTTTCTAAGGCACCTCAAAATTTGCCTAAGGCATTGAAAATGGAAGCTTGCATGTAGAAATGCGCCCAAGTTGTGAGGAGGCCTCAAATAAATCCAAGTGTGGAAAATAAAAGCAGCAAGGGTAAAATGCGCCCAAGGTTGAAAGGATGTTGGTAAAATGTTTCTAAGGCATAGCAAAAGTAGACCCCTTTAAATGCGCCCATCATAAGGAGGAAATGACAAGCTGAGAAATCTCTAAGGGGTTGAAAATGAAAGTTCAAGGGGTCATATGCGCCCAAGGTAAGGAGTTGATAAAAGACTTAGGAATTTGTCTATGGCATTAAAATAAAATGCCATTGAAGGGAATGTGCCTAGAGAGAAGGAAATGCTGAAGGAGTTTCTAAGTTAGAAAATGGAAGTAAAGATTTCAAATGCGCTCCAAGGAAGTTGGGACTTGAGAAAAGTTGCTAAGTGAAAGGTAAAGGTTGCTAAGGCGTGGAAATGCTTGGGAGATGAGGGTAAAGGTATGTGTTATGAAGTGCACCCAAGGTGAGTTGATTAAATTAAAAAGTTTCTAAGGCATTTTACAAGGTGAAATTAGAAAATTCGCCTAAGGAAGAGATGATATTAAATTTTCCAAGTACAAGGTGAATTGTGCCCATAAGCAAGAAGAGAATTTCTTCAGGAAATAAGGAAAGTGCCAAGGCATAAAAAAATGAAGACTGCAGGTGGAATACGTCCAAAATAAAATGGAATCAACCTTAGCAAATTTTATTATTTTTCAAAAGTAATAAAAATTAAATGTACCCCTTCGTTTGGATACACATGAAAACGATGTTTTCTGAGGAGAAATTTCTTTTGGGTATTGGATATTTCTCACTGGGAGATGATTTGAGGTTCTTCCACACCTTGCTCGTGTTGTTTCGGCAGAGATTTCGGCCTGGCACCCGTTTAACAAATTTCCTAAGGCTCTGAGGGATAAATTTTCTAAAGCATGGTAAAATAAAGCTCAAGAGGTCAAATACACTCATAGGGTGGAAATGAAATTTGTCCAAGGCATAGGAGAATTTGAAGATGGAATGAAGCTAGAACATCAAGCATTCAAATGTTGAAAAGTTATAAAAGTTTGCTGGAAATGGTGAACTCTATCAAGATCCGAAGATCAAGCGGTCAGAACATGGAAATTGGTTAAGTAAAGTGAATTTATATTATAAGCGTTCTGATGCTTTTCTTTCTGTTTTGAAGGATGAACACTGGAGCCTGAGCGTAAGGACTTGAGGTGATGAAGCTGGACAATGTTACAACTTTGGAAAGAGAAACGAAAGTGAAGATTTGTCTAAGGCACTGAGAACGTGATGCAAAAGAGGCAAATGCGCCCAAGGCAGTGGGCTAGAGAGATGTGAAAGTCACAAGAGAGAAATGCATCCAGGAATGAAAGCAACAGGAGGACTTAACGAAGAAGAACTTTTTGCAAGGAGGGTTTGAACCAAGTGTTGTTGTGTGGTTGCCTCCTCCTAACGCAACAGAATTGGCAAAGAAGAACAATGGGAACACGTTTCTGGACGAGAATCTTCTAGAAGAAGATAGTGGGCATTAATTGCTCATAGTGGTTCCTGCAAAGGAGTGGAGAATATTCTGTTCATTTATTACCCACTCCTCTCTGTGGCAGTTTTTAGGGCTAAAACCCTAATTAGGGCATAGGTTGCTCAATCTGAGCTCTTCATTGTAATTGAATCTGAGCCGTCCACTGAAATGGGCTAACTATAAAAGGGGCATCCCCCCCTCATTTGTAATTATTAGAATTAGAATTGAATCAGAGATAGAGTTGAGCTAGAGAATAGAAGGCATATAGCATTTAGCTTAGAAGTTAGCTTAGATTGAGGAGGAAAGGAAGTTTTCCCATTGAGGACTTTGTAAGAAGTTGTTGTGAACACTCTCATAATATAAAGATTTATCATTGTTTGGTGGTTCTATCTTCTATTGTGAGTAGCTAGCAAGGCTTGTTCGTCTTTCCAATTCAAGTAGATAGAGTAGAGTAGACTTTGTTTTATGCAAGTAGTTGTTAATTGTGGAGTGTGGCGTTGCGATTTGAGCACATCTTCTTTCATCCATACCACTAGCGGGCTTACTGATGGTAAGTTCGCCTTGCGTGGTCAACTGGAGTATTGGCACTTAACTTCAATTGTGGCTCATATGTCCGTATGCATCGTGGTGATGGTATGAACATGTTGTGTCATAATTTGAACACCTTTCTCATCTTTTGAAGATTGCACCAACTTTGTCGGAGTTGTCCGAAAGGAGACCAAGCAAAGTCTGTTTTGAAGATTGTTTAAGTCGATCCTCGTCCTCCACCGTTCAGAAGTAGATTTGTAGAATTCCTATCCCTATCCCCTTTTAATTCAGTATTTCCCGGTTAATTTAGGAGTCAGAGCAATATTGTCAAATCATTCATGTCTTAATTGCTTCACAAAGTCGAACAACTACGTAAGTCCCCTTGAATACCCAACATATTCACATTAGCCAACTGAGTCTATTCGCGTTAAAGGAACCTTGGAGTTGAACGCATGAACTTTCATGCAATCTTAGCATGCCGAATACTTTGATCAAGAGAGAATAGAATGATCATTGGGCATTTTTATTCTGTGTTGATGTCGTCATAATAAAACACGTCAACACCATGTATGACAGAGAGTCGCGAAAACTCCAGCTAATGCGGAAGCAAGTCTCGAAGATTACCTTATGCTGTTTAATGCATTTCTGCTTGATGAATTTCGATCAGATATTTTCGCTGCTTTGATACCATGTTAAGGATCGTATATATACAAGCAGGTCTAATTATGTTTGTCAAAGATGTTTCTCCAGATTTCTATCTCTTGATGTCGAATGTGCTGATTGCAGAACATTAATAGATTTCGATGTCTGCATATCATGAATGAAACTTCCTTTTATATGTTTAGGAGACCCACCACTAAGGGGTGCGTCTCTTGAGAGGAAGTGTCCCTTTGGGCGCGCGGATTCCATATTCAACCGATTACCATTTAGTTAGTGTTATTTAACACACACATAACCTTATATGTGGTGAGTGCATAAGTTCCGATTTATTAAATGCAGAAATAACATTTCATTTTATTTAATACGAATTTATATATATTTATGCTCATTAATTCGATTTCCAGAAATATGAAGATAAGGAGGATAATCTTGATCATATATAAATAATGAAGATGCTTTCAGCATTCGTTATTTATATCTGACCGCAGCTATCATCCATTAACACTACTGTGTGTATTTCTCTATTTTTTTTCTTGCTTTATTGTTTTAGCTTCAATTCTAGGCCCCTCTTCTTTGACCTAGTTTTTGGCTATTTTAACTGTTCAATATTCTGTTCCCTTTGACCTATTCATTGTCATTTGTGAACATTAATAATTTTTTCTCTCTTTTTCTATGTTAGGCAAACTGCTTAAATATCATATCTCTGTGTAATCTAACAGCTGGAAAATCTGTTATTTGATTGCAAGAGATGAAAATGCTAATCAAGCTGGGTCATAATCATCAAGCAAACATGCAACAACTTGAAAAGATAAATTAAAAGTGAAATCAAGTGATTAAAAATCAAGTTCATCTTGCATTGGCCTCAATATTCAAATTTTGTGCAATATGAGTTATGCAAGTTATTGGAAAGCAAACAAATCAACTTGACAACTTACTGAAGCAAGCAAATAAGGACTATGAACTGATTACGAACCATCAGCTTTTCTGCAAATTATTTGCTTCCTTATTCTGAAGTCACCTTTCATTAACTGCTTGATAATGATTGCAGTAGGCCACAGAATTAGAGCAGGTGTTTTTTTTTCTTAAACACATAATCTACTTCAAATGCATTATAAATGCCTAACAACCATTATAAATGAATGTCCTTTCCTTAATTCTTGGAAGTTGCTTCCCTTCATCAGCTCACAAAACCAATTTTAGATTCAATGCTCATTTGACATTGAATCATGATGAAGAATGAGTCCAAATATAGTATATCTATGTCATGTATGAGATTTTCTCAGTTGGCTGTTGGCTGACTAGCCAGACCTGCTTATTATTAATATGGGGCAACAGATTTTCTGGCATTATTTTCTGCAGCATTGCTTGGGAGGCCTGCCATGAATGAGGCTGCTTATATATAGAACTTTATGAGGAGTGCTTTCTGTGGTTTATGCAGCATCTTTTTTACATAACTAAGCCTTAAATAGTGACCTATGAGGACCAAATTAATTTATTTGCATTTATTTAGTAGCCATCTTAATTGCATGGGTTGTATCGTATTACTGATTCTTTTGTGGATGGGTTGTATTGTTGTAGCACAGATGCCAAATTAGGATCTATGAAGCCACGGTGAGCCTAGAAAGAGCCATAGGAGCACGTAAGAAAGTCCCTTGTCATTTATGTAGGGTACAAGATGTAGTGATGTTATTATGGGTCAGGTATGATGAGGATAGAGATGCTATAAATACACCCCATAAAGAATTCATTTCTCTCTTTCTCATTAGGGGTTTTTCATTAACAAGAGGTGCATTGCATTTCATGTAATGTAGTTTTGGCAATGAGACATTTTCACAAGGAACGGTTTTTCCAGCATTTGCATTATTAGCAAGTACTAGTAACTTAGAAAATGATGTTATTGAGTGAATTCAACACTGTTTACGCTGCAGGTCTGTTTTCACATGTCCGAGACCAACATTCTATTTTCTACTGTTTACTTCTCTGGAGAAGGCAACTTTCTTCATTGTCAAATGAAGCTTCTCAAGCAACTGGCAGATATCAGCTACTTGATTGTGGACAGCAATCTGAAATTTGTATTCTCAGAGGAAGCATACACACGTGCATCGCTCAGGTGTGTGACATTATAAGTAAATGCAAATGGGGTTCTGATGTGGAACAGACACTTGAAAATGTAGGCTGTTGTATTCATCCAGTATCTATTACAGAGGTATTGAAGAGACAGAAGAATATAGACACAGCACTGAATTACTTCAGATGGGCACAAAGTCGAACAAATTTCAAACTTAGTTCGGAAGTTTATGATCCCCTCCTCTTAATGCTGGCTAATAACATGCAAACCAAGAAGTTGCAAAGTCTACTCAAGGATATGAGTACAGATGGAATTGAACCATCACGTACTTCCTGTGTAGAACTTGTAAAGATCTATACCAGTTTTAGAATGCTGAGACAAGCTGTTGATATAGTACATACTATGAGAGAGATGAACTTTCAGAATACATTTTATTCTTATGAAATTGTCATTGGTGCTCTTGCCGAGGCTTATGAAACAAGTACAATTCTTTCCATGCTGAGAGAATTGCAGGAGATGGGATACAAGGTGAGCTCTCATCTCTTTTCAACTTTAGTTCGTACATTTGCCATGGAAGGTAATTATGATGCTGCACTATCATTTTTAGAAGAAATGAAAAGTAATTCTTATAATGATGATGTTGTATTATACAATGTCTGCATAGATTGTTTTGTGAAGGTGGGCAAATTGGAGATGGCTTGGCAATTCCTTCATGAAATGAAGGAAAAAAGCATTGCACCAGATGATGCAACATATACAATCATGATTGGTGCTCTTTGCAAGGCAAATAAACTGGATGAAGCTGTAGAGTTGTTTGAGAAGATGGAACTCATGAGAAAGACTCCATGTGTTTTTGCATACAACACATTGATATTAGGATTTGGAGCTGCTGGTAAGTTCCTTGAAGCTTATGCTTTACTAGACAGAATGAGAGATAAAGGGTGCATACCAAATGTCATATCCTATAATTCTCTTCTTACATGCCTTAGAAAGAGAGACAAAGTGGATGAGGCCTGTTTGCTTTTCAATGAAATGAAAAAAGATGCAGAACCTAATATTTCTACTTACAATATTCTTATTGACATTCTATGTAAGAAAGATAAATTTGATGAAGTGTATAAAATCCAGGATGAAATGACCCGGGCAAATCTGTTCCCCAATTCAATCACAGTGAATATAATTATTAATAGACTTTGTAAGTCTTCTAAACTGTCTGAAGCCTGCAACGTTTTTGAGGACATGAGAGCCAAAGGTTGTACACCGGATGAAGTAACATATTGTTCTTTGATTGATGCATTTGGCAGGCAAGGGAAGGTTGACGAGTCTTACAGGCTATTTGAAAGAATGCTAGAAGAGGGCCTTACACCCAATGCCGTGGTGTACACATCCCTGATTAAAAACTTCATTAGGTGGGGTAGAACATACAGGGGGCATGAAGTTTACAAGGACATGGTCCAGAGAGGTTGCAGACCAGATATTATTCTGTATAATGTATACATGGACTGCAGCCTTAGAGCAGGTGAAATTGACAAGGTCCATGACATATTTATGGAAATAAAAGAACATGGATGTATCCCAGATGTACGGTCCTACTCTATTTTCATGCGGAGTCTCTCAAAGTCTGGTAACATATCAGCAGCATCTGACCTTTTTTATACTATGAAAAATCAAGGTTATGAGCCCAATGCTTTGGCATTTAGTATTGCAATTGACTGTTTATGCAAGTTAGCAAAATCATGTGAGGGATATCAAGTCTTTGAGGAAATGAGAGCAAAGTGTCATTTTCCTTCAATGGTTACTTATATGGTGCTCATTAATGGACTTGTTAAGGAAGGTAAACTGGAGAAAGCATATAATGTTTTCAAACAAGCAAAAGACCAAGGTATGCTCTTGCATAATATGGTCTATAGTAACCTTATAAATGGCCTTGGAAAGGCTGGCAGAATAAATGAGGTATTTTTTGTTATGGAAGAAACTCTGCAGAAAGTTTTCATCCCGGATCCACATACTTGGAGTTCCCTGTTTGATGCTCTTGTTAAGTCACAGGAGATAGCAAAACATTAATATGTTTTTCTTTGTAAGATTCAAAATGCACAGAAAATGCAGTAGCATACAGTATTCTCTTTAGTGGCCCCTGGAGACAAAAAAACTATAAAAGATTTTTTTTGTGCTTTGGAAAGAAACGCAGAAATGCTAAGTTAGGTCTTGTTGCTAATATAGATGCATATACATACAATGGTTTTTCAGTTAAGGCTGCAAAGGTAAATGGAGCATTTTTTTCTTTGAAGAATTCAAAGGAAGAAGGTGAGCATGATTCAGCTTGCTATAATGCCACGAAGATAGGGAATGGGAGCTTACGAAATATTTGAAGAGGCAAACATTAGAGGATAAATGAAAGAACTCGTTTAATATTCCTTGATGCACCTCGTAGGGCTGAAAAGATTGAGCATGCTGCTACAGTTAATACTATGATAAGGTGAAGCCAGAAAATCACAGCACATTGTAAAATGTCTAAAAATTTAATACCATGAAATGTATAACTAGATATTTGATTTTGACAGTAAAGAGTTCATTGTTGTTGGTCTGGGGAATCCCTTAAACAACTAATTAGTTCACAAGTATACAATTAATGCTGTAAAAAAGAGATACACACAACAACAGTAAATGTGAAAAATAACGTAATAAGTATATTGCTGATCATGAAAATTGCGCGATGCACAGCTCTTCTGAGTTCAATAATTTTCTTCAATTCTGATAAGTTCTTTTGAAAATGCAAATACATTTATAGCCATTCTGTTGGTTCCTATAATTCTTGAAATTATCAATTTGTGGAGTATAGAAGTACTCAAACAAATGCCTTATAGATTATAATAGACTGCAAATATGGCATTACTAAGAATAGTTTTACTGACTTTAACTAAGTGCTAACTATTAGTTACACTTTTATTGCCGACACAACATACATGGTGTGGGTAACTAACACTAACTATCAATTGATTTACAACTATTCATAGACCTCATTTATTTAACTAAAATAAACTAAACTCCTAACCAATGTTACAAGATCGGGCTTGGCACTTAGACTCATTTAGGGCTTGGCAATGACTTGACCAATCGAAAACAACTTGAAATATAAGATTCAAGAGGATTTAAATCTTTTATCATGCACCTTTCAATAAATAAACTTGAAAGAAACGATAATCTAATCAAATAAAAGTTACTTTGGTCACATACACAATTATACATCAATCACATGAATAAAAGATGTGTTTTAGCTGAAGGAAATCACATTTTAAAATATATAAATATTGTCAACTGATTTAGAAAATTCTGTACAAAACTTGTAGGTTAGGATATTCATGCCATAAAACAAAATTACAATAGGGAGTCATGAACTATGGTAGAAAGTAGCTTGTTTCATTCAGCTCAACATTGCTAGCTCTATGTGGAGTCATGCGCTTGTATTTTAGACAAGTTTGGCAAATGTTGTTATAGACATAAGAGAATTACTTAGGATGGGGATTGATTCAACAAACCAAAGATATAAATGTAATGACTTGTGATTTAATTGGGAAAAAATTGAAAGAACAAAATAATGTTGCTTGTCGCACCTAATGAGGTTGATGATAGTATGCCTTGCGGGGTCTAGGGGTAGTGCTCCTTGTGTGCTCCTTATTGAGATACATGGTTGGGTCAAGGGTTGGAGCCCTCACCACTAAATTGAGCCCAAATTAAAGTCTTTGAGATCACATAGACTTTCATGGCATATGCCATTTTTCATAACTTTATCGCTTCAAGAGTTCTCTAAACCTCTCAAAAAATGCTCGACTTTCATGTTTTTATGTTTGAGCACTTTCAATATTTTATTCCTTTTTAAATGATTTTCATTAACTTGGTCGAGTCTTCCCAACAAGACTTGCTAGGTCTAATGAGTCTTCTAAACTTGGTGAGTCTAACTAGATTCACCTAGTACATAGGTCATGAGTCCTTGGGACTTGTTTGGATCTATCTTGCTCATGACTCATCGAGTTTGGGCAAGTCTTGTAACAACACTCCCAACTTTACAATTGTTCCATTATCAATACAATTGTTTTGATGGTTGGAATATTCACACTTGTCCAAAATTATTGGAAAACTCCCAATCACAAATGAGCATTGTTTATGCAATATGTCTTCATTTCCCCCCTTGTTTCTCATTGTGGTAAATCTCATCAATTCTTTTTACCTTTGAAAATTGTTCAACCTCTCATTGTAGGAGGGTAGGGGAAAACAAAACAAAACAAAATAATAATTAAGATGACAAGGGGTATCGCCTACCACACCAAGAGGGTAGTACGGTGACCCTTCACAACTTTTAATCCCATAAGGACAGTCATGAGATGGCACTAGCATGAGCATCTTGACAGAAGTACGAGCATCCCCAAACTATATGGATAAAAGAAAGGAGGGGTTGTTGCAATCGCCTTGGCTGAAATATAAAAAAAATATGAAAGCATGGGAGAGGTGACATTTAGGGGGACACAATCTCTCAAAGAAATGTGTTCTCATGGAATACTAGACAAAGTTGCAAGGTGTGCACAAAACCATTTTGTTGAAAAGGCTTTGAAATCTTCCAAGCAAATGCAATTGGTAGGTGTAAATCCAGACTCCACAACATTTGTTGGCATCCTCCCTATCTGCACCATAATGAGAGCCTTCAAACAAGTTATGGACATCTATCAAAACGTAAAGGATAAGGGAATTTTGAGGGAGGATAGAAGAAGAATGCTTGAGAAGTGGAAATTATGGTAGTAGTTATTACTAGAACTTGAAATACGGTTGCCACTAAAGAATAGGGTTCTTCAAGTGTTGGTATATCCTTTTGGTTTTTTTATGGCAATTCAAATAATAATACATGAACCCTAGAAGGAGATATATTGGTCCCCTAAAATTAGAGAGGGATTGAATTTATTTGGATATTTCTATTATAGTGTCTAATCTGAGTTACTACCTTAATATTTTGTTGAAGTTATAGTTTTCAATTTGATGTTTGTGATAAGAGGGTAGTGAATGGTACTCTTTGAATGAGCCTTAATAAGTCACGTGTAATTCTATTAAGTTTATTGATTGTATGTTAAGGGTAGAAGTTTTTCAAGGGTGCTCACAAAGTGTTCGACAAAATGCAACAATGAAGTGATCACATTGTTTTACCATAAGCAATAAGAGGTTTCCACCCAAAAGGGCTTTACTATTGTCAACATACTCCCTACCTTTGCCAAAATGAATCCTTAAGTTTTAGGTTGGAATTTGTGAAATCATGGTTGATTGGTTGTAGTTCTTGGTAGCATAAATTGTTTTAACCTCTAGTAGGAATTCGTTTAATTGTCCTACATGGTTGGAGTGCTTGAGATGCTCAGTGAAAGTTGGTCATCCTTCTAGAGCTGCGTGAAAATAAAAGCTAAGTTTAGCTTATAATTGCTAGTCACATGCCTTGTACATGCTCTACTTCCCTTAGGACATTTGGTCAATTGGTTCAAGAGCCTTGTCTATGCTTTGATTATTCAAATACTTGTGTACTAGAGGCATAACATTTGGTAATCATTGGAGGAATCATTTAATCTTTTATGCCTTCATGGATGACCTTTCCCTATCCCCAATCTTTCATTATGCAAGGTGGGAGTACTTTGGTATGGATGAATTTATCATCATTTTTAACTAAAAAATTAGGTTGATTGTAGGAGGTGTGGTGAATCATGTTTTTGATTATATGGGTAAAATAGGCTTTGAAGGGGCCTTGAAACCCTTTACAACAAATGCCAACCAACACAAAAGCTAGACAACAACGAAACTATAGCCAAGTTGTCCCACAACATCCCACAACCTTAATGGGTAAATAGGTTTTACTAGGACCTCAAACCCAATTACAATGAAACATCAACATATCACTAGTTCACCCAAAACAAGACTTAAAACCAAACAACACAACTACAACCAAGCATTAGAAGGAAAAATCGTAACAAACAAAATCCTACACTATGCTTGACACCTTTCTTGCAATCCTCACACCTTTAACTCAAGGATGGGATTTTAAAATAGATTTAGGAAGACCTATCTTCCTCTGAGTATGGTGAATCATTTTAATATCGAAGTGCATATATGATTGTGCATGATACGATCGTATACACACATATATGATGTAAGCTAGAATTTTGAGCTAACATCATAAGACATCCTTTAGGTTTCAATGGACGATCACATTATTTTATAAAACTTGGGTAATAGGCTAGTGTATTGTTAGCTAATATTGATTAATACTTTTGTGTTGCTTTTGCCTATTGAGGGTTGTGTTAAGACTATGTGCAATTAAAATTTAGTCATGTCTAATATTTTTGTAGGCTATCTTAACTTGTGAAGTACAAGTTATCATTCTGATAGTTAAAATCCTAGGAGAACTACATGGGACTTTGATCCTATTTGGAAGTGGGTACGTAGGTAGTCCTTGCACAAAGGATGCCCTTGTGAGCCAATTCCATAGGGGAGGGTTTAGGGAGTAGCTCCAAGGTTTGGTGTTGTCCCTAAACCTGATTAACTCTCCCTCTTTAGTATGCATCAATTTGAAGGCTAAAATTGTAATAGATGACAATGTTCTCACCTTCCAATTAATATGCCCCTGCTATATAGGTCCAAATTAATAGAAGATAATCCATCATCATCAAGCTTATCTACTTTGATGTTTAGGGCATTTTCCTTTCCAAATTATAGTCCAAATTTAGAGGAACCTTTGAAGTCACTCTAATTGAGGTTTGTCTTGAGGTGAATGTGGGAGAATGCCTCTAAACTTATTTGAACTAAAACAATCAATTTATGTGTATTGTGCCCTATGGCTTTGAGTCTTAGCTCAGTGATATGTATAGAAGGTATAGGTAGCCTCTACACACTAGGGAGGTCTATCCTCCCAAGAAATGAGGGTATGATGATCTTGGCCATGATTTGGCTGCAAATGATTTTTGGGTACCTACTAACTTGCATTTAATAATGATGTCAACTTAAGTCATTGTGATTTGATGGTGTGAATGACTCTTAGTATGTATGGATGGTCTGCTTGCTCTAATTATGTACTTGGATCTTGTGTTTAGGATTGACCCCTTAGGATGGTCTTTAACGACTATGTACAACTAATGATAAGTATTAACACACTAATTCATTTGACCCCAATTTTCGACAAAACCTTCCAATGAAAGCTATATAATCAGATGTATTGTCGAGCACTTGTGCGAATTTTCATTTTTAAAATTTTTTATCTTCGATGTTCGTCGAAATTTCGACGAACCGTTGTTTCGTCTACGTTTCAACGAAGATCTTTCGTCGAAATTGCGACGGACCTGCAAAGTTTAATTGTGGCGGGCTTAAATTGAAATGAGCTCGACTATTTATTGCGACAGTGTTTTGCTCGACGATTTTCTTGGTATTCCTCATCCGTTGGCCAATTAAAATTTACCACCTCATTTACCTTGGCACTATAAGGTGTATATTTTACTGCTACTTGATTTTCCTTCCTTTCAAAAGATACAAAAAATGTGCTAGTGTTAATGATTTTATCCATACTACTTATCAACATGTCATAATCTGAGTCATCACAAATCAATTTGATTTGTGCATTGATGATTTCATCTACCCTGTCCTGCCATTGTTGCAGTGATCTAGCATTTTCTTGGGCATCTACAATATCTGATAAAGATGTGTCACTCCAGTTATCAAAACTCTTTACCAACTCTTTAATCCTCCTGTTGAAATCATCAGGTAAGGCCTGGAAACCTTGTAGTGACTTCACAAAGTCTTAAGTAGACCTTAATTGTTGAGGCCTATTAGCTGCATTTTGAGAATTTCATTTCCAGATTTTGTTACAATGCAAGTTCAATATTATGATTTTAAGAGTCTAACAGTTGGAAATCATAGTAAAATCAAAATTTAATAATTTCATGAATTAGCATTTGGAAGTATTTTTTGGGGTCATTAACTTCAAACTATCTTCTCTTTTGCAGGGGTGGTTGCATGCCGAATTTTTTGGTGTAAAATATCATAATTATTATATTTTGTTATCTGTGTATGATTAAAAATTATTGAAATGTGAGTTTGATATTTTTTGAAGATCTAAATATTCAAGCTTGGTAAAGAAAAATCATGTCAGATAATATTAGTCCAGAACAAAATGAAGAGACAGTTGCTAGATTGTGGGCTATATTGAAAAGAAAGGGTGATGGGAAATGTTATTGTCCTTGCAATAATTGCAAGGGCTTAAAGACGAAAAGACTTTTAATCACAACAGCTGAGAAACATTGTACGCAGCATGGTCACGTTGAAGGGGGGCATGATTATCATCCATTGGTAAGTTATTCATTATATGTGTTTATATTGATTGAATTTGTAAATGTTTATATTGTTTTAACATTTGATAAATATAAAAAAATCACTTGATCATGATCATGGTTTATTTGTGTCTGTCATTATTATAAAGGTGGGGTGCCCTATGGCACATGATATGAATTATCACGGTCCGGAGAATGTGGTTTTGTAAGCGGAGGAACATGAAGCTGTGAATATCGAAAATGAAGTTAATGATCCTATGGAAGAAGATGATCATGCGCCATAAAACACAATTGAAGATGATGGTACAAATACATTGATCCATGACACATGTAGTGGCACATCTGATCATGTTGATCAAGATGACTTTGATGATGTTTATGATTTACTTATACTTGAGAAGGCATACGAGCCCCTTTATGAAGGCTCCAAACAACTCTTCTCTTTGCTGTATTGTTGTTGGTGAACTTGAAGGTTATGAATGGTTTATCCAACATAGCAATCTCATAGATGTTAAGGTATGTCATATTTGTCATCTTTTTTCATCTATTTTAATTATTGTTAGTTCATCGTTAGTAAATAAAGGATGAAGTATGTACCATTAATATTCTTTATATTAAGAAATTATTATTTGTTGTAGATTGATTGGTGAATTTTTGTTACCGCCATCAAATATTTTACCTCGCTCATATTGAGATTTATCTGGCATTATGAAAGATATTGGAATGGAGTATCAAACAATAGATGCATGTCCCAATGATCATATTATATATCATAAACAACATGAATTTGCAACAGAATGCCCAGAATGTCATATCAGTAGATATCGAACAAATCAACTAACAAAAAAAGTGCCTCGCAAGGTTCTTCGTTATATTCCCATTATTCCACGTATGCAACAATTATTTAGGTGTGAAAGCTTAGTGCAATTTATGGATTACCATGCACGTAATAAAAATGGAGATGAGATTCTTCAAATGCCTGCGGATGGTTCTGCATTTAGGGACATGGAGGAAAAATGACCACACTTTAAAGAAGAACTTCGTAATCTCAAGCTTTCATTGGCAGCGGACGGTGTCAATCCATTTGGAGAGATGAGATCTATTTACTCGGTGTGGCCTGTTTTTGTTATCAACAATAAGATTCCTCCATGGATGTCAATAAAGAGGGAGCACATAATGTTGTCAATGATTGTTCCAGGTATTTGTTTACATCAATTTTTTTTAACGTAGTAGCATCTCATTTGTCTTATTTGTTGCATAATGACATATATTTTTTCATTTAATAGTCATGTACATGAATTTGTATATATTGCAGTAAAATGGTTATAATAATTATGTAATGTTTATGTTCATTCAACTAAGCAAGTACAAAGTTAAATATATGAATGTATATATTGAGCATCTTATCGACGAGTTACTAAAGTTATGGAATGGCGTCACTATGTATGGCATATCTAGACCAATAGGACAAAGACAATTTCAATTCCATGCAATGCTTGTACGGACAATTCATAATGCCCCAGGGCTAACACATTTTTCTGGTATGTTATAACGTTCGACTGCATGACTTTAACGATATTTAATTTTATGAAGTAGATATCATGCATGTTTTTTAAGTAATCTATTCATTATATATAATTATAAAAATTGACATATTTAATCCAATTATATATGATTTGCAGGTCTTCAAACAAAGGAAAAATTTGCATGTCCAATTGGTGGTCCAAAGATGAAATCTTGTCGTTCAACAAGTTTAGGAAAACAGGTGTTTGATGAGTATAGGCACTTCCTCCACATAAATCATAAGTATCGAACTACTGGAAAACATCTTTTCAATGGGAAAGAAGAGACTACATCAAAACCACGAAGAATGACACCTCGCCTATGGAAGTTGGAATATAATAGAATTAATCGTCAAGATTATACATCAGATCGAATTGTTTATCTATCATTTATGATATGTTTTGAATTTATATTTTTATATTGTGTTGTGTTTTAGTCATGCTGTAATTGACAATGATTGTCGTTGTTAATTTGTTTAACTTATATGTTTCATGAAGGTCGTCAAGGCATTAATGGTCGGCTTCCATAGGAACTGAAAAGTTATCCCAGACAATTTAGTAGGTTGCCCTACTATGAACAACTACAAATTGCACATTTGTTTGATACAATGCATATTGGAAAAAATATGACAGAAACGTTATGAAAAATATTGGATGGAAGGCATGACAAAGAAAAAATTGTCAAAATTTGTAGTGACATTCGGGGAGCCAGTTATGCAATGAAAAATGTCATTCAATTAAGTAGCGATGGAGACCAAATTAATATAAGTGCCCTTCCTTGGTTATTAACGGAGCAACAAAGCAATGCTATAAAACAAGTCATACGAAAAATTCAATTTCCCATAGGATTTGTTGCGAACATAAACAATATCATAACAAAAAAAGGTGAATTTGGGTCAAGGATGAAAATGCATGATTGACATACCTTCATTAAGGTAATTATTTTGGTATATTATATATATATGTATACTGCATTACTTTTCAGTGTATTATGTTTACTACTTTTGGAAAAATATTAATGAAAAAATTATTTTATAATTGTTGCAATACGTTCTACTTCTATCTTTCCCAGACAACTTCGACAGCAATGTCAAACAAGTTATATATGATCTTGGGAATACATGAGGTAAGTAGCGATATTTGTTCAATTCGTTGTATATTTTTGTTAAATCTCGTTAATATATTTGTGCCTTGAATCACTTGTAGATGGCTGTCATCTAAAACAATCCATAAAGAAGATATAAATTATTGGAAGAGAAAAATTCCTCGTCTAATGTGTGAAATGCAAAAGTGTCTACTTTCGACATTTTTCAATGCACAAGAACACTACCTCATACACCAAGTTGAGGAGATTGAATTGTGTGGACCTGTACACACAAGGTCAATGTGGATGGTTGAGAGACACTTGAAATTTTTGAAGGCTTTGGTTAGACAAAGAGCACATCCTGAGGGTTCTATGGTGGAGGGATACATGGTATACTACACCATGGTGTACATTACTGAATATTTTCTTAAGTTTGCAGCAAAGATCCATGTAGATCGCATTTAAGATCCCAATTCCATTAAAAAATTCGAAGGGGAGTACCTGGTGAGGAAAGGTAGATTGAAGAAAGTGACAGGTAATTATAAGATGGTCATGGAGATTAATTAGAATACATTTTACATTTGGTTTTTATGTATATTGTACTTATTTAATTATTAATCTTTTAATATTCATCAATTATAAATTAAGGTCGTATACCGTGGTAATTAACTAATTATACGTCGTTTGTGAATTTCAATTTTTTTTGATACAGTTGGTCGAGAGTGGGATGCACTACATTTGTACGTCGCAAACAATCTTGATTGGATGACAGCATGGATTGAACGATGTCAACAATCTGGTCGTGCATTAACATGGGAAGGTGTGGCTTCATTGGTTAAAGAAGCTCATCATAATGGAGATTCCAATGTTACACCAAGGGAAATTGATTTAGCATATGGTTTAAGAGATAAACATGTATGTATAAATATATTAATCACCCATATTATTTAATTATTTTCAATTATATTGATGTATATATATGTTGAGATTTTTTTTTCTTTGCATACATTCGGCCAAGAATAAATATGTTTATCAACTGACAATATTGCAATAAGTTTTACATGTTTGACATATTGTAGGTGAAACACCACAAGGCTATGTGGTGCAATGGTCGTAAATTTCGAATCAAAAGTTGGATGACACGAAGAAAACTTGTGATTCTGGGATAACTGCAGTCTTCCAGGTGACTAATGTTTCATCTAGAAGCGACATACATCCAAAAGTCTCAGAAAATCAATACTATGGGATTTTGAATGATATACTTGAGTGTGACTTTAAGTCCTTCAAATTAGTTCCATTTGTTGTCCTATGGTACAAACTACGATTGAATGAAAATGATTCTGAGAGAACTGTTATTGAACATGATAATGGATTTACCATGGTTAATACAAGGTATTTTGAGCGAGTTGGAAATGAGCCCTATGTTCTTCCAAGCCAATGTGAGCAGGTATTTTACTCAGAGGTTCCAGGTAAAGCGGGTTGGTCATATGTTGTTAGACATGATCCAAGAGGAAGGCCGGTAAAGTATAATGTGGTGGAAGAAGAAGATACTGAAGAAATAGAAGATGATGTAGATGATGATCAGGATCAATAGTTAGTTGATGATGTGCCTGACGAAGATGTCGAAGAGGAGGAACTAGAT
Source organism: Sequoiadendron giganteum (assembly GCA_007115665.2). NCBI lineage: Eukaryota > Viridiplantae > Streptophyta > Pinopsida > Cupressales > Cupressaceae > Sequoiadendron > Sequoiadendron giganteum. The sequence goes on along the minus strand of CM021109.1, from coordinate 286,441,601 downwards.
CATGATGATGTAGGAATTAATGTTCATGAAGATGATATCCATGTGGATGATGACATTATCGAAACTGATATTAATGATGATGATGATGATATGACCAATCCTTACAATGTTGAATCTAGATCAGATGATATGGACAAAGAATTGAATGAAGAAGAATATCAATGACATTGAAATGTATGAGTTATATGATTATATTATCTATTTGATATTAATTTCTTGATAGAATTATATTTGACGTATGTGGTTATATAATTAATTTATGATGTTTTTAATTTTAATTATATTTGAATTATATTAGAATATGTTCAGTTAATAGATGTAAAAAATAAAATGGATAAACCAAAAGATGAAAGCATGAGACCACTGCCTTGTTGGGTGTATGGAGTCTAATGAAGATCTATAAAAGTGTAATCTATGATGACAATAATTCAAAGTGTTTGGCACACAGATGTAGTTTATAACTTGTATAAATGTGCAAGTAAATGACTGACAAACTCTACTTGAGATAGAATGACAATCCTAGTTATGTGATTCTTCTTATTGATCCAATTAATACTCTTTAGTTACTGTGATTGACTAGAAGGGTTTAATCTTTACTTGAAAGAACTAAATAATCACATCACACAAATACAACAAATGTGTATCGGTAAACTAAATATATTTATATGCTTCATATATCAATTTAGACAACAGAAAAGCATCAAAATGGAGACAACCAGATAACTGTATAATTCCACAAACAACTAATACCAAGATTAAGCCACAAGTTCAGACATGTTCATTAACTTCATCAAAATTCATACATGCATCTGAGTCTTTTAAAGGAAAGTTTCATTGCAAAGTATCTACTGTATCTTTCTCCTATCCGCCTATATCTGTTTTACATTATGAAATAGATATAAATATATCAAAATTGTGAAAGGGCGTGTCCTTTGAGAAATGTCTTTTGCTTAACAATAATAACAAACTAGAAATTATGCTCTATTAAGCCATAAATAGATGTTTTGACAGATAATCTCGATAAGCTGGCCGCTTGTGTGTATCAACATCCTCTAGTGCATTCTTTATGGCTATCTCCATTTCGAACATCTTCTCATTCTGTTCACATGCCTTGTCCATTGTTAAATCATTTTCTGTGGCTATCTCCATAATTGTTTGCATCATCGTCTGGCATTCCTTCATCCATCTTGTGGTAATAGACACTATTTTACTCCTCTTCGGTTAAGTACTTGTCCACCCATCTTTGATACTCTTCATTTGTTGGCCAGCGAAAATTCATGACCTCATTCACCTTAGTATTGTAAGGTGTGTACTTCACTGCAACCTGATTGACTTCCCTTTCAAATAACTCTAAGGATGTGTTGGTGTTAATTATCTTATCCATACTATTTACCAGCAAATCATAGTTTGAATCATCACAAATCGATTTGATTTGTGCATTGATAACTTCTTCTGCCCCATCCTGCTACTGTTGCAATGTCTTAACATTTCCTTGTGCATCAATAATGTCTGGCAAAAATGTATCATTCCAGTCATCAAAGCTCTTTATCAGCTCCCTAATTCTTCTACTGAAATCATCAGGTAGGGCCTGAAATCCACTCAATGATTTTACAAAGTTTTGAGTAGGCTTCAATGACTAGGGCTTGTTGTTCGCATCAAACCTAGAAGCTTTGTACATAATATCCAGATCGTTGGCCCTAGGGATCCATTTCTCAGCCAAAGGCAAAACTATTTCCCAATCCCTATTGATATTTTTTATTCCATCCAAGAATAAAGAATACAAAAAATGTACAGATGGTAATTTACCATCAACCTTTTCATTAAGATGCCTCAAAACTGTGTCAACCACCTCACTTTGTTTGGCAATTGCATCATCCTCACTTGCCTTTAAGGCAGCTTGCAATTTTGTGATCCTATTCAACATTTGCTTCTTGGTGGGATCCACAGAATATTCAACTTCTTCTTCAACTGGCCCTGGTGTAGGACTGAGAACAGGTGCTTGGATGGGGGACCGTGGAGTTGAAACAATTGGAGTAGTATGGGGGACCAATCCTGCAATAGAAGGTAATGCTCTGATACCAGGAGCATTAGAGGATTCTCCCACCTGCCCATATTTCAACCTATCTACTTTAGATTGCAGCTCAACATTCTTTTGCTGCATCCTACTATATTTGGCAATTATCATATTATATTTCTCCATCAGACTCTTCTTTTCAACCTCTTCTCTCTCAACTATCTTTTGGGCCAATTTGGCCACATTCACTGTCAAACTTGTAGCTTATGTTGTTGAAGTTTCAGAAGCTCTCTTGATGATTAGCCCTCCCCTTAGGTGTGGGCTAATATCAGTTACATTTGGCTTTCTGCCCTGGGGTGCCATTGCCCATATGGCCAGAGTTTCATACTCCTCACTGAAGGCAGAGTCCTGCAGAGCTGCCTTAACCTCTTCTTCACTGTTTTGTATAGGGTGCTTGGACTGTAAGATAACATTGAATGCAACCACATCAGCTATGTCCCCTTCAGGCAAAATTAAGACACCAGCCTGAGTCACAAGTCTTCTTCCCTCCTCAAGAGTGATGCTTTTGAATTCTTCCATTAATTCGGCCTTGACCTCATCATCATTCTCCTACTCAGACCTATCAGGTTTCAATTCTCTCCTACTCTTGCATTTGTTCTGGTACTCTTCTAGTTTTATCCTCCAAACTAGTTGCAAGAATACAAGAGTCTTTACAAATGCATCATCGTCCAAGAATGCCTTGCAGGCCTCCATCCTAGCATCTTGTACACATTGCCCCTTTACATCCATGTCAGAAAGCACCAATTGTGTTGATCTAGGAGGGGAAGGGATACCAACCTGCATGTCTTGATTAGTCATAATTATCTCATCCATCAGAGTTTCACGCGTTTCCTCAACTCTCTGCCTCTTAGGGCTTGGCTCTGATGGTAACACTGCAGGATCACCTCTTGGTGGTGAATTTAGATCCACAATCCTTATCCCTTCGGGTGCCCTGATCCTTGGACCTAGTTGTGATGATGCTTGCATGACTTGTTTTCCCTTCTTATCCCCTTCATCCTCATCACTGTTCGCAATCCTCTTTCTCTTGTATAGAGGCCTGTCAACTGGTGGCTGATAAGTTGACCTTGTTTCTTCAGGCCTCACATCCGGTCTTTCTATACCAAAATCTAATTCCAAACTGACCCTCTTGGTCATCAAGGTGCCCATGATACTTTTGAAATTAGCCATTAAGAAGTCTATTCTCTTGTGAAATGGAGTGAACTCCATTAATGAATCATATTTTGGATCCATTTTATGTATTATAGCCAGCAACTTTTCATATGCAATCCATTTTTCTTTATTCAACTCCTGCCTATTCAAATCAAACTCATTTCTGATTAGGTCCTCAGGAAAGTTGAATTCATGTAAAAATTTGCCACCTTTAATTCGTTGTCTGAACAATGCAAAGAATCCCTTAGGGTCATGCTGTCTTCTAGGACCATTCCTCAAATTGAAGTCATCAAAAAACCTTCCGAAGTGGACCCATCCTCCCTTGCAACAGACAAAATCAGAAACAACAGTGTAGTCAGGGAACAAAGTCCCTTTTCCTTTCTTTGTTAGGTTGTCCTCATGAATACAACCTAGTTGCCACATTACTTCGACAAACCCCATCCTTGATGGTACATTAAAGGGGAGGATATGAGGGGTTCCCTGGAAACCATACACCCTCAAAACAGTGCTTACATGGTACAAGATGATATCACCCCATTGTGACACACTTTTAAATTAGGCTTCCTCACCTTCGGTCGGAGGAAGTCATGCAAATCTTCAGGGACTCTTGGCACATTTACCACCAACCGAGCCCTGAGTTTGGAGGCAAAGCAGTTATTAAAGTGCACAAAGCTGGCACCTCCCCTGTTGCAAGACAAATCTGCACTCCACACCTGTACTGGTAACCTTTCTCCATTCACCTCCTGCCTCAACTCCATATTTTTTGAGAAGAAAACAACATTCTTATACATGAACATATGCATCAATAGGGAGTACCAGAAAAAAGGAGTGCCAGTATCCCCCACATGCAGCTTCATCAAACCCTCATGCATCTTCTCTGATAGGAATGATGCAAAGTCATATACCACAGAGAAGTTGGGATGCTGAATCTGGGCTCCCATAAACATGTACGCAACTGGCATCACAGTATTAGGGCTGAACCCTAAAATCTGGCACAATGAATAAAATGTTGCCAAGAAGTGACTGACAAAACAGCTCAGCCTGAAAGGCTCCTGGTCATTTGGGCTGATAAGAATTATTGAACTGCTTGCCCTGGCTAGGTGAAGAGGAAGCAATTTCAATCTGAAAAGAGGCTTTAACCTTTTGTATTCCTCCTTCATCTTCTCAAAATCTATTTGGACTAAGAAAGGGCTATACTCAGTCAAATAAAAAATCTGCCGAATCTCATCTGCATTTAGGCTTAGCAGAATTCCACCATCATTATCCCTTATGACACTTGTTACAGGATCATACCGTGCTGCCACTGCTTTGAGCAAGTCAACATCAGGGAACACATTTGACACTGTTAGTTTCCCCATGTCATATCTCTAGGCATTAGAGAAGGGGTGAGGTAAGTTTCATTATCCATACCACAGCCTAAACATTTCAAGACCAGTCATAGGAATCCTGACATCCGCAATGTTATAATTTTTGCATAGTAGACGTTCGCCTGAGGTCTTTCCATTCATTAAAACCAAACCACTCTTCCTTTCATTTGTTGACAACGGGAGTTGATCTAGGAAGTCATCATACAAATTCCTCTTCAAATAATCAACATGGTCAGAGTGCTGCTTCGGTGGTGCCATCTTAAACAACTAGGGCTTCTTTTAAAAAATCAAATCTTCGAAGAAACTAGGGGTACTCAGAACACAAAAATACAACACAATTGTGCAATTCCAATAATTCAAACGAACCAGTAACCCTACGACAATAATTAACAAAACTCCTTGACCAACATAATAGAACCCTTCGCAAAGACACAGTCAAATTAACCCACCAGTTTAGAAAATAACTCACGGGATTTCATGTCTTGCAGAGAACCAAACTTCACGGTGATCACTCAAAAAACTTTATCTCTGGCTCTGAACTACTTGGAAAATACTTGAATGCTTTTGTGATGAAGATAAAAAAGGAGCAGATACTTTATGTCGATTGAATTGAGGCAGTAGACGTCTCGTCTGCCATTAAAGCTCATTTGCACGCCGCCCCAACGGCTCCAATCGCATTTGATGCGAATTTAAACTTCAGCCGTCGATCTTTTATTTTTGTTAGATCATCGAATGATGATCTTCAAAAGGGCTGACGAAATCTCCATGTCAGCATCGAGGCCCACTACAGAAGCAACGCCAAAGGAATACACGTGGCGCCTGCCCATGATATCGCGATCATTAAACAACTTGCATCTTTAGATCACGCAATGGCGGACAACCATTGATTCCTACCATCAACAATCATGTTCACTCACAACAGTTAGCAGTACCAAACATAACCGTCGAGAAATTTTTTACCAAGATTATAACATCACCGTCGATCTTGAGCACGTGCATCTCGCAGCTATTTTAGTAACCCACTTTATAACGTATTTAAGTCCGACATAAATATTAAACGCTTTATTAATCCCTTTTCGGCATCGGCAGTTTGGGACACGTGGCACTCGTCCGTGATATCGCAATCACCAAACAACCAGCAGTGATGTCATCGCAAGATCGCGGGGAGCGGTCAGAATCAATTGTAGGAAGATTGACGGTCATTAAAAACACAACAGTCAGCAGCACCAAACATAACCTTCGAACAAATTTTTACCAAGATTATAACATCACCGTTGATCTCGAGCATGTGCATCTCGCATCTGTTTTAGTAACCCACTTTATAACGTATTTAAGTCTAACACAAATATTAAACGTTTTATTAATCCCTTTTCGACATCGACAACTTGGGACACATGGTGCTCGCCCGTGATATCGCAATCGCCAAACAACCAGCGGTGATGTCATTGCGAGATCACGGGGAGCGGTCAGGATCAATCATAGGAAGATCGACGGTCATTAAAAACACAACAGACAGCAACACCAAACATAACCATCGAGCAACTTTTTACCAAGATTATAACATCACTGTCGATCTTGAGCACGTGCATCTCATAGCTATTTTAGTAACCCACTTTATAACGTATTTAAGTCAGACACAAATATTAAATGCTTTATTAATCCCTTTTTGGCATTGGCAGCTTGGGACACGTGGCGCTCACCCATGATATCGCAATCGCCAAACAACCAACGATGATGTCATCGTGATATCGCGGGGAGCAGTCAGGATCAATTGTAGGAAGATCAACGGTCATTAAAAACACCCCTGCAAAATAAAACAACTATTAAAAAGTCAGGCGAAATAACCTTTTTGCGTGTGTAGATTGCACGGCCGTCGGATGAAGTGATTTCAATCGTGACCGTTGCTCGTAGACCTCGCAAGGTTTCTGCTAACGTCACAAATATGGTACGAGGCGTGCGAGATTCTGCCATCTATCACATTTGATGGTGGGGACCAGTTTTGCTTGTTGATCGATTATGAAGGTTGATGCCGACAACTGTTTTCGTGCCGATGCATCGTGGTTGTTCCTCGCTGACCTCGCGCAATTAAAACTGCAGTTTCAATAATGCTGCGAGGTGTGCGATTTGGTGACGCATAAACTTCGATGCTGTGCGCTGATAACAAAGGTGGGGCCCATTTCCGTGTTGATGTGGTGCTCGGTAGGTGAATATCCTGTCCATTTGGTGATTGGAGGGAGAATGTGGCATTTTCAAACTATTTTGACTAAATCTGAGCCGTTCTCCTTGTTGCAATTGATCAATGACTCATATTTAAAAATAAACTGGTATTGTACGATAGCGTTTTATCTCACGTGAATGAATAGTAATGGCCGAGTTCGACTCTGCCTGCATAATTAAATGCTAAAATCTGCGAATTACTATTTCAGTTTTGTATCTCTACATTGAGGAAGAATTGCTTGGTATCGAGTGAAGCAAGCCGTGGTTACAATTTCCCAATTTCGCTGCCCTAGATGTTCTGCGATTGAAACCGTAAGTAGTACGTACGCCATTTCTTGTAAATTCAGAATATTTTATGGTTGCTTGCTGGGCAATTCGTGATTGTTTCCTATCTCTGTTCTTGAAGAATTGATTGAATAGATTCACTTTTAGAGCTTGTTTAGATAATTGCTAGGGTTTTTTGAATATTGAAGAATTTCCTGTTAAGGCTAAAGGAGAAAATTGTAATTATTTTCTATCTGAAAATAAGAAAACCCTAGTTTGAATTATCATTAGTCTAGTATAAATGACACCCAAGGCCCAAAGTTCTGGTTCTGAAACCACTACCAGGTCTTTATCCCAAGATATTATTGATTTGTTACAACCCTCTACTAGCAAGAAGCAGGAGGGAAAGGTTTTGTTCTATGGGCCTCGAATCTTGGAAGGATTTACAGACAAGCAATGTGCAATTCAAAATGCCAAGTTACCATACACCGGGTGGCAATTGTTCTCCAATTGGTTTGAGAATAGGAATTTGTTGGTTCCTTTGTGTAACCCCTGGAGGTTAGACCTGGGTAAATTGGTGGTTCCTAATGTTTATATGGATGTAGATCTTTTAAAGGACATTGCCGCTAGATATGACCCTGTGGCCCGAATTGTCAAAACACATGCTGGTGTGCAGATGATTAAGATAACCAAATAAGAAATTGTAGAGATTTTCAAATTGCACGAATGGAGTCAGGATATGGTTCCTGTCGACTTGGAGGTTTTCAGACAAGAATATAGAAATACTAGGGGTTTGTTCAGAACATCCTTGTTAATACCTCATTTGACAGTCTCAAGAAGAGGAAAAAATCAGAAGAAGGTAGTAATTGGCAGGAATGAGCCCGAACCTTTTCCTGTGGGCTATTTCGCCAGTTATTTCAAGAAGACTTTGTGTTTTATGTCAAGTTCTGGGAGTCAGCTTAAAGAAAACCTTGCCTACCGATATTATGTATATGGCAATAAATCTCCAACATCTAAGTTCTAATGTAATATATGATTTTGCCACTTATTTGGCAGAGAAGATGCACACGGGTCTGGTAGCCCTAAAGGAGGGGAAGAATTGGGTTGGATTCAGATGGTATTCCTTGTTAATCCACATGTTTCTGTATAGGGGTCAAGCTATGTTCGAAAAATATATGAAATTAAAGAAGAAGGAAGGAAACATTGAAATGCCTGTCCAATATTGGACTAGGATTCTTGACATGCATGATCATGAGTTTGATTATGTAACTTTCCATAATGTCTTTGGATCTAAATTAAGGGAGGCTCTAGTTCGTGACCCCCCAAGGATCCCAAAAGAAATTCATGACTTCTTGAGGCTGATGGAGAGAAGGCTTGAATTGAACATAATGCACAATTGGGGAGACATTTTCCTCTATCATAATACCATAGTTTTCAGGGTTTTTGGCACTGTCAATCCAAAGGTTCTGCCAAGGGAGGTGCCCCTTAGAATTGGATTTTTGGAAATCATGAGGCAGTTGGGGGCCGCTTAGGAACTACACTTGCCAGCTGAACATAAGAAAAGTTCTTTCTTCCCTGAATATACAACATTTGCTGATTTTTTTATGGCAAAGGGAGGATGGAAGGAGTTGCATCAATTAATTGGGCCTTATAGGCTAAGGACTGTGCGCCCCAAAAATCATGATCTTGAGGGTTTTATCTCTCAAATGAAGGAAAAATATCAGACAGGAGCTTTTGTCCACAACTTCTACTTTCTTGAGGACATCATCAAGAATATTTTTGATTTGGAATTACAAGATGATAGAAAGGCACTATACATTGCCTACTCTAAAATGGTAAAAAGTAAGCAAGAGAAAATACCTGGTTTCAATCCCATATCTAATGCTAAAGATGAGTTTAGTAGGGCAATGTATGTTATTGATAATTTTGAGAGCTTGGTTGGGGTTTTGAAAGATGAAAGGGTTGTGGAAGAAAGGGGAAAATCACAAACCATTGAAGAGTACCCTGAGGTAAAGGAAGATGCCTACTTATTAGCCCCAAAAGAAGATAAGGGTTTTTTCTAGAAGAAAGGGAAGTAGGGCTGAAGATGTTGCTAAAAATATTGCACCATCTTCTTCAAGGCAGTCAGTACCAAATGTTGTTGATTTGGATTCTCCTCCAAGTTTTTCAGAACAGGCTTGCCCACCATCACCAAAGAGGCAGAGGGTTGAAAGGGTAAAGATTGTTGATTGTGATGGTGATGAAGATGATGACATTATTGTCACTTCAGATGAAATGCATCCTGAGATGCCATTGGACCCAGTTGACATTGCAACAGGTTCAGGTACAGTTTCTTTGAGGTTAGGAAAAAATGAAATCAAAGGAATAACAAGCAATGATGACTTGAGAATAGAAGCTTGCAGAGAGTTCATGATGGATGACTCTTTTATTCAAACCAGTGTTTTTAAAGATTTTGTGTGGAGATCACAAACTACATTATATGCCGAGAAGGTGGCACATGAGAGAAGTCTGCATCCAGAGCTCCCAAAGAAGGTAATTCAAGCTAAAGTGAGGGAACAGATGAGAGAAAGATTCAAAACAATAACACTAAAGCAGGGCCGGGAATTGGTACAAAAAAGTGGAGTATTGCTACTCCCAGAATGGGATATCACTGATACTGTGGTGTTTGACACAATAAGAAGGGCTAATAAGCCACTTCTTTCTACTGAAGAGGAGGCTACATTGGCACTCAAGGGATCGACCTTTAGTGAGGAATGGGATGCATTGGCAATCTGGTCCCTATCTACTAGCTCTAAAAAGCCAATTGTTGAGGAACCTTCTGACTTCAGTGGTCACTTGGTTGTGAGGAGAGTTGCTAACACCCCAGCATTGGAAGCTACTGATATGGTCGTGAATGTTGCCAAATTCACCAGAGCAACTGTTCAAGATTTGATCAAGGAGCGGGATACTCTGATAGGCCAATATAATGACATTATTATTGAATATAATAAGAGTAAACAAAAGGTAGTAGAGTTAGAAACTGAATTGGCTTTATTGAGGCAACAAATGGATACCATGAGATCTCAAAAGCAAGCCAGTTCTAGCCACACTATTCCCGACCCACCAGTAGAGTAGTCTCAACCTCCTGCACAAGCACAGTCTTTGGCTATTATTCCATATAATATGGGACAAGTGCCTATCGCTATTGAGAGGGCTACTAGCCCTGAAGGGGGACTTTCTAGGGAGAAACTGATTCATTAGGTTGAAGAATATAAGGAGATGATAAAACAAATCCGGGATGCAGCAGGGAGAAACAATGCTATGATAGTGGACATTGTTTTGAAACATTTAAACAGAACGGTCCAGAGTAAGCTAAACAATGTTCATGCAAATTATGTCATAATGTTGCAAGCACTAAAAATGTTTTTAAGGGATAAAGAATTGGCCATCTCATTGCTAAACAAATGGAGCCCTAAAATGGAGAAGTTGAGATTCATGGCAGTAGGGGCAAAACAACATGGTGATAAATATCCTACTGTTATTGCAACATATCAATTATTCAAGGGAATTGTTGAGCAGAAGTTTCAGGGATTTGCCGCCCCAATGGAATCCAAGATTAAATGTTGAAAGATGTGTATGATGGAAATGACCTGACCCCATTGCCTCATATTTTACATAGTCAGGATGAAGTCAAACCCCTGCAGGTTTGGAAGGAGCAAATGAACAATATAATGATGTCTCAAACACATGAGATATGCAAAAATGCTGACATCTGCATGCTAGAGAATACATTGGAAAAGTTGTCTTTTGTTATAAGTTTCTTAGAGAACTTTGATAAAAAGGCCACATCGATAATGGTAAAGTATGCTCCCTATCGAAACAAGGTTGATCAGGTTGTGGCTTTCCAGTGGCCTTCCGAGGAGGAGTTTGAATTATGGAAAAAGATGTTCACTGATGAACTGGAATTATGAGTGTTATAGTCGAGAATTGCAACTTGGTCATGTATAATACAAGTCTGGTCTTAGATATTATATTCTAAAATTGCATTCTCCTTTTGACTCCAAGTACAGGGTGCTGAGGTGGAGTTAATACTATAACGGCTAAGCATGCATTCGATGTATGGGGAGCGACCTTTGGAGCGATGTTTTCTTTCCTCCTTATCAACTAATGATGATCTTTGTCTTATGCTCTCCTCTCGCATAATAGAATTGTAACTGAATCAGGAGTTAGCGGTCCAATTACAAATGGATATGTGTACTCTCTGACCTGAAGCTTGTTGGTTCCCTTGTTTTATAAAAGGGAATTTTGGGCCGAGAGAGTGGTCGGTTGAAATATCCAAAATATGAGAAATAAGAGTTTAGTAATATAGAGAGTATGAATTGTAAGTCCAGGTTTTAAAAAGTTTTGAGTCAGATTGGAGAACTTTATTGATTATGAGGTTTTTGAGCATGTTTGTATCAAACTCGTGAATATTTGGAGTTTATTTTGTCTCCTATTATGTTATGTTACATGGATTATTAATGAAATATCGATCAAAGATGATTTTCATTGATTTTAATTTGTTCTTTACTGTGAATTATGTTTAACTACATCTTTGGTTCAAAGGATCGGTTAAATGCTTCAGTTAACCAGTAAATTCATGCAATATAACAAATAGGATTCATAAAAGAGTAATAAACTCAGGTATAGATATATGGGTTGTAATGCAATTCATAATAGATCATAAGTGTTCAAAATGAAATTTACCCTGTAGTTCAATTTTCTCTTTTGACTCCTTGCACTAGGATATGGCACTGGAATTCTGATTACGTTTTATTCTCGTATGTTTTTTGTTGTAGCATCAAGATATTTTACTCAAACATTTCCTATCAATTTACTTTATGTGAAGTTTGCGATTCTCTGTTAAATGGACATGAGTCTTTTTTAAGGAATAGCCAATTTCTTGAAGGATTTGATCCTTTAACATTAATTGGGGATCTATTTGTTGCTTACCTGTGTGCAAATTAAATGAATTGTTTAAATGCTGTATGTTAAGAGCACATGTTAGGGAATACCCTCCTGGATTTTACAGAGTCTGAAGTGTAGGAGAATTAGCCTTATTGCTAGTCCTAATGAATGTATGTCGATGCTTCGATGCTTCAGTGACGGTATGCCGCACGTGCTCCGGGTACTGTTCATCGCTCGACCGACAACTATATGTCGCTGCTCTGACGCTTTAGCGAAGGTATGCCGCTCGTGCTCTGGACATTTTTCATCGCTAGCCCGACGACACTACCGTCCTGGTTCCGACGAATGTATGACGCTATTCCGACGCTTCGATGACGGTATTCCGCCCGTGGTCGAGCCATTGCTCATCGCGTGATCGACGAAATGGGCGTCGTTGTTCCGACGAGCTAGTGTCAGGAGGGCGATGTTTTATTGTTCGTCGGGATATAGACGAAAATTGAGCGACGATGCTGATTTGTGCGATTCGTCGACCGACTGACAATAGATCGTCGAAATTCCGACGAACGACCGTTAGAAATTGGGGTCAAATCCATTAGTAACAATATGCTATGGCATTTTGTATTTATATTTGTTTGGAAAGTATTACCTAAGCTTTTTGATTGGAATATATCAAAAATGTATGTACTCGAAAGTAGAATATTACCTAATATTACATATGTGGGTTTAATTTTTGTCTATTAAATAATGTTTTTCCAAATAATAATTGAATGACATAAATGGCCTTTGGGACTACTTTATGAATTTGTTATGTGTGTCCAAATAGAGGCCTTCTTGTGGGGTTCATTATGTTATGTATGTATTGGTAAATAGACCTGAAGACCTATAAGACAATTGTGTAGTGTAATGGTTCCCCTTAGGGTACCGTAACTAGATGAACTAGACTAGGGCATAAGCCCTTTAGATATTATGTTTTAGATCAATAATTTTGCACCCGCTAACATCACAATGTTGAGTTGAGATCAATACAAGAGTTGACTTCTTGGCATCACAACTAGGGTTGAGCAAGGTACTCTACGAGGGCATAGGTAGAGGATAACTGTTCTCTTAATGTAGTTTGTTCTACTAATCCCATGGTGATCATCAAAGTTGTAATCCTATAACCCAATTATAGATAAGCTTATCATTGATCCAACATGACAGGAATCAGGGAGTGCGCCTTGTCAAAGGAATTATTTTACCATATCATAGTGTTAGCCAAATTTCACTAGTAGCATGCAAGTGATAGATGTCAGGAGCTACCCACTTTCATAGGGTTTAGATAGGCATTTTCTAGTAGTAAGTGATGGATGCCAAGATCTACTCATCTTAGGAGTTTAGTATTGGCATTGTTGTATTAGAAGAAATGTATGTCTCCTAAGTTGTGTTTCTTTGAGGTATGATTTCATGGTTTTGATTGTTAATTCAACCTAGGTGATTGATTGTCTAGGCACTAGTCTTCGGTTTGTAGTAAGTCTATAAGAGATCTTGATCATGTAACTTATGTGGTTGCATGATGATAAATGAAAAACGAGCTTTGAAAGTTTTATTATAGGCCTTAGGTGATGTGTGTTGTTATCCTTACACTTTATTTGTTGATGATCACAAGTACTATGGAATGCTTAACCATCATTACAATCGGTGTAGAGAATTAAGGAAAAGGATGGGACCCATGGTGCAACATGAGATACACTGACATTCCTTTTTCGGAGGGATGTACTTATAGGCTCATATGTTAGTGAGCTAGGAGAAGGAAATGCTGCTTGTGGTAAGGTGAAACTACCGCCTTTTGCTAGCTGGTCACTATGTGTACTTGTGAGATTGTTAAGCTATTCATATTGTGCCTAAGCTAGTGTATGCGTTGGATGCCTAAGCTAGTCACCATGTTTACTTGTGGTATAGGTATGATATAGTCACCATATGTATTGATGATGTATGTTTGAGCTAATCACTTATGGGTATGTGAGACAAGTGGGAGCTAACCATGTTGTGTGTAAATGTTGTATGCTTGAGTCAATCACTCTATGAACATGGAATGTTGGATTGATATGGTCCCTATGTGGTTTTGTTTGATTGTGCTCTAATGAATGTTGCAGAACCAATTCTTGATTGGAATGTGTTTGATATCATTTTATTATAATTGGATTAAATTGAAAGTATAAGCTCAAGGAATAGTGATGATTTATAAATAGGGCCAAGATTTCATCCTTGATGTGAGTAAACAAATTCTCTTTTATTGGTATATGAAATATAGAATGCTTGATTCCCAAAAGGGATATGCCAAATGAACCCTCAAAGATTAAGTTTGGGTCTAGGGATGTCCCTTATTTTGAGAGCCTACCATATTTTAATGAGTATTTAAGTGGTGACATGGAATTGTTATGAATTTTGTAATTGGAAAAATTATAAAATTGACTCTTTTAAATTAGATGGAAGATGTTTGATCAATTAAATTAATACTTAATAAAAAAAATTAATAATAAAATGACCAAAAATATCACCACAAACCAGTTTCTTGGTCATTACAATGGTAGACTTCTTATCACAATAGATCATTGAATACTCTCCTGAACCATACTACTTGGCATGCTGCTGAAGTAATTGCTATGTATTCAGCCGCTGTTGAAGACAAATAAATTGCTGCTTGTTTTTTGAAATTGCACGGGTAAAACATATTATAGTCTAAATTTGAGAAAATGCATTTTAATTTCCCACGGTTCACATGTTCGACAATATAGCAATTTTAATTGTTATCAGTAATGAAATTGTATTTATTGTAAGAGTTGCAATGTTTTCACTTGCTTATCAAGACCACTTTAAAAACACACGAAATGAAGAATCACATTGCTTTCAACGGCACATATTTTCCCATTTATTTGTCATTTTTGTAATTGTTGGCTTTAGGTTTTTATATTTTTTGAGGGTAGTGAAATTGCAGGATGTGGTAGATTTGATCGTTAGAATGAGCAGTGATAGCAATATTTGATAGAAGAAGATTAGTACCGTTTTGTTTGAGAATGCTTAAGTGCAAATATTTGTTATTTTCATTGGGTCATCCTGAGTTTGTGAGTTTTAAGTTGAATTAGTGACCACAACTTAGCAACTTGTTTCTTGCTGAACTAATATATTAGTGATTTCGTACTTGTTTTGTAGATGGGAAAGTGTCATCATTTGAGAAGATCATCTTAGGATTTAGTTTTTTCAATTTAAGTGATGAATACATTTTGTTTTTGCAAATTCTTTCGAGAGCTCGTGGTTTATTGGATTTGAGATCAGGGAAACTTAATTTCAGTGTTTTGAAAATTTTATAAAACAAGATCTAACTTATAAAGTGCAGATCATAGAATACAATTGTGTGTCTTTTTGGAAGAACACCAAAACAACGAACATTTGAGTGAACCACAAAGCCATGACTTGACAACTAGAATTTTGGGGCAATCATCTTACGTCTAAGGATTTGATTTCCTTTCAAGAAAGATGTAAGTTGATGTAATTTTGCGTCTGTTTTCATTTTTTGAAGTTCATAGCAAAATAATTTAGACACAACCCCTTATGTCCTAGCAAGGGCCCCAAATTGATGTTGTCCCTTATTAAAGATAGGCCATCTAATTTGGAAGAAAAACATAGTGTTAATGAAGCTTGTTTATGCTTCTTGGAGGAAAAAATCACAAAGACTTTGGGTGTAATCATTACTAAGAAGGATTGTCGACTTATAAGAAGGCATAGCCCTATATGTGGATACTATGAGAGTGATTCATAGAGGGGTTAGACCCTTTTGAAATGCATATAGCTCGATTGATATTTAAGCTCAACTGCTAGAGAATAGGGTGGATGTAAATGAAAGATTCATTGCCTCTTCCATCAAGTAGAAGTTTTCCTTATTGACCAAAGGGCCTAGATAAGGAGATAGGGCATCCAATAAAATTATAGTAGTTGCCTTGACACTTTGATTCACTCAAATGACATGCCCTTATCGAACAAAAGGTGGCCACATATAGAGATGGGTTGGAAGGGCATGTAACCTTTATGTTCACTTTGGTCCCCTTTCCTTTATAGTAATATAATAGGGGTGGTAGGTGTTATCTCACTTCCTAAGCTTGGTGTTAAAGTTTTGAGGGAAAAAAAGGTACACGCCCTATCTGGAACCTAGGTGCAAATATAAGGATATAAATACTCAGATGAAGAAGATAAGTGTATGGCCTACTTGTGTTAACCCTTGCCTTGTCTTGTAAGAAGAATAACTAAATTGTAATTGATTGTGTATTCTTATATATTGTTTGATTAGCTTAATGATGTTATAAATGGAATGTAACTATTGAAATATGAATCATAGGATTTTAGTTGATTTTACCATTTGTTTTGGCTATTGTTATGTATTGGGCAAATGTACATAATGCTTGAAATGTGCAAGTACTAGTAAAATCCCAATGGTGGTTAATTGGAGGTGTTCACATGGTTTGTTTCATTGTGTTTACCATCTTACTCATTTAAGAGTAAATGGCATGACGTATATATGAAACCAAATGGTCTTATACAAATCATTTATGATTTTAGATCCCTATCATGATAGCCCAATAACATGTTTGCACCATGCAAGTTTTGGGTTATTTCCTTATGTGCATTTTGGTTGCTATATGTGAAATTGGTTAAATAACTTAGTGAAATGTTAACATGCATGTCGAATTTTGTAAAGGGCGTTTGGACTTTATATGTGGCAATTTAAGGTGTTGGAAAATGATACTTTTACTTTAATTGTGCAAAAATGAATTGGATTTCCTATGTATATGGTTTAGGAAAGTTTCTTAACTTATCTAAAAGGAAAAAATGACATTATAAGTTAGATATTTTGGTTGAAAAAGTATTCTTTGTTGAAAACATATATTATCTTGTATGTGAAAAAAAGGAGAAAAAGATACATTGGTTTTTAGGTTTTGTTATATGCAAGAAACTATTATTCATTTCTATTTTCATTCCTTCATCATGCAATTTTTATTTTGGGGAAAAATTGGCAGTGAGAAAAAGAGAGTTAGGGTTTATATCATCTACAACTCTTCAAGCCTCAAATTTGTGTGATTTTGTTATATATTTGTTGAAAGCTTGAATTACTTGTTGGATTATTTGTGTTGGAAAGATCTGTTGAACACACCCATATACTGGGGGATGGGTGAATCAATATCTATCAAAACTTAAACCCTCTAGATCTTAAACTCTTAAGCAATATACTTGAATTCAAACTATTAACAAGATCAACAACCCTTAATTCGATCAACAACAATTAAACAAATTAGTAGCAATGAAAGGATAAGGCAATGAACATAGATGCACAAGATAACACCAAATTTATGTGGAAAACCCAAGAAGGGAAAAACCACGAAGAGAAATATCTCAATATAAGAAGCTCATTGCTTACAAAATTATAATTTGTTTTAAGGCTCACTACTTAAGAAAGCACACTGCTCCCAAAAGTACTTGCAAGATAAGGCACACAACCTTAGGGCAAGATATAAAGGATTTGCAGTATTGAGGTGCACAACCCTAGGGCAAGATACAAATTACAAGGACCCGCTGAAGAGATTCACTATTTGATAGCAGGATACATGAAGATATAGAGTTACAACATATGTCAACAATACACTCTGTTGACTGAGGCGTTAAAGCTCATTTGACTCTTCTTTTTCACAAATTACTTCACCAATCCATACTCGCACACCACCACTCACTTGCTCAACTTTGCAACTGATCCGTTCTTTCATTTATATCCTCTGTAAGATCTCAAAACCTCAATTAGGTCGGCCAAAATAGAAGATAAACAATAATCTCAACATCTCAGCCACACATACATAATGTGGTCCTATCCCTAAGATAGAGAGGACCAAAGACAACTTATTACAATTTCCAATGTGATTCCAAACAACACATATGTTGGCGCACATCAACCCAAGTCAGCAACAAGGAAACACGTAGATGAAACATGTAACACAATACCAGTTGACTCAAAAACACATCTTCAACTAAAATTACTCAATGCGGTTCTCAACAAGATAGGTTAGGACCCAAATACATCTTAACACAACCTCAAATGCTGGTGTAGACCCCCAAGCACATAGTGCAAGCAAGAAAACAAGCCCTGTCGACCAAACATCCATAATTTAAAAAAAAAACCAACCTAAAAAAATATGTGGCACCAAAGAGATCAATCATTGATGTGTGGACCACAAAGATATGTTCTATGAACATCCAAAAACACTTCTATGTACTTCTCACATTGTCATGCCACAAACATCTTGCAAACCAAACAAAAACAAAACACTTCATCCTAGAGGCACAAAATACACAACCATGAAATAGAACATTAACATATCAACTTGTGGAACACTTCATTACATGAAAACTGAACTAAGACATTGCACAAGCATTGAGAGCATGTCCACCAAGCAGTAGGAGTAGAAACATCAATGCGAAAAAATGTTGAGCATTTTTTTGGACCAGTCCAGACAACCAACAAAACTGCCAAGCCACTGCAGTTACCATAAACCTCCTCGGCAACACAGGTGACCTGAAAAGATAGGAGTGCAACATCCACAAAACATAAACACTGAATCCCAAATTGCAAGACCATATCTTCAAAGGTGGAGGAATGCAAATCATTTTTCCAAACAATCTTCAACACATCTTCATGTAGCAGAAAATTTCACCAACATGTAGAGACTAGAACTTCCTTGTAGCAACACATACTTACACAAGAGCAATAAGAGAGAGCATACAACATAGTAGAGATCATCAACAACATCTCTCCAACTTCAACATTACTTCTAATCTTCATCCTAATGCTTCTAATCCACATCTTAATATATCATCATGATATCATCTCTGTTGTTGCCAGCCATACACAATACAACTCTAATTGTCAATAAACAAGGAATGACATCCAACCATGAACATCAACAACTCATCCAAACAAGGAATGACTACATCCAACCATGAACATTAACAACTCATCCAAACAAATCATGACTACATCCAACCATGAATATCAACAATTCATCCAAACTAGGCATGACTACATCCAACCATGAACATCAACAACTTCATCAAACAAGGCATGACTACATCCAACCTTGAACATCAACAACTCCACTATTAGCACAACATCAATGAAAACCCTAACTTAGTGCTGACATCAATGACAACCAATTCCAAACACATGTGCAAAAATCTTCCCAAGTGTTGACATCAATGGCAACCAATGCCAACAATCTCCCCCTTGGCATTGATGGCAACACACACCTACACATTCTCCCCCTTTGACATCAAGGACAAAGGGCCAAGAATATTCATTAAAACATCAACACATTCTCCCCCTTCAACCAACAACACTTCTTCTTCAAACAACTATACATGCTCCCCCTATCAACAACAATCAACCAACTACCTTCTCTCCTTGAGAGGTAGCACACATCAATCCAAGAGAAAAGCATATGACATGAATTTCTCCCCCTGGATAGATGCACCATCTATGCATCTAGTTAAAAAAAGGAGGGGTAATAATCCCTAACATTTTCCAGAGATATTTGAAAGTATCCTTTGAAAGCGTCTTAGTAAAGATGTTTGTAATTTGATCCCTAGTGGGCACATACTCCAATCTGAATTCTTTCTTTGCAGTCTTTGTTGCACAAATGGTTGCCATTGCACCAAAAGGTCGACCTATTAATGCCTAATACAATTGGCAATGTTAATGAATCCATAGGAGGTGGTTAAGCCATGTCATGAACTTGAGCACTGCATTGCACAACACAAGGAGACCAAGGGCACACACCTTGCAACAATCCCCACCAGTGCAAGCGAGGGGTTTGAACCCATGACCTAGGCTCTGATACCAATTATTGCACAAACGATTTCCGTTGCACCAAAAGATCGACTTGTTAATGCCTAATACAACCACTAGAGTTAATGAATCCACAGGAGGCGGTTAAGCCATGTCACGAACTCGAGCACTGTGCTGCACAACACAAGGAGACCAAGGGCACACACCTTGCAATGGTCTTCTCCCTTAGAAAGTGATACTAGATAGAAATGTGTTTGGTCTTTGAATGCATCATCGGATTCTTGGAAATAGTTATTGCACTAGTATTATCACATAATATGGGAATGGGTTCATCATACACCACCTTTATATCCTTCATAGTCTGCTTCATCCAAAGCACCTGAGTGCAACAAGATGTTGCAACAATATACTCAGCTTCTACTATGGATAAGGACACCGAGTCCTACTTTTTACTAAACCAAGAGACCAATCTATCTCATAAGAAAAATGCATTTCCATTGCTGCTTCTCCGATCATCCACACATCCTACCCAATCAACATCAGTATAGGAACTCAAAGAAAAGTTATCATCCTTCTTATACCAAAAATCATAATCTAGAGTTCTCTTCAAATATCTGAATATTCTTTTTACTACTTTCTCATGAGTTTTCTTAGGATTAGCTTGATATCTAGCAACCAAACATACTACATGCATAATATTAGGTCTAGAAGCAACCAAGTACAATAACCCTCCAATCATAGACCTATAAAGAGTCTGATCAACCTCAGGAGACTCATCAGTCTTGCTCAAGTGACAACCAGTAACCATAGGAGTACTTATTGGTTTGGAATCCTCCATGCCAAACTTCTTCAACATCTCTTTGACATATTGAGCCTGAGAAATAAAGATTCCATCATCTAGTTGAACAATTTGAAGCCCAAGGAAGAAAGACAATTCACCAATCATAAACATCTCAAACTCTTTATGCATCTCCTCTACAAACTTCTTACACATATTATCATCTCCACCAAAGATGATGTCATCAACATATATAACAAATATTAAAATCTTTTCTTCCTCAACCTTAATGTAAAGGTTACTATCTACAATACCTTTCTTGAATCCTTGCTTAAGTAAATACTTATCCAATTTAACATACCAAGCTCTAGGAGCTTGCTTGAGTCCATACAAAGCTTTCTTGAGTCTGCATACCATGTCTGGATTTTTTGATAATTGGAAACCATCTGGTTGCTCAATGTAGACCTCTTCCTCTAAATAACCATTCAAGAAGGTTGACTTGACATCCATTTGATAGATGAAATTATTGTGAGCAGTAAAGGCAAGAAACATCCTTATTGCCTCCATTTTGGCTACCAGAGCAAAAGTCTCCTCAAAATCAATACCTTCAACTTGTGAATAACCATTACATACCAATCTAGCTTTGTTCCTCACAACTTCACCATCTTCACTCAGCTTGTTTTGAAACACCCACTTAGTCCCAATATCATTTTTATTAGTTGGTCTAGGAACCAAAGCTCATGTTATATTCTTTTCTATTTGGTTCAATTCTTCTTCCATTGCTTTCATCCAACCTTCATCTTTGCTAGCATCAACAAATTTCTTGGGCTCTACCTTTGACAGTAAACACAAATTTACTTGCTCACTTGCTTTTGCAAGTCTTTTCCTGGTAAGTACAACTTCATTCTTATCTCCAATGATCCTCCTTCTTCTTCTTCTTTGATGGTCTTTCATGGTAAAACTTGGTTATTGAAGGATTTAAAAATATATAAATTATTCTTTGAAATTTAGAACTTATTGAATGCTATAATTTTTTGGAATATAGATTTTGTCCATAGAAATGGACTTGTAATTCCTTGGGATGCATGTATGCATAAAAAACCAAACCTTACCCATTCTCAAAGCTTTCTTGTAAAAGTTAGTCTCTTGGATTGCCATACTCATGGGGATGATGTTGGAGGTTTGGAGTGAAAACATTGAACTAATCTATTGAGGGATTGAGGGTGATGTTTGGGAAAGATAAAATGAACTTAATAGATAAATTCATAAACATTGAACCAACCCATCTAGGGATCAAGAGCAATGTGTAATGAATGAATAAGATTTGAGTCTAAACTAAACAAAAAAACATTGGTACCAACCCATTGTGTGGATGGTGATTGATGCCAAACATGAGTTAAAATGAATCTATCATCGAATTGATGTATTGAGGGCAATGACTATTGAAAAGTATTCCTTGAGATGTGTACTTACTTGGAGGTGTATCAATCTCATGTTCCCCACTTGTGTGTTGGAATGCCAAGTAGGACGCAACACTCCTTTACATACTCTCTTCTTCCTTGTGTTAAGTGGATTGTTTAATTCCACTTGGATGTTGAGAAACTATGTTGTATGTTGTGTGCTTTGAGGTGACTTGTGTATTGTGTTTATGCTAGCAACAAGGTGTTCATCGCTTAGCATAGAGGGGTCCCACATGGTTGGGTGGTGTTGATCACCATTGGGATGCTTGATGGGATTCTAGCAACACTTCTTGGAGATTGTGCAAGGATCTAATTGCATCTTATGTTTGTAGTATCTTGAAAATTGTGACTTATATTTGAGAAAGTTGTAATTATTAGTTAAGTTGATTTGTTGCATTACCATGTGTAAATGTGTAGTTTATGAGATTACATTTTGAGTATGTAGATGGAATTGAAACATGTAAGTATTTGTACTCTATGGAATTGTATGAAATCCATAAGCTTATTCATGATTACCATAGTTGGAGGAAATGTATAATAAATGAGGCAAATTCATTTGAATGAATATGGAATTTTTTTAACATAATTTTATAGTTCCTATATTTAAGATAATTTTTTCATAGATATGTTGTTGGGTGAAGAGCTCTAAAATACCTTTACAACACTGCTAAAATCACGAAAAATAGAGAAATGGGTCAAAAGTTGTGAGCTTAGGAGTGAAAACAATAAATCTAACTTTGACAGATGATAAAATATACTAGCAGAAAAATATGGTAATGAGACCCACACCACTGGAAATCACGTGGAACTAAATTTTCAATGATAACTCATTTTCCCAATTTTGATACCGTACGCCTAAGTTATGTCCAAAATGAAAAAAATTGCTCTTTTAGGGCCAAATGGGGCTTGGAGGGGGCCTTGCCAATTGACCTTATTGCTGATGTCAACATGATGTCAACAGAAATCTCTATTCATAAAAAAAATCGCCTCCCTTACAAAAAACCTGGTGAACAAAATATACCTAAAAGTTAATGGAATATTTTGGCTTTTGCTGATGTCAATGGTCGAGAATAATAATGGCGCTAAAAAATATTTTAAGCTATCAGAATAGTGGAAAAAATGCCACTAGGGGTCAAAAAAAGGGTCGTGCCAGGATATAAGAGTTGTCGAGTAGCTGCATGTCACCATTGGTGGGCTCAAATGGCTATGTGGTGAGGGCATAAACCCAAGGTCGCTATGATGGCAGGAGGAGGGGGCCCATGTGGGGTATGGGACTACCACTAGGGTAGTACCCTCCTACAAGCTTTTAAAGCCTAAACTATATTTTTTTATTTTATTTTAACTTAAAAAAAACAATATAATGAAACTATTTTTTTTAATGATTTTTTTAAAAAAAATCGTACCTACATTCATATAGGGACTGTATGACCCATGCACCAAATTCTTTTTGCCTCAAAGGCTTCTGATGGGAAAGATTGAAAAAATTATAGTCAAAATTTATTGAGTCGATATCTTGAATGAAATGGTGAGGTCCTTTTCACGCCAAAATGCACCAAAAAATCACTTAACTCCAAAATTTACTTAAAAACAATGAGGATTCCAGATTTTCTCCTATAAACCTAGTTGAGAAATAAAACTTGAAAAATCGAGAAGGGGTCCATTGAATCCACACTCTTGATACCATGTTAGAATTGTGAATACCATGAGACACAAGATCAAACAATGAACAAAAACACCTTCCATGCAAGAGAGTTGGAAATAATGATTTTCTATATCCTCAACAAGAAAATACTTACAAAATGAACCTCAAGAGTCTTCAAGGAGATTGAGAGATAATACAATGAGGGTGAGTGATTTATAGGAGCAACCCTAAACAATAAAGAAATCAAATCACGACAAATGTCATCATCCTATGTGATGAGATAAATTGATCTAATAATAGCTCACTTTGGTTAACAAAAAAACACTCCTAAGTTTAGCTTAATGTATGAAATGAATTAGACTAATAATCAATTAAATATTATTAATTATTAGCTAATATATGATTACTCTAACATAATAAATATCATATGTATATTGTTCATTAAAGTTTGTAACAAGATCTTTCCAATTGGATAAATAATGATAATGAAAGCTTACCAAATATTTCTTGGCCTCACCATACAAGGATTTGGTGTTTTTATAGTCTTAGTTTATCCCTTTCATTAGCCTTTTTCTTTCCCATGGTGCTCATGTCTCCTTTCCTATAATCGCCTCTATTTTAGCTCTATGTTTTTCCAACGTCTTGTCATTTTTTAGTACAATTTTTTTGGACTAGCACATCATGCTAGTGTCCCATGATTTTTTTTATTTGGTGGTCATTTCCAAGCATTGTTCCACTTGTCATCTTCCCAAGTCATTGGAAATGAATAAAAACCTTTCCAAATGGCTTGTAAAGCTTTTCCTCTTCTATCCTCTCTTTTTGAATGAATATTTTCATTTTTTATATTCTCAAGCTCTACAACTCTCTACAACACTCTTACAACAATATATTTTACCTCCCTTCTTCTTCTTGGCTTCCTCAAGCCTTTGCAAGTAATATTGTTCTAGTTTATAATTGTTATTGCAAGAATTTATTTTGTTGTGCCCTTGAGCACCTTAGGATAATCATATGTACCTTCTCTTTCATTTTAGTTTCACTATTGCACGTTCACAACTCTAACCATTCGTAGACACACTTGGGATAGGAGCATTCACATGCTAGTTTTCTATCTATCTATCTATCTTTGGCTACTATGGAGGTATAAATACCAAAGTGGGGATTTCACTAAGGAAAATCCCAAAAACCCCAAAAGAATTAATTTTTCTTTGTGCTTGTAGTTATTTTGAGAGCACTCAATTGTATGGAGGTTTTTCAAGTGCTTCCTTGTTTATTGCTCATTTATTTATTTTACTAAAATCCATATGAATCTTTTTATTAGTAACACATGTATATAATAATAAGAAAGGAAATAAAAATACACCATTGAAATAATATCTACTCCTATTATGGCTATAAATTTTGCATAATGTTGTACAAGGAGTGATTGTTCTTCTAGTTTAGAATATTTCAAAAAATTGATATTGGTCTCATATTAAAATAATAGTTTCATATTTGTTGCGATTTGGATAATGATTTCATAGTGTTTTGTTTAGGATAATTGAAAGAAGATTTATCTTTAAAATCCAATTGATCATGAAAATTATGTTAAGAATTCCTCATGTTTAACCTACTATATTTTACACTCAATAATCTAGATGCTAACTCACAATTGGGCATTCAAATTGGCATATTTTCCATTTATGGTTTTGTAGATTAGATGAATAGCAAGATTATATTTTTTCAATTTCTAGATGATGTTCTAAATTTTATTCTTACAAACAATAGCACAATGTGTAAACATTCACACAATATTCTAGCATCTTGGGTAGTGACTTCCTCCTTTTGTTTCCAAGTTATTTTTGTCCTCTTTTCAAAGATCTATAATTTATTTCTATAAATTAGTATTTTATTTTTTGGAGATTAGTCCTTTATCAAATTTCCTCCATCGTTCCATTTAAATAAAACTCTTTTTCTTAAAGAATTTATGAGATTGTATAGTTATTCTATTAGATAGTAATAAACTAGTTCAATCCTAACGTAAAAGACAAGGAAAATTATTTGGCTAACACATCTTAGCTAAATTATTAGTTTTCCTCTTTTACAATCTTCTATATGCATACCTAGGATTTGACATATTATCAAACTATGAATTATGTTGTTGATTATAATATTATTGATGTTGATTATGAATATTTGGCATATGTTATTAGTTTCTATTTTTCTATTGTTGATGTTGATTATGAACCTAATTTAGGCTTTATTACTAGGTTTCTTGATCTTGATCTTGACCTTGAGCTTGTTGATTATATTACTCAATCCTCTTTTTTTTTTTCCTTGGAGTTCTCTACCTCATAAGATCTAATAAGGCCAACTCCTCATTTATGATATTTTTATTTCTTCAATGTCAAGATACGCTTGTTGATTGACATTATGGAATATTGCATCATGTTAACATATTTGTGATTTGGTGGATGAAACCCAATGTTATCTAGTAAGATATGTTTCTGTATCTTGGTCCAACATCTCAAATATTCTGATGTTTGTAAGATGTTGAAAGGTATAAATATTAAGATTGTATCTAAAGGAAGCATAAACCCAAAGACTATCACTAGGTTAAAGGCTAGCCAACTACACAAATGACCTCCTATATAGTTTATATTGATATCATTACAAGAAGTGAAAAATGAAGGCACGTATACATGATTTGCTATGATGAACAAATTGATTAGGTTTTTTTATGGTTTATCCTTATTTTTAATGTTTTATCATGAATTGCATATACACCAACACTACTAATTAATTGGTTATAGATTTTTCCTTTTTAAAAGGTGTATGATTGAGTCACTTGTCTCCTAGAATAGTGCCTAGCTATCCAAGGGGTCATAGAGTTATAATTCACCAAAGGAAAAATAGTTAATAAAATCATAGAGTAAATTATATAAGCATAAAATTCATCAAATAATAAGCATCAAAAATAAAATATACTAAGAAAAATAACCCTACTCCATCCTTTCTACTATATTTACAATATTTTGATGGAATTCCTTTCAAGAAAAATAAAATTAATCAATAAAAAATAATTTAATACTAGACAAATTTATATGAAAAACTATTGCAAACAAAAAAATCCTTCATTGACGAAGAAAAAAAAAAAAAAAAGAACCTAGAAAATGACTATTTTAGATGCTAAAAAGTAAAAAAATAGAGACCTTTTAGATAGTAATTACTTTAGATCATCATCTAAAACCATCGACTAAGGACTTATATCTAATGGGCCACCGACCTCCCAATTATTTGAAACAAAACTAGGGTTACACATGATGGAAGCCCCTTTGGCCTTTTGCATAAGTTGGCCACACATACTATTTATTTAGTTTTAAAAATCTATTGATGCATTGCAAAGGAGTGGAATAAATCTTTTTAATTAATAAAAATCAAATCCAATAGGTTGTATAAAAAAATGTATAATCTTAGAGTTGATCTAACTTCTAACATTAGATTCTAGACAATTTTCCTCAAAAACTTATTTGATGGTGCTCATTTTCTCTTCATTTTGAAATAAGAAAAACTTTCTCAACCTAATATTTATTAACCCTTGAAAGGGCATTTCCCTCCTCTTGGTTATTATATTTTTTCCAAGAATACCATTAGGAAAATAAATAAAGAAAAAATATAATATAAAGGAAAATAATGGGAGAATATCCATTTCTTAGTTTCTTATAATCTTAAAAGCCACATGTCCTAATTGACTAATCGATAGTTGTTCATGCATGTAGAGTATGTAAAAGGGTGGTGAGATTAAAATATATAATGTCACCATAGTTGGAGGTGATGGAAATAAGTAGCTTCAAGAGGAGATGCCACCATCCAAAAATGGATCAATGCATGGTACAATGACACAAATAAAATATAATGATAATGAAAAATATCGATGTAAAATCTACTCCACTCCATCCCTAATTTTAAGCCTAGTATGTCACCTAGCTATTAATGTAGAGACTCTCTGCTACACAACACAAACTTACAAACATACACATAAAATGCAAAATATGCAAATAAACACATGCTGGTTTTATTCAATTTTCCAAACTAGATACAAAATTTCTACATTACAAATCAAAATCTGCATAATTATCATTACACTCATGGTTGCTCACTATCTCTCCCTCTTCTTCTTCCCTTCTCTTCTCTCTAACTTCAATTCTGCCCGATTTGCAAGCCTCTTTTTTTGATTAAAAATGACTATTTTATATTATTTTTAATAGCCTCCAAGATTGGACTGTTGCCCCTTAATCTCTCACTCTCTTCTCCCTTCATGACTTCTCTCCTTCCTCCTACGTGGCCTCCAATCTCTTTAAATTTAGTTTATTTTCTTTTTTTATTTTTCTTCCATTTTTGTTATGAAAAAATGCCTCTAATATCTATTTAAACTAGGAAATAAACAAAGTGAAAATTATCATGATTAAACACCTTTCCAGGCTCCCAAACAATTTTTTTCCATTTTCAAATTCAAACACCTCAAATTTTTTATGCAATGAAAAGATGAAACATAAAGGAATAAAACCCAATGATTTAATTGCCACAAACTCCATACTATCATGCCAAAATAATTTGATCAAATTGGTGCTTTGGAAGTGCGCAATTGGATGTCAAAAAGTGACTTTTGATGTATATCTTTCTCAGAAGCTATGTTTTATCTAAAAGCTAGCCAAGATAAGCATTATTAAATTATGATGTTTCCTCCAAAGGATTTTTCTCAAGCCTTTATAAATTTTTAAATTTTTGTAAAGCTTATTATATAGTCTTAAACAGACATTTGGAAAAAATTCAAATCTTGCAATTCTGACCACACAAGAGACTTCCTAATACCGAGAGATTCTTGAAACCATCAAAATGATCTAGAATTCATAAATTAAACTATTTTTTTTTCAGGTGATGCAGGATCGCCTGTGGACCTGAATGCTCCTGCATCAGACACACTAGGTAAGAATTTTGTGAGCATAGCTCACAATATAGAATTGGGTAGTAGAACTACTCTTCCAATTTGTAAACAACTTGCAACAAACTCCATTAATAAACTAGGTTCATAAAAATACTTCTTCATTTGCCTCTTCCAACATCTAGCTGAGACAACCTTCATCCTCCTCCAATAACTCTACACTACACTCCTCTTTCTCAATGTGGAATATTCTCCACCATAATCCGACCTCCTCCACCAATCACAACTCTCACTCTTCTCTAATCTTATGGGATCCAAACCACCATATTTTTGCCACCTCCACCAACATGCATCTACACTATCCTCTGCAACATCATACAAATATTTACTTGCATATAAATCAATGCTAGCAAGCTTGTGAAAATATACTTCTATCCTCACTTCCTCTTCACACTTTTTCACCTCCACCACTATATTTTCATCCATCTCTTCTTCTACTTTCATCTCATCACACTCTTCTATTTTCTCATATTTTTCATTGACATAGAAATCTTCATCATAGAATTTAGAAAATTTAAATGTTACCTCTTCTTCCCCTACTTCTACAACATCTTCCACACCATCTACATCACCTTTTCTCTCTTCATGCTCAGCTATGATCTTGTTATCTCCTTCTTCTACTTTCTCATCCTCCAAAGGATACTCAACTATTTTTGCATCCTTCGTCTTTAACAAGACATACTTTTGTTGCATTTGCTTTATCTTCTTCCTCTTTCTATTCATCTTCCTTTTCATCCTTATTTTCCTGCACATAAAATAAAATTAGAAAAAAATTATGATTCACTATTTCCCATCTTCTTTTCTTTTCTTTTTGCTTTCCCTCTATCCTCCTACAAGGCATTTAATATCCTCAATATCTACATATATTTTTTCTGAATTATGACCCAATATCCTCTCTCTCCTCTCAATAAAAAAATTAAATCCTTACCTAAGGCTAGACTCATACTCTTCTTCGACATTTCATCAAACAATTTCCACATATTCTCAATTTGTAACCACTTGAATGTCTTCAACTATCAATTATTTAGGAATGTTCACACACCTACAACAATCCTTTTGATCTCCTTAGACAAAGCTCGCCACTTCACTCTTCATTCATAGGTCTTGGTGTAGATTGCCTCACATTCAACATTTTGTGCACATGCTCAAGACCACTGGCTCTGATGCCATATAATGTAGATACTCTCTACTAAACAACACAAACTTACAAACATACACATAGAATGCAAAATATGCAAATAAACACATGTT
This sequence comes from Sequoiadendron giganteum, assembly GCA_007115665.2. NCBI lineage: Eukaryota > Viridiplantae > Streptophyta > Pinopsida > Cupressales > Cupressaceae > Sequoiadendron > Sequoiadendron giganteum. The sequence continues at coordinate 286,411,634 of CM021109.1, read as the reverse complement.
GATTTTATTCAATTTTCCAAACTAGATACAAAAGTTCTACATTACAAATCAAAATCTGCACTGTAGCACCCCTTCATTTTGCGCTTTGTATCAGACAGTGTCCTACCTTGTTTCGCTTAGTTTTCTATTAGCACTTAGATTTTGATACACTATGATGCTTGTTTATTATTTGATCGCTATTTATAGAGCGATGTGGATTTTATGTTATGATGTGATGTTACTCTATTTTGATGTAATCATTTTGAAATTCCTTTGATTAGCATAATGGTTATTTGAAATAATATTGTTATATGCACATGAGTAGATTATATATGTTAGAATTGTTAGTTTTGTGATAGTGTATTGGTGAAGGGGACAAAATTGCATCACTCGCTTGCGAGCGCCCAATGATTCTGCGATTTCCTCTTCACGGTGTGTTCTATTATGAGTATATATGCATGTTCTATATATGCCTTGTTTACAGGTTTGCAGATACAGGACATTGACTCGACTTGACTTCACAAGTTTGAGCATGTCCATTGCCCAATGGTAATGTTGATTGGGAGATAGTAGATAGGATTCTTGTGTCAAACCTTTACCCTAATCTCAATGTGTCGTCAAGTCTATTCAGTTTTGTTTGTAAAAAGTTGTTTAATTTTGCTTTGAATTATTATGTTGAAAAGTTTGAAAAAGAGAATTTAATGGATTAAATTATTTAAGATGATTATTAGATTAATCTTATTTTAGTGTTAGAAGTTGTGAATTAATTAATTAATTTTAATTGGCAAATAGTCTAATCTTAGGATTATACTATTTATTTATTAATTAAATTAGTTAAATTAAGTTAAATTTGAAATGGTAAATATTTTAGAATTATTAAATGTTTTAATTTTAAAATATTTGGAGGATTTTATGCAATTTGGTTGTTAAAGATATTTTGGGTACTCAACATGTGTGGGGGAAAAATTTATGAGGTTGTTGAAAAATTTATTCACGGGGAGAAATTTGTGGCTGTAACGGGAAGAAGTGAGAAGCTTCTTCACGGAAGAAGCATAGAGGATATTTTGTAGGTTGGGAAAAAAGGTTAGGGGATAACTCTTTTGTGATTGCATGGGTTCTAGAAATTTTTGAAGAATTACTCTCGGGAAAAGTTTCTGTGTTCGAGAAATTGTATTGTTCTGAGGGAAGCTATTGTTTATTTGTGATAAAATACTTAGATGTGCAGAGGAGATGCTACTTCAATTTACAAATTCACAGGCGTTGGACTACATGTTCCTTCTTTAATTTTTGTTTAGTTTATATTGAAAAGCTTCTTAGTTTAGATCTTTCTCTGTAAAAGATTGTCTGTGCAAACTTTTAAGTTTGGGTTTTGTTTTAAAAATTGGAATTGCCGTATATGAAATCCTTTGTAGAATAAAATTCTCTGTCGAATGAAATTCTTTGTGGAAATTATTGCAAAAATTGTAAATTGGGATTATTGTGAATTTAGAAGAACCTAGAAGAATACAGTTAGGGATCTGGAAATAAAATCTTAGTCGGGAATAAATATAGTTTTCTGTAGAAAATATTCCTATAGGTTGAAAGCTTCTCGGGAAATTTCTTGTAAATTTATCTATATGAATTTTATTGTTCTTCCTCTTAAAGATTCGTTGTATGAATAGTTTTAAAAGAATTCTCTAGGTTTTATTTGAGAATTTCACCTATAGAAAAAAATTGGCTTTTGGATGTTTTTGGAAAAGTTTCCTGTAGAATTCTTTCTGGAAAATTATTTTCCCAATTACAGTATTTGGTTAATCAAATTTATACATACATATATATATATATCTGCAATATATATGTATATATATATATATATATTTACTTATACTGGCTTGTATCTTTGGCAAAGCTTCTAGTATTTTTTCTTTTAAATGCCGCACCAAATTATTTGTAGGCGGATTCTTAAAACGCAACGTTGAAATGCTTAAATTTCTGGAAAAATCTCATTTAAGCCCCGTACGACGAATTTCTCTTTATTCACTGGGGTTCGGATATGTCTTTATGTATTTTTTTTTATGAGTAATGAATTTTGGTGGGGGAGGCTTATTCCCCCACCGTATCCAGTCCTTAGAGGGAGCACTACAAATGGTAGCGCCCTCCACATTTAAGTGGAGGGAGCGCTGGGAAAGGCAATGCAGCCCCCAAAATATTTGGGATAGTCGGCTGTACAATGTACAGTTTGGCGCCCAATACAAACCATCCGCCTTTGTTTAAAAGCTTTCAATTTTTTATGAATTTAATATTGTTTAAACTATATAATATATATATGATTTATTTATTATGGGTTTTTGTTAAATATTTTAATATATATATTTATTGTATATACACATTGACACATATATAATTATATATATGATTATATTTATAATTATATATATTTATATATATGATTATGTATATATATTCATTGTATATATATTTGAATATATATAATTAATGATTTTAATTTAAAATTGGTGCATGCATATATGCACAAGTAGAAGAATTGGTTGATTTAATCTTTCAGTAAAATTATTATTCTTTTAAATGTAATCGAGGAAATTGAACTATAGATAACTTAGAATTTCGCTTCTCTCATTGTTAAGAGGTTGTAATTTAATTTTAATTTATTGGGCAATATCTTATTATAAATTAACTGAAAGGGGGAAATTGGATTTAATATATCCGAAAATAGTTTAGTTCCTATATTATTGCCTTTGCATGTAATTTCCTCTGTTTATTTTTGGGGAAATGGTTTAGAAATGTTTTAAGTCTTCCAGTCGTAATATAGATTTGGGGGTTGTGAATGATTTTTGTGTCAACCCAGATTGTTAACCTTGGTTAGTGTGTTTACCTTTCTCAGTGATTACCCGGTTTCCACGAACGGGGAAGTGTTGCCCTAATGTTTTGAGTGGGGTTGCCATATTCGTAGTAGCACTAGTTATCTTGGGTAGTGGAATTGTTCCACGAAGTTGTCTTAGGGGAGTGGATTTCAACGAGAGCCGACACACAAAGTGGTGCCAGGATAAATTGTTGTGAGTTAGTTAATCAAGTGATAATGTAATTAATATATTAGGGGATTGGGTAGTATTCAACACTTAATAAGAGTAATGTGCCTCGCTCATGGACCCTTGTGCTAGTATAGACTTGGGATGAGATGAGAAGGCCTAGAATGGCAAGATCGATATCTTGTCTTCTTGAAAGATAGTCGATTCTGCTTTGGTTTGCATGTGGGGTCGGGAGCTAGGAACACTTACCAGTATAACCCATGCAACATTGTGATGACACTTCTCCTAGGTCAACTGTTTGTTAGTCTCATGATATAAATGATTGTGTTACACTGGAAGCAATGTGACCTTTGTGATTGTATGGTTCTTGTATTTGGTTTAGTTCAGTATGTGTCAGCCTATGTCTAGAGGTAGTAGGTTTTGGTCTTGGATCCTTGTTCCTATCTCCTAGCATGGGGGGTAGGCCTTCGAGTACCACTTGGTTGGGAGGAACGTGCACCTTACACCGTTGGGTCCCCTTTTCTTCGGATCGTGATGACGAGGTCTTCCAGTGGAGAGCTCATTGATTCCAGCTTGTTTATACCATGCTTTGTTTATTGTTATAGATGACTCTTGTATTTATTGTAATCCTCAGTTGTATTCGAGGTCTCGTGTATTTTGTAATTCATATGCATGATCTACCTCATTCTCGGAATGAGTGTTGTACACTTTATTTGGGAATTAATGTAATATTGGTATCTTGATGTATATCTTATCTATGTGATTCAATTTCTATGTTTGAAATGTATGTACATTTAATTCTTAAGTAGTTAATCTTATGCTATGAATGTATTTATGTTTTATGTTATGGGAATCAGACATAATCTTAGTCTCATAGCCTTAGAGAATGTTGGCGATAAATAGTGAAATTTCATGTTTTATTGTACTTTTAAATAAATAAAAAATTATGCATTTTCGTAGTTATTGCAACTTCCTCTAGGGTTACGTGGTGGGGCATTACACATGGTATCAAAGCCTAAGTTTAAAAACTAGGTGTTCTAGGATTATGATGAACCCATTAAGTTTCTAGTTGCATAGGTTTTAAGTGTTTACCTTGTCTAACAACTTGGTGTGTCTATGTAGGATCATGCCTCCTAGACACAGACGAGGTAGAGGTCGAGGTCATGGACATGTAGGCGGCCATGGACGTATAGGCGGTCATGGAGGGAGCCAACATGATTTGCCTCCTCATGTTCCACATGATCTGGATCGTGAGGAGCATCAACCATCTCAGAATGCCCCAGGGGTGAATATCAACAGCAGGATCCTCCAAGGATCAGGGGCACACAATTGCGCAGGATATTAGAGGAGGCATTGGCTCGCCTTGGGCAGCAACAGGATAGAGAACAGGGTAATCTTGGAGAGAGGGAAGTACCAGTTCAGTCTGAGGTAGTAGCAGTTGCATACATGAGGGACTTGCTTAAAGCACGTCCACCTACCTTTGACAGATCTAGCAGTGGTCTTGAGGTAGAGACTTGGCTGATTGACCTTAACCGATGATTTGCGATGCAACCCTATGGCAGAAATACCAAAGCTCAGTGTGCGATTATGCATTTGAGAGGATTCACATCCACTTGGTGGAGGTTAGAGGAGCAGAAGCTTTGAATCAATATTAATTATGTGTCATGGGACATGTTTTTGGAGAGGTTCATAGCCTGTTTTCTTTCAGATCATTGGCGTCAGCGCCGAGGTGATGAGTTCCATGCCTTGCACCAATTGGTGATGTCGGTAGAGTAGTACGAGCATTGGTTTTACGAGCTCAAATAGTTCATGGGAATTGGAGATGATGAGAGCATACTCGTTCATCATTTTGTTAGGGGCTTAAATGCTTGAATCAACGGAGGTGTGCGGGTTTTCAAACCCAAAACCATGGAGATGGCAGTGGAGAAGGCGAGGCTAGTTGAGGAGAATTTAGCTATGGAATTAGGGGGCCACACCGAAGTTCAGATTGGCAGTGGATCAGTTGCAGGGCCTAGTGCTCGTGGGGGTCAGGCTGAGGGAGTTGCCCCACCCAGGACTCAACAAGTTCCTTCTCAAAGTGGGCAACAACAGAGTACACAGGGGAAACATAAGAGTTTCCAGCAGAGACAGGGGGACAGGAACTGTAGGCATATTAAATGCCACAACTTTGAGCAGCCAATGCAGAGCATGCAGTCCAACTTTAGGGGTAGCACACAACAGTCTAGCACACCACCTAGAGGTAGAGGCTTTGGTAGGGGAACTGGATGTTTCGCTTGTGGCTAGCAGGGTCATATAGCTAGAATTTGTCCTAACAAGGGCACATCAGGGTATGCACAAAGAGCAGTGGTGTCTGAGCCGACAGTTGGGGATGCAGGAAGAGGGCATCGATTTTTCATAGTGGCTGATAACCGCTAGGCAGAGCATCGGGGCACCATTGTTGAGACTTCTGGTATGTTTTTGGGTAATCGAGTTACCATATTGTTTGATTATGGAGCATCAGACTCTTTTATTTCTTCTTCTATCATGACACGATGTATACTAGGGGCAGTAAAGCAGGTTGATAGGTGGCAGGTCAAGTTTGCCTCGGGTGTGAAAGTCACGTCACACTCCCTAGTACTAGACTGTAGATTGGAGATTGGACCTCTTCATACTATAGTAGACCTCCGAATTATACTATTGGGGTCATATGACATCATAGGGATGGAATGGCTTGAGGCATATAGAGCTATCATTGATTGTCGACGTAAGTCGATTCGATGCATTGATGCATCAGGCAGAGAGGTTGAGATAGTGGGGGTACAGAGGCCTATTTCTTTGAGGATGATCTCAGCTATGCAGCTGAGAAGGTGTGTACGTCAGGGATGCCGGTTATTTGCTGTTATAGTGGATGACTTGGACTTAGGAGATGGAGAGGAGAAAGTCTCTCTCAATTATCACCCTATTATTCAGGAGTACTCTGATGTGTTTCCAGATGAGATTCCAGGAATTCCACCTCAGCATGACATAGACTTTAAGATCGATCTTGTACCTGGATCAGAGCCCATTTCATGAGCTCCATACCGCATGACCACTCAGGAACTGAAAGAGCTCTGCTTGCAGCTTGAGGAATTATTAGCAAAGAGCTTCATTCGCCCTAGTGTTTCTCCATGGGGAGCACCAGTGATCATCGTGAAGAAGAAGGATGGTTCACTTTGGTTGTGCATTGATTACCGACAATTGAACAAAGTAACTATCAGGAATCAGTATCCCCTACCTAGGATTGATGACTTGTTCGATCATATCAAGGGTGCTATGATCTTTTTGAAAATTGATCTTAAGTTGGGATATCATCAACTTCACATCTTCAATTCAAACATCCATAAGATGGCATTTTGTACATGATATGGTTAGTACGAGTTCACTATTGTACCATTTGGGTTAACGAATGTGCCCTCTATGTTCATGAGTTTGATGAATGGGGTCTTCCACATGTATCTAGATAGATTTTTCCTTGTGTTCCTAGATGATATATTGACATACTCCAGGTCAGTGGAGGAACACGAGGAGAATTTGAGGCAGGTGTTGCGGTGTTTACGATATAATTAGTTGTATGCCAACTTGTCTAAATGAAAATTCTTTAAGACTGAGGTCAAGTATCTTGCTCATTTGATCTCGGGGGAAGGTTATTTAGTGGATCCTACAAAGATCCAAATGATCTTAGATTTTCCTGCGCCCACGAATGTGGCTAAGATACGTAGTTTTATGGGGCTAGCTGGTTACTATAGTTGATTTGTGCAGGGATTTTCGAGGACAGGGCATCCTATCACCTATCTCCAGAGGAAAGGAAAGAGGTTTGTTTGGTCAGAGCAGTACGAGACAACGTTTTAAAATCTTAAGGAGAGACTAACCAATGCACCGATACTCGTGATACCTAATCCTACTGGGGATTTTGTAGTTTGTATAGACATGTCCTTGGAGGGATTAGGAGCAGTGTTGATGTAGGAGGGTCGAGTCATTTCATATTAGTCGCGGAAGCTCAAGGATCATGAGCTGAACTACCCTACGCATGATCTTGATTTGGTAGTAGTTGTTCATGCTTTGACAAGATGGAGGCATTTCCCCCTAGGGCACAGGTTTGAGCTACATAGTGATCATAGGAGTCTTCAGTATATCTTCACGTAGCCTAACCTTAATGCTAAGCAAAGGCATTGGATGGAGTTTCTCTTTGAATATGACTTCGAGGTGAAGTATATCCAGGGAAAGGAGAATTTTCTTGCCGATGCACTCAGTAGACGGAGACATGAGTTTTCTAAGTTGACTCTTGTTGTGGACTTGTGGAGACAGATTCTTTTTGCACTTGCAACAGACAGTTGGTACTAGGAGGTTAGGACAGAGATAGAGGCAAGCAAACCTCTTGAGGGCAGATACTGAGGATACTCTCTTGATTCAGATGGGTTATTGGGGTATATGGGATGCATATACATTCCATCTACAGGTGATCATTGCACCTTAGTCATGAATGAGGCACATCGTGCATCTTATTCATCTCATCTAGGGGTGAAGAATATGCATGCAGATCTATGATAGTTGTATTTCTGGGCAGGAATGAAGTGTGATATAACTGATTATGTGTCATGATGTCTAAAGTGTCAGCGAGTGAAGGCTGAACACCAGCATGCAGTAGGGCTATTGTAGCTGCACTTAGTGCCAAAGTGGAAGTGGGACATGTTCTCATTGGATTTCATTGTTGGTTTACCCAATTATTCGAAATGACACGATGCCATTATGGTGACTGTTGATAGGTTGATGAAGGTAGCACACTTCTCACCTATATGTTCATCCTATAATGCATCATCTGTAGCCAGGGTGTTCATGGAGGATATAGTTAGGTTGCACAACATTCCTCATTGGATTATTTCTGACAGGTATCCAGTGTTAACCTCAGCTCTTTGGACATTATTATAGCATGCTATTGGGACACAGTTGAACTTTAGTTCAGTTTATCAACTAGAGACAGATGGATAGAATAAGAGGGTCAATTAGATCCTCGAGGACATGTTGTGTATGTATGTGATGGACCAGAAAACACAATGGGAGGATTATCTCTATTTGGTAGAGTTTGCATACAACAACAGTTTTCAGAGTTCTATCGGTATGCCTCCTTTCTAGGCATTGTATGGGCGACCTTGTTGGACTCCCTTGAGTTGGGATTGATTGGAGGATAGAGTACTTTTGGGTCCTGAGATGTTACAGGATATGGAGCAACAGGTTGTTCGGATCAGAGATCATTTGGTGGCAGCTCAAGATAGGTAGAAGAAGTATGTGGATGCACATAGGGTGGATCGACAGTTTGTTGTAGGAGATAGAGTCTTTTTGTGAGTGCGTCCATGAAAGAGTCCAATCCGTTATAGAAATTTCTCTAAGCTTGCACCTCGCTTTGTCGGACCCTTCGAGATTCTCGAGAAGATTGGTCCAATTGCTTATTGGTTTTCTTTGCCACCCAGTCTCTCGCGTATTCACGACGTGTTTCATGTTTCAGTTCTCAGACCTTATCACCCAGACATTTCTCATATCCTTGATTGGAATGCTTTACAGTTAGAGGACGGGCAACTGGCTTTGGAGGCCATGGTCGTCACGAAGAGCATAACACTCACCCTTAGGGGGCGAGATATTGATCAAGTGAGGGTCCAATGGGCTTATAGGGATGGTACTTCTGCTACCTCGGAGGATGCAGCTAGGATGAGGGAGTTATATCCCTATTTGTTTGCAGGCTTCCAGGAGTAAACCTGACCCTAAGGGGGAGGATGTAGCAGCCCTCCATTTTTCTCTTTGTATTAGGTAGTGTCCTACCTTTTTTTGTTTGTTTTTCTATTAGCACTTAGACTTTGATACACTATGATGCTTGTTTATTATTTCATCGCTATTTATAGAGCGATGTGGATTTTTTGTTATGATGTGATGTTACTCTATTTTGACCTAATCATTTTGAAATTCCTTTGATTAACATAATGGTTATTTGGAATAATATTGTTATATGCACATGAGTAGATTATATATGTTAGAATTATTAGTTTTATGATAGTGTATTGGTGAAGGGGAAAAAATTGCATCACTCACTTGCGAGTGCCCTGTGATTCCGTGATTTCCTCTTCACGGTGTGTTCTATTATGATGTATATATGCATGTTCTATATATGCTTTGTTTACAGGTTTGCAGGTATAGGACATCGAATCCACCTGGCTTCATAGGTTTGAGCGTGTCCATTGCCCAACAGTAATGTTGATTGGGAGATAGTAGCTAGGATTCCTGTGTCAAGCCTTTACCCTAGTCTCAGTGTGTTGTTGGGTCTATTCAGTTTTGTTTGTAAAAAGTTGTTTAATTTTTCTTTGAATTATTATGTTTAAAAGTTTGAAAAAGAGAATTTAATGGATTAAATTATTTAAGATTATTATTAAATTAATCTTATTTTAATGTTAGAAGTTGTGAATTAATTAATTAATTAATTAATTTTAACTGGTAAATAGTCTAATCTTAGGATTATATTATTTATTAATTAATTAAATTAGTTAAATTAAGTTAAATTTGAAATGGTAAATATTTTAGAATTATTAAATGTTTTAATTTTAAAATATTTGGAGGATTTTATGCAATTTGGTTGTTAAAGATATTTTGGGTATTCAACATGTGTGGGGGAAAAATTTATGAGGTTGTTGAAAAATTTATTCACGGGGAGAAATTTGTGGATGTAACGGGAAGAAGTGAGAAGCTTCTTCACGGAAGAAGCATAAAGGATATTTTGTGTGTTGGGAAAACAGATTAGGGGAGAAGTCTTTTGTGATTGCATGGGTTTTGGAAATTTTTGAAGAATTACTCTCGGGAAAAGTTGTGTTTTTAAATTTTTTGAAAGGTTACTCTCGGGAAAAGTTTGTGTTCGAGAAATTGTACTGCTATGAAGGAAGCTATTGTTTATCTAGGATCTAATAATTGGATCTGTGGAGGAGACGCTGCTTCAATTTACAAATTCATAGGAATTGGACTACAGGTTCTTGCTTTAATTTTTGTTTAGTTTATATTGAAAAGCTTCTTAGTTTAGATCTTTCTTTGTAAAAGAATGTCTATGCAAACTTTTAAGTTTGAGTTTTGTTTTAAAAATTGGAATTGATGTATATGAAATCCTTTGTAGAATAAAATCCTCTGTAGAATAAAATTCTTTGTCGAATGAAATTCTCTGTGGAAATTATTGCAAAACTTGTAAATTGGGATTATTGTGAATTTAGAAGAACCCAGAAGAATACAGTTAGGGATTTGGAAAGAAAATCTTAGTTGGGAAGAAATATAGTTTTCTGTAGAAAATTTTCCTCTAGGTTGAAAGGTTCTCGGGCAATTTCTTGTAAATTTATCTGTGTGAATTTTGTTGTTCTTCCTTTTAAATATTCCTTGTATGAATAGTTTTAAAAGAATTCTCTGGCATTTATTTGAGAATTTCACCTGTAGAAAAAAATTGGCTTTCAAATGTTTTTGGAAAAGTTTCCTATAGAATTCTTTCTGGAAAATTATTTTCCCAATTATAGTATTTGGTTAATCAAATTTATATATCTGCAGTATATATATGTATATGTATAAATAAATATATTTATTTATGTTGGCTTGTATCTTTGACAAAGCTTCTGGTAATTTTTCTTTTAAACGCCGTACGAAATAATTCTTACGGGGATTCTTAAAACGTAGGGTTGAAATGTTTAAATTTCTGGAAAATCTCATTTAAGCGTCCTACGACAAATTTTTCTTTATTCGCTAGGGTTCAGATATGTCTTTATGTATTTTTTTTATGAGTAATGAATTTTGGTGTGGGGGGGGGGGGCGGGGGATTATTCCCCCACCATACCCAGTCCTTGGAGGGAGCGCTGCAAATGGCAGCACCCTCCACATTTAAGTGGAGGGAGCACTGCCAAAGGCAACACAACTCCCAAAATATTTGGGATAGCTGGCTATACAATGTACAGTCCAACGCTCAATACAAAACATCCGCCTTTGTTTAAAAGGTTTCAATTTTTTATGGAATTAATATTGTTTAAAATTTAATATATATATATATATGATTTATTTATTATGGGTTTTTGTTAAATATTTTAATATATATATTTATTGTATATACACATTGACATATATATATATATATATATAATTATATATATTTATATATTCATTGTGTATATATTTAAATAGATATAATTAATGATTTTAATTTAAAATTGGTGCATGCATATATGCACAAGTAGAAGAATTGGTTGATTTAATCTTTCAGTAAAATTGTTATTCTTTTAAAAGTAATCGAGGAAATTGAACTACAGATAACTTAGAATTTCCCTTCTCTAGTTGTTAAGAGGCTATAATTTAATTTAATTTTATTGGGCAATATCTTACTGTAAATTAACTGAAAGGGGGAAATTGGATTTAATATACCCAAAAATAGTTTATTCCCTGTATTATTGATTTTGCATGTAATTTCCTCTGTTTATTTTTTGGGAAATGGTTTAGAAATGTTTTAAGTCTTCCAGTCGTAATATAGATTTAGGGGTTGTGAATTATTTTTGTGTCAACCCAGATTGTTACCCTTGGTTAGTGTGTTTTCCTTTATCAGTGATTACCCGGTTTCCATGAACAAGGAAGTATTGCCATAATGTTTTGAGTGGGGTTGGTATATTCGTAGTAGCACTAGTTGCCTTGGGTAGTGGAATTGTTCCACAAAGTTGTCTTAGGAGAGTGGCTTTCAACGAGAGCCAACACACAAAGTGGTGCCAAGATAACTCATTGTGAGTTAGTTAATCCAGTGATAATGTAATTAATATATTAGGGGATTGGGTAGTATTCAACACTTAATAAGAGTAATGTGCCTCGCTCATGGACCCTTGTGCTAGTATAGACTTGAGATGAGATGAGAAGGCCTGGAATGGCAAGATCGATATCTTGTCTTCTCAAAAGATAGTCGATTCCACTTTAGTTTGCATGTGGGGACTGGGCCTAGGAAGACTTACCAGGATAGCCCATGCAACATTGTGATGACACTCCTCCTAGGTCAACTCTTTGTTAGTCCTGTGATATAAATGGTTGTGTAACACTGGAAGCAATGTGACCTTTGTGATTGTATGGTTCTTGTATTTGATTTAGTTCAGTATGTGTCAACCCGTGTCTAGAGGTAGTAGGTTTTGGTCTTGGATCATTGTTATTATCTCCTAGCATAGGGGGTGGGCCTTTGGGTACCACTTGGTTGGGAGGAACGTGCACCCTACACCATTGGGTCCCCTTTTCTTCAGATTGTGAAGGTGAGGTCTTCCAATGGAGAGCTCGTGGACTCTAGCTTGTTTATACCATGCTTTGTTTATTGTTATAGATGACTCTTGTATTTATTTTACTCCATAGTTGTATTCGAGGAGGTCTCGTGTATTTTGTAATTCATATGTACAATCTACCTCATTCTAGGAATAAGTGTTGTAATCTTTATTTGGGAATTAATGTAATATTGGGATCTTGATGTATATCTTATCTATGTGATTAAATTTCTATGGTTGGAATGTATGTACATTTAATTCTTAAGTAGTTAATCTTATGGTATGAATGTATTTATGTTTTATGTTATGGGAATTATACGTAATCTTAGTCTTGTAGCCTTAGAGGATGTTGGCGATAGATAGTGAAATTTTATGTTATATTGTACTTTTAAATAATAATAAAATTATGCATTTTCGTAGTTGTTGCAACTTCCTCTAGGGCTACGTGGCAGGGCATTACACATGGTATCAGAGCTCATGTTTAAACATTGGGTGCTCTGGGATTATGATGAACCCATGAAGTTTCTAGTTTTGTAGGTTTTAAGTGTTTACCTTGTCTAATAGCTTGGTGTGTCTGTGTAGGATCATGCCTCCCAGATGTGGATGAGGTAGAGGTCGAGGTCGTGGCTGTGTAGGCGGTCATGGAGGGAGTCAACATGATTCCCCTCCTCATGTTTCATATGATTCAGATTGTGAGGAGCACGAGGCATCTCAGAATGCCCCAAGGGGCGGAGATCAGTAGCAGGATCCTCGAGGGATCGAGGGCACACAATTGCTCAGGATATTAGAGGAGGCATTGGCTCACCTTGGGTAGCAATAGGGTAGAGAACAAGGTAATCTTGGTGAGAGGGAAGTACCAATTAGGTCTGAGGCAGTAGCAATTGCACACATGAGGGACTTTCTTAGAGCAGGTCCACCTACCTTTGACGGATTTGGCAGTGGTCTTGAGACAGAGACTTGGCTGATTGACCTTAATCGATGCTTTGTGATGCACCCCTATGGTAGCAATACCAAATCTTGGTGTGCGATTATGCATCTTAGAGGATTCACATCCATTTGGTGGAGGTTAGAGGAGCAGATGCTTTGGATCAATGTTAATTATGTGTCATGGGACATGTTATTGGAGAGGTTCAGAGCCCGTTTTCTTTTAGATCACTGGCGTCAGCGCCGAGGTGATGATTTTCATGCCTTGCACCAATTGGTGATGTCGGTAGAGCAGTACAAGTGTCGGTTTTACGAGCTTAAATAGTTCACAGGCATTGCAGATGATGAGGGCATGCTCGTCCATCATTTTGTTAGGGGCTTAAATGCCTGAATCAGTGGAGGTGTGCAGGTTTTCAAACCCAAAACCATGGAGATGGTAGTGGAGAAGGCGAGGCTAGTTGAGGAGAGTTTAGCTATAGCATTGGGGGGCCACACCAGAGTTTAGATTGGCAGTGGATTAGTTGCAGGGCCTAGTGATTTTGGGGGTCAGGTTGAGGGAGTTGCCCCACCCAAGACTCAGTAGGTTCCTTCTCAGAGTGGGCAGCAATAAAGTACACAGGGGAAACATAAGAGTTTCCAGAAGAGACGGGGGGACAGGAACTGGAGGCGTATTAAATGACACAACTTTGAGCAGCCAGTGCAAAGCACGTAGTCCACCTTTACGGGTAGCGCACAACAGTCTAGCACACGACCTGGAGGCAAAGGCTTTGGCAAGGGAACTGGATGTTTCACTTGTGGCTAGCAGGGTCATATAGCTGGAATGTTTCCTAACAAGGGCACATCAGGGTAAACACAGAGACCAACGACGTCTGAGCCGACAGTTGGGGATGTAGGCAGAGGGCATTGAGTTTTCACAATGGTTGATAATCGCTAGGTAGAGCATCAGAGCATCGTTGTCAAGACTTCTGGTATGTTGTTGGGTAACCAAGATACCATATTGTCTGATTCTGGAGCGTCAGACTCTTTTATTTCTTCTTTTTTCATGACGTGATGTAGAATGGGGGGCAGTAAAGCAAGTTGATAGGTGGCAAGTCGAGTTAGCCTCAGGTGCGAAAGTCACATCACACTCCCTAGTACCAGATTGTAGATTGGAGATTGGACCTCCCCATACTATAGTAGACCTATGGATTATACCATTGGGGTCATATGATGTTGTCATAGGGATGGACTGGCTTGAGGCACAAAAATCTATCATTTATTGTTAACGTAAGTCGATTCAATGAGTTGATGCATCAGGTAGAGAGGTTGAGATAGTGAGGGTACAAAGGCCTATTTCTTTGAGGATGATCTCAACTATGCAGGTGAGAAGGTGCATACGTCAGGGATGCCAGTTATTTGTTGTTACAGTGGATGAATTGGACTTAGGAGATGGAGAGGAGAAAGTCTCTCTCAATAGTCACCCTATCATTTAGGAGTACTCTGATGTGTTTCCAGATGAGATTCTAGGAATTCCACCTCAGCATGACATAGACTTTAAGATCGATCTTGTACCTAGATCGGAGCCCATTTGATGAGCTCCATACTGCATGACCAATTGGAACTGAAAGAGCTCTACTTGCAGCTTGAGGAATTTTTAGCAAAGGGCTTCATTTTCCCTAGTATTTATCCATGGGGAGCACCAGTGATCTTCGTGAAGAAGAAGGATGGTTCACTTTGGCTGTGCATTGATTACCGACAGTTGAACAAAGTAACTATCAGGAGTCGGTATCCCCTACCTAGGACTAACGACTTGTTCGATCAAATCAAGGGTGCTACAATATTTTTGAAAATTGATTTTAAGTCAAGATATCATCAGCTTCACATCTTTGATTAAGACATCCATAAGATGGTGTTTCGTACATGATATGGTCAGTACAAGTTCACTTTGGTACCATTTGGGTTAACGAATGTGCCCTCTGTGTTCATGAGTCTTATGAACGAGGTCTTCCGCACATATCTAGATAAATTCATCCTTGTGTTCCTAGATGATATATTGATATACTCTAGGATAGTGGAGGAACATAAGGAGCATTTGAGGCAGGTGTTGTAGTGTTTATGGGATAATCAATTGTATGCCAACCTGTCTAAATGCGAATTCTTTAAGATTGAGGTCAAGTATCTTGGTCATGTGATCTCGAGGGAAGGTATTTCAGTGGATCCTGCAAAGATCCAAGCGATCTTAGATTGGCCTACGCCCATGAATGTGGTTGAGATATGTAGTTTTATGGGGCTAGCTGGTTACTACAGGCGATTTGTGTAGGGCTTCTCGAGGATAGGGCATCTTATCACCTCTCTTCAGAGGAAAGGGAAGAGGTTTGTTTGGTTAGAGCAGTGTGAGAAAATGTTTTAGAATCTTAAGGAGAGACTTAACAATGCACCGATACTCGATCCTACTAGGGATTTTGTAGTCTATACAGACACGTCGTTGGAGAGATTAGGAGCAGTGTTGATGCAGGAGGGTCGAGTCATTGTATATGAGTCGTGAAAGCTCAAGGATCATGAGATAAACTACCCTATGCATGATATTGAGTTGGAAATAGTTGTTTATGATTTGACAAGATGGAGGCATTTCCTTCTAGGGCATAGGTTTGAGCTACACAGTGATCATAAGAGTCTTCAGTATATCTTCATGCAGCCTAACCTTAATGCTGGGTAGAGGCGTTGGATGGAGTTTCTTATTGAATATGACTTCGAGGTGAAGTATATCCAGGGAAAGGAGAATGTTGTTGCCGATGCACTCAATAGATGGAGACATGCGTTTTCTAAGTTGACTCTTGTTGTGGACTTGCAAAGTCAGATTCTTTTTGCACTTCCAGCAGACAGTTTGTACCAGGAGGTTAGGACAGAGATAGAGACATGCAAACCTCTTGAGGGAAAATACTCAGGATACTCTCTTGATTCAGATGGGTTATTGAGGCATATGGGACACATATACGTTCCATCTATAGGTGATCTTTGCACCTTATTCATCCCATCCAAGGGTGAAGAAGATGCATGCAGATCTGCGACAGTTGTATTTTTGGGCAGGAATGAAGCGTGATATCACTGATTATGTGTTGCGATGTATAGAGTGTCAGTGGGTGAAGGTTGAACACCAGCATCCAGCAAGGCTATTGCAGCCACACTTAGTGCCAGAGTGGAAGTGGGACATGATCTCATTGGATTTCATTATTGGTTTACCCAACTCTTCGAGATGACACAATGCTATTATGGTGACTATTGATAGGTTGACGAAGGTAGCACACTTCTCACCTATACATTCATCCTATAATGCATCGTCCGTAGCCAGAGTGTTCATGGAGGATATAGTTAGGTTGCACGACATTCTTTGTCAGATTATTTTTGACAGGGATCCAGTGTTTACCTCAGCTCTCTAGACATCAATACAACATGCTATGAGGACATAGTTAAACTTTAGTTCAACTTATCACCCAGAGACAGATGGATAGACTGAGAGGGTCAATCAGAACCTCAAGGACATGTTGTGTATGTATGTAATGGAACAGCAGACGCGATGGGAAGATTATCTCTATTTGGTAGAGTTTGCATACAACAACAGTTTTCAGAGTTCTATCGACATGCCTCCTTTCCAGGCATTGTATGGGCGACCTTATCAGACTCCCTTGAGTTGGGATCGATTGGAGGATAGAGTAATTTTGGGTCCTGAGATGTTATAGGATATGGAGCAACAGGTTTTTTGGATCAGAGAGCATTTGGTGGCAACTCATGATAGGCAGAAGAAGTATGTGGATGCGCATAGGGTGGATCGACAGTTTGTTGTAGGAGACAGAGTATTTTTGTGAGTGCATCCATGAAAGAGTCTAATCCGTTATGGAAATCGCCCTAAGCTTGCACCTCACTTTGTCGGACCCTTCAAGATTCTCAAGAAGATTGGTCCAGTTGCTTATCGGCTTGCTTTGCCACCCAGTCTCTCGCATATTCACGACGTGTTTCATGTTTTAGTTCTCAGACCTTATCATCCAAATATTTCTCATATGTTTAATTGAAATGCTTTATAGGTAGTGGGTGGGCAACTAGCTTTGGAGCCTGTGGCCATCATGGAGCGTCGAACACTCGCCCTCAGAGGGTGAGATATTGATCACGTGAGGGTCCAATGGGATCCTAGGGATGGTACTTCTGCTACTTGGGAGGATGCAG
>CM021109.1:286336700-286391700 GCA_007115665.2 Sequoiadendron giganteum | reverse complement strand
AAATATATATAATTAATGATTTTAATTTAAAATTGGTGCATGCATATATGCACAAGTAGAAGAATTGGTTGATTTAATCTTTCAGTAAAATTATCATTCTTTTAAAAGTAATTGAGGAAATTGAACTACAGATAACTTAGAATTTCCCTTCTCTAGTTGTTAAGAGGCTATAATTTAATTTAATTTTATTGGGCAATATCTTACTGTAAATTAACTGAAAGGGGGAAATTGGATTTAATATATCCAAAAATAGTTTATTTCCTGTATTATTGCCTTTGCATGTAATTTCCTCTATTTATTTTTTGGGAAATGGTTTAGAAATATTTTAAGTCTTCCAGTCGTAATATAGATTTGGGGGTTGTGAATGATTTTTGTGTCAACCCAGATTGTTACCCTTGGTTAGTGCATTTTCCTTTATTAGTGATTACTTGGTTTCCACAAACGGAGAAGTGTTGCCCTAATGTTTTGAGTGGGGTTGGTATATTCATAGTAGCACTAGTTGCCTTGGGTAGTGGAATTGTTCCACAAAGTTGTCTTAGGGGGGTGGCTTTCAACGAGAGTCGGCACACAAAGTGGTGCCAGGATAACTCGTTGTGAGTTAGTTAATCCAGTGATAATGTAATTAATATATTAGGGGATTGGGTAGTATTCAACACTTAATAAGAGTAATGTGCCTCGCTCATGGACCCTTGTGCTAGTATAGACTTGGGATGAGATGAGAAGGCATGGAATGGAAAGATCGATATCTTTTCTTCTCGAAAGATAGTCAATTCCACTTTGGTTTGCATGTGGGACCGGGGCCTAGGAAGACTTACCAGGATAGCCCATGCAACATTGTGATGGCAATCCTCCTAGGTCAACTGTTTGTTAGTCCTGTGATATAAATGATTGTGTAACACGAAGCAATGTGACCTTTGTGATTGTATGGTTCTTGTATTTGGTTTAGTTTAGTATGTGTCAACCTGTGTCTAGAGGTAGTAGGTTTTGGTCTTGGATCCTTGTTACTATCTCCTAGCACTGGGGGTGGGCCTTCAGGTACCACTTGGTTGGGAGGAACGTGCACCCTACACTGTTGGGTCCCCTTTTCTTCAGATTGTGATGGTGAGGTCTTCTAGTGGAGAGCTTGTGGATTCCAGTTTGTTTATACCATGCTTTGTTTATTGTTACAGATGACTCTTGTATTTATTTTACTCCTTAGTTGTATTTGAGGAGGTCTCGTGTATTTTGTAATTCATATGTATGATCTACCTCATTCTCGGAATGAGTGTTGTAAAATTTATTAGGGAATTGATGTAATATTGGGATCTTGATGTATATCTTATCTATGTGATTCAATTTCTATGTTTGGAATGTATGTACATTTAATTCTTAAGTAGTTTATCTTATGCTATGAATGTATTTATGTTTTATGTTATGGGAATCAGATGTAATATTTGTCTCGTAGCCTTAGAGGATGTTGGCAATAGATAGTGAAATTTCATGTTATATTGTACTTTTAAATAAATAAAAATTTATGCATTTTCGTAGTTATTACAACTTCCTCTAGGGTTACGTGGTGGGGCATTACATGCACAATCACCATAACAATCACGACTTCTCACTCTCTTTCTTCTTCTACCCTTCTCTTCTCTCTAACTTCAATGCTGCCGCATTTGCAAGCCTCTTTTGCTTATTAAAAATGACTATTTTTTATTGTTTTTAACAGCCTCCAAGATTGGTCTACTACTCCTTAATCTCCCACACTCTCTTCTCCCTTCATGAATTCTCTCCTTCCTCCTTCTACATGGCCTCCAATCTCTTTAAATTTTGTTATTTTCTTTTTAATTTTTCTTCCATTTCTATTATGAAAAGATGTCTCTAATATCTATTTGAACGAGAAAATAAACAAAGTGAAAATTGTCGTGATTAAACACCTTTTCAAGCTCCCAATTTTTTTCCCATTTCAAATTCAAACACCTAAAATTTTTTATGCAATGAAAATATGAAACATAAAGGAATAAAACCCAATGAATTAATCACCACAAACTCTATATTATCATGCCAAAATAATTTGATCAAATTGACACTTTGGAAGTGCGTAGTTGGATGTTAGAAAGTGACTTTTGATGTGATTTTTTCTCGAAAGCTCTATTTTACTTGAAAACTAGCCAAGATATGCATTATAACATTATGATTCTTCCCTCCAAAGGATTTTTCTCCAGCCTTTATAAATTTTTAATTTTTTTTTGTAAAAGCTTATTGCATAGTCTTAAAACAGTCATCTGGCAAAAATTCAAATCTTGTAATTCTAACCACACAAAAGACTTATTGATGTCGAGAGATGCTCGAAACCACCAAAACAATCCAAAATTGACAAATTAAACTTTTTTTTTGGGTGATGCAAGATTGCCTATGGACCCGGATGCTCCTGCATCAAATATCCACCCCATACAAGGGGATGGTGCATCCTCTTCTACTTAGGGTCACTTTTTTTATAGGATTATCTCAACACAATAATGAGTAAACATTTTATACCTTTTTACCTCATTAATGACGTAACAATTATTAAAGTTTATCATTTGCAATATAAATTTTGGAATTATCTTGCAGTTATGGAATAATAAAAGGGTTTAGCTAGTGAGACATAGTATTGAGTAAAACATTAATTGAAGCATGGAGGTACACATGTCATTATTAAGGTGAGATATAGCTATTTAATGTTATACAATTTTTTATTGATTATTTTATCCTCCACCTACTAATCATGGTAGTTTTTTTATTTATCTATAAGGTTGTGATATTATTTAACAATATGGGAATGAACAATTCTTGATTTAATTTAATTTGTGTCAACACCCATCTTAAGAAAAATAAGGAAGACCTAACTTGTATTACAATCTTATTAGTTGTAGGAGTTAAAATGATAAATGTGGTATGGATTCATAATACCATGATATAATAATGGAATGGCATGCATACTTTAAAATTCAATTAGATAAACTTTAATTTCATTAACACATTGTAGTGTCCCTTGAATGCCAAATTTTAAAATGTATAAGTTCGAGGTTTCATTAATGAAATAATACTCATTAGAGGAGGTGAAATAAATAACTCATACAATTCAAATAATAGAAATAAATACTAGGTGATGAGAGCCAATTATGTCCCATTTTATGGCATATTTTAGCCTATTTCATATACCTTCATATCCATTCCCACATTCCATTTCTGTTCCATATCATGCTATTTCACTATTTTATGTTGCATATGATTAAATATATATAAGTGGTATTTAATATAGTTTTGGATAAAATAGGGAAATTAATTATTGACTGTATTTACTAATAAGCATTATGATTTCAGTCCTTAAAAAATAAAGCTTGTAGCATGTAAATCATAGGAATTTCCTATCACCTTTTAAGCAAAAAAATTTCCTGTCACTTTCTGGTAAGGAACTTTTGTTTATCACGTTTAGACCAACAACTTGTTTTTCACGTTTAGACCAACAACTTGTTTTTGTCATCTTTTTAAAGATTATGTCAGTCTCCAAGATGGCGTTAGTTACCTCCATGGTGATGACTGTGTACCAGATTTGAATAAGTACAAGAACCCGTGAGATTATTGATAAATAAATATTAAGGGAAATTCAATTGCCAGCTATGTAAAGGAAACTATGAACTTTCTATTTTTACTAGATCTATTATAACAAGGCAATGTTTAATTTGTGGCCATAAAATACAGCAGACCAAGTTTCCATGTGCGCCATGCTAGGGAAGGAAACCCATTCTGGAGATTTGTTGCTAAATAGTTGGAGAATTTTTTTTTGATCGGAAGTCACGTCTTCTATTCCATTGTTATAACCAACACGTTTTTATCTGTGCATAGTAACCCAACAGTTATGTAAGCTAATCACTCTTTTAGTTTGTTGGCCACAAGCCAAAACACATGTAATTTTTTTTGTATTTAGCTGTTATCAAACAATATATATATATATATATATATATATATATATATATATATATATATGCATAGTGTAAAGGAATGCAAAGACTTTTGTATCAAATCCTTGATAAATAAAACAATACTTTGCATGATCAAAACCGTGTAAGAGCAACGCTTTTTAGTTCATCATTCGATGGAATGAGGAGGCAGGGCCAACTGCTCAAAACATTGGTGATTTCTACAATTTATTGTTTTAGTAATGTGTGTTTGATTTTTCATAGCATAATGTTCCATTTCGAATTATTGACCAAGTTTGTTTGTTGTTTCATTATTACTATTGCAATCTGATTAAGCATTATTTATTATTGAGTGAGATGGTTAAATTATTTATTTTGTCTAGTTCTCATTCATTTACCAAAATCATTTAAATTGTGAATCTGTGGTCTAGAATTTACACAAGGAATTGTTGTTGTTACTGTGTAGATTGTTAACAGTTTCTGTCACAGCTCCTGTCACATTTCTGTCAAAAAGATATAATAGGAAAGTCAAATCAGATTTTCATTTAGGTAATTATTGTGTGTTCTAGTTGCATCCATCCCCACTTAATTCACTGCTTTCCTCCCATAGGTATATTTCCGCAACACCTCTCGCAAGATTACGATCCCCGGGTTGACACTCTTAGACCAAGCTGAAATCTTTCTTATTCTTTACCCTAGTTTTGGCCTATAACTAGGAATAAAAAAATATTATGCATATAATATTATAAAAGTAAGAAAGTAACCCAACACTTTAGGAAACACTATAGCTCTTACCTTGACAAGGATTAATAAATACACGATTTACTATGTAACTAATGATAGGGCCACATATTCTTTTTTACATGACAAATAATATCACAATCATAGATACTATTTTCCTACAACCATGTGTATGTCATCTCTTTGAAATTTGCATGAAAGAATAGAACTATTTCATATCCATAAAATATCATCATTGTATACTAAACTACATGAAACTCATAAAGATTAAATAATCTCACCCACTTACCATCTAGCATGAAAATACTTCCATTATAAATAATTTATTTACCTCATTAGATCATGATTAAATGCTAGATCAAATAATTCAAGGATTATATAAAAAATAATGTCATAATCTCAAAACAACATAAAAAAGTGTCTCATAGGTACTAGTCCTTTATATTAAAATATATAAATTAAATTAATAGTAAATAGTGAAAAGGACTAACAAATTTATATTGATATATTTATCGCATTATAGCGAGGAATATTAAAAAAAATGTATTTCTTATTCTCTTTGACATTAAGAAATACATGAGAAGAGGAAACATATTCAAACATAATAAAATACAATCTACATATTTAATAATTCAAAAATACATATTCAATTCATATTCTAGGTGATTGTTTAGCTTCTAATATAGATAAAATATAAAATATTATCCTACTACTACTAGGATTATGTATATTATTTTTACACATCAAATCTTGTTGAGAAGACACTTATGGAGGAAAGGTTGGAAAAAATCCCTCATTAAGACATCATTAATTTATTGGTTGTGAGTCATATGTACATTTGCCTAGGGAGAAGTAGTCAAAGTTAGAGAACAAGTTGTAAAATTTATCTTAATAAACTATGGTGTTGGTGTGAAAAGGTACAAACTTTAGGATCTTGTGGCCAATAAAGTTTTGTATAGTAGAACTAATACCTTTAGATAAGTCAATATTTCTTCAAAAAAATTACAACCAAATAAGGATAGAAAGAAAGATGTGGTTCAACTACCTTAATGTAAGGCCCCACCTTGCATGTGATTAGTAAAGCTCTAATCTATTTTATGTGACCCTAAATAGATGGTAAGATGATCCTAAATAGATGATAAGATGTATTATGGATGACAAATAGTGTGATTATTTGATAATATTCTTTCTTTTCATTTTGACATTTTATTTATGCTACCGTGAATGTAAGACCCTGTTTCGTAACCCCCATTTTATTTCAATCAAACAAGTAGTTAGATGATAATTATGATGAAATGAATGATAAAACTCTTTTTAGGATTCATGGGCATTAACCTTGATTTAATTATGATAGATGCACATGTGAATTTTTGGATATAACTTGAAAGAGCTGGGTTACTTGGCATATTAAATTTTGGTAAATGGTTCATCGTTAATGTTATAGGAGTTTAATATGAATTACTAAGGTGGTAAACAAAATGAAGTGGCTATTTCATTGACTATATTCTTGTATTGGAGTAAGTGTGTATTTCCTTTGATTATAATGAAAATTGAATCATTAGGTTCATTTGGTGTATTAATGAGTAAATAGTTCATGAGTGAAAATTATGTGAATTGGATTAGCTAATAATATGAAGAGATATATGATCTAATCATGCCGACGTTGGTAATCTGGAGGAATCAAATATGCAAATAGGAGGATGGATAAATGTTGGAATCAAATCAAATACACCTTTGGGAAGTTCTAAGTGTAGCCCTATTTGACTTAGAAGGGTTTGAGGTTTTATTAGTGATTGGGTGATTATGTTTGAGTATAATCCATGATGTGAGTTTGGTTGGGGTTGGAACCCTCGATTAGGATCAAAATTCGTATGGATTCTTGTGTGGGTTTTAAGAAGGGATTATTGAGTCAATTTCCTTGATTTTTGAACAAGAATAGACCCCTAGGACCTATACCTATGGGTTTGGAACCTTTTTGACATGTGAACTTGTCCTTGGAATGTGAAAAGACCCCTCAAAAGTCCACTTTCATGAATGTGACGAGTTCAAAAAGTGTTGGGGCTTGGGAAGAGTGACTTGTCACTCTCAACCTCCTACTCCCCAAAAGTCTTTAGAATTGGCACAAGACTCATGCATGTGTGAGTACTTGTGGGAAAGAGTACAAGTTTGGAGGATTCCTATATACCTCAAGAAGATGGAAGATTTGGGCATTGCCCATTTCTCCTCTTGGAGAACTTGAGTGAAGATAGTAGAAAGAATGAGAAAAGGAGAGGAGTCCATCTCTTTGGAAGATAGTGAGGGAGATGGCTTGGTTGGAGAGGAAAGATGGATGCAAGATTTCAGTCCCTTCATCTAAAGGAAAAGATAAGTTCTTCCCTTTCTATTTTCCTTGTTTCTTGGTTGTAAGGAGGTGACCTATTGTATGGATTATGTTTGAAAACAGAAAGTAGAGAACCTAGATGCATGTAAATTGTGCTATGTTAGTTTTGTCCTTTTGTAAAAATGAGAAAAGACTCCACTGATCATGGTGGGGCTAAAATAATTCCTTGCTCGAGGGTATGGCTAGAGCCCACGAGGCTCCATGACACCATTACAGTAGGGTGGAGAGCAAGCCCGTATTCAACAGTGTGGAAAAACACTTTTCTCTTCAATATTAGTTGCAACTTTGTGAGTTAAGAGATAGGTTTCAAATTTCCCGTTGTATTGTAAAGTATACATGTAAAAGAGTGTGTTTAGATGCATGTTAAATGTTTTTATTTTTTATGGCTTATTGCAATACTTAATTCTTGGTAATCTCATTGAGGGATTTGCAGGCTACCTTGTCACATACAAAATATTATTTTGTTTTTACTTAACAATAAACAAAGAAAGTTAGAAAATATATTTATGTTGAAGGCTCCTAATTGCATTTTATATTTTAGCATGGGTAACAGTAAAGGAAATCAGTTGTGTGTGTTTGGTTCTTTTCGATGATTATGCTTGCAAACTACATTATTGTTGGACTTACTACTGCAGTGACATGATAAGCATATATCAAGTAGGTTTTTCATGTTTTAAAATTTCTTGTTGAGGATGCCTAGTTTCTCTTAAGGTTTTAATACAATTTTCCTTGGAAATCATAATGGTATGTAAAGAAAGCATGAAAGAGAGACAAATATAATACAAGTGGATAAATAAATTTAAATGGACTGTGCATTCATTACAAAGAGATAAATTAGCGGATATGCAGCTAGTAGTAGAGTATATTTACTGATACACTCTTTATTGGAAAGATTTTCATAAGAAAGAATACAAAAATAAAATAAAATTGATAACAACAAAATATGATATGTACAAGTGACAGTGAATAGGAAAATGAGTCCAATATATTTAAGTCACAGAAGATGATCTGAATTTAATAGGTCACAAAGGAAATAAAATAAATAAATAGATAAAGAAAACAAGGGATAAGGGCATGGCTGTGAGAGGTCAGCTCCACACACATGCTATCCCATTTCGAACATAGCTATGAATGTGGAGTTCAAATTGCAAGAAGACATTAACAAGCAAGAATAATATTGTTTTATATATATATATATATATATATATATATATATATATATAAGAAGAGAGAGAGGGGCATCGTGAGGAAAATAAATCACGAGTTCTCAGCTATTGTTGTCCTATTCCTCCTCCATGGTATGGATCCGACTTTCCCCACGTCTATCTGCCATAAGAGACCAAAAGACCTTGCAAGACTTTAGTCCCACCTCCAAACTCATTCTAGATTTTCTTTGTGAAGGGCACAATTTCTTTTGGGGTGAGGTTTTTATTATGTGAGGGGCATGATTATTATCTTTAGTACATCACATAGCTCATGCCTCATATCTGCAGAATAAGTTCGCAATGCAACAATCAGGCTACATTTAATTTTGAGGAAGTTGTGTTTGAGTTCAACCAGCTAATTGGCCGCCATAGTGGGGGAGGGTGACTGCAAAATGATACTAGAGCATTCACATCATTGCCTAGACATTACCCTACATGAATGGAATAAGATAGTAAGAGAAAATGTATTATTCACTCATGTCTAAAATGGAAATAGGGGTAGAGGGAAGAATCCGGTTCATTAGAAGCAAGACAATAGCTTAGGAAGCATGAGTACATGGGCGTTGCATTTCTTAGCCTTATCACCACCTCCCCATGCTACCTGGTCCACCACCCTTTCTATCGCTCTCACTTTCCATGCCTGTACCCAAGCAAGCTAGTAATAATACCCTAGCCATGCTAGTTATGGTGTTTAGTTCGAGCCTCATTAGAGCATAGGTCTACAATGGTAGGTCACATCGGCCTATACTAGGGATGATAAGAGAGGCATCACATCAGCTTACAAGGATGATACGGTAAGTAATGGAGATTTATTTTTGTATCTGTAGCGATAGCAATATCTACCAACCTCATTGATTATGAGGTCAACTTGTACAATCGAGCCATCTATATAGACCTGGTTAAGATTTCTCTTATTCATCGTCATAATCCAAGTGAACATGGTGTCGGCGTTGATGTAAGGATACCATCAATACGATATCAATGGTGTTAATAGCTAATATAACAATGAAGTAAACGAGATTTTTATATTAGAGCATTCGCCCAATTGGTAATGTAGTCTCAAAGTTTCTGGCACATTTAATGATCACAACTTACCTAAGAAAATAGGGGGATGGTGTTTAGCAGGATCCTTGCAAATTGAGTGTAAACGAAGAATAAGAAATAAACAGAAGTCACTAGGTAATGACATACCTTGCATCCATTGAAGATCAATGTCAAATCATTTTCTTTTTGTATGTTGTAAATGATCCTTCTCCATGGATTCGGCAGCTTCTGTACCTTGAACCACTCCCACACACAGATTTATTCGTATCTAAATTTGTAAAAAAGAATGAATGAATGAATGGATTTTAATGACGTCCACGAGACCATCAGTCTATGGGACCCAGTGTCGGAACTTTAACCATTTTCAAGTTCTTTTCCATGTCCACCCTCCTATTAAAGATCTTGACCAGGATGCCAACAGTTTTGAGGAGCTTAGTCTCCTTAAAGAGCTCATTTAGATTATGCACCTTCAGATTGTCTTCATACTGGATACGGATATCAGCATAAACAACACACTGAATGATGAAGTGTCATTCAATCTCCATAGCCCCTTTGCTGCAAAAAATACAAGTTCTTTGTTCCCAGGCTTCCTTGGGGACAACCCACCTACCAGTTTCACATCGAAGACGGTGCGACCCAGTTCTCAATTAAGCGATCAAAATCCTAGCCTTGCCTTTAATTGCAACCTTTAGGTAGTCTTTCTCATCGTGCTCCCACGCGGGGTTGACCTCCTGGATATAATGTGTCTTTTTACGGCCAACTTGCTTAGTCCACATAGTAAACCTAAAATTTTCTAGCACATACTTTTTTATCACATCATTCGTGTTGGGGCACTCATGTAGCTTAATGTTCCATTTGCTCAACCATTTGCTATTTTGCTTCATCCAAGTCTTCTTTCTCTGGTTTAGCTCCTCCCCAACCACCATTTTGGGCCAGCGATGTGTCTCCATGTTCTCAACTTTTTTTAAGTAATTTATTAACCAAATGATTGCGGATGCCTCCAATGGGAACGTACCAGTTTCAACCAAGAGAATCTCATATGGAATCGAGGATTTCACTTTGATGCTAGTAGTGATCAAATGCTTTTGAATTCTTTCAACTTGCCTCCACTTGTGGTTTGACATGCTATCCCCCCAAACCTCACACCCATAAAGGACAACCGATGCCACCAACAAACCAAAAAGGGTTTTCTTTGTTTTCCAATCCCATAACTCCACTGTCCTACATCTCTTCTGCAGTAAATAGGACACCCTCCAACCACCTTGAATCCTTTTCGCTCTACAAGTCTCCCAACTAAGCCTATTATGAAAGTCAATACCCAAATACTTGTATTCTTCCACCACCTCCAAAGAGCTGCCTTCAAAAATGAAATTAAATTGTTGCTTCTTCCTTTTCAAAGAAAAAATCATGATTTTGGTTTTGCTGGTGTTAACTTGCATTCCAACCTCTTGACAAAAGAGTTCGAGAGCCTTTAAATGTTCTCTCAAACCAGGAGCAGATTTTGCAATTAAAATAAGATCATCCGTGTATAAAAATAAATTCACCACATATCTAGCTAGATGAAGACCCTCTCCAACAATTTTGTTTAACCATTATTCAAGCTTATCAATATATAAGCCAAACAATGTGGGAGACAAGGGACAACCTTGCTTGACCCCAATGTCACTACCAAAGCATTCAGACATACCATATTTTGTTCTAATTTTAGCTCTAACTTTCTCATAAAGTTTATGAACTGCCGCTCTAAGCTCATCAGGAATACCAAGTTCCTCCATTATGTTCCAAAGTTTGTCCCGAGGCACCATGTCAATGGCTTTTTCGAAATCAACGAAACAACAAAAAGCTTCACCCCCTTGAGTGTCCCAAGCTTTCTCCACAAAGTGTCTAAGTGTGATGCAGTGATCTATGGTGGAATGCTTTGGCCTGAAACTAGCCTGCCCTTTTTCCCTTTTACCTTCCTTTTTAGCCCAATTACTGATTATGCGTTCTAACATGCTCCTATATAGTTTACCAAGAAGAGGGTTGACCATGATAGTACGATAGTTAGAAGGATTATTGATATCCCCACTTTTGTGTAAGAGAATGACCACACTAGTAGTCCATTCAGCTGGAAAGCCATTTTGAGTAATGTTATTAAAGAGGTATTTGATGTGACGTGTGAGGAGCTCACAACCCCACTTTAAGAATTCAGCTTGCAACCCATCAATGTCTCGAGCCTTACCACTTGTGAGATTTTTTATACCTTTCTTGATATCTTCTTCCGAGAAGAGCTCTCTTGAGATATGAATTAAAGGGGGCATGCTTTTCTCCATTGGCCGTTCATACAAGAGTTTCACATATTCTAGCCACTGTGTCCCAGTGATATTATTTTCCACTTGACTCTTCTTTTGCTACAGCTCTCTCCAAAAGCTTTTGGGGTTGTGTTTTCCCATAGAAATTAACTCCTTCCTTCTTAAATTCACATAGATTTCTTTTTTGGATTTTACCAACTTCTCGTAGTTTACTTTAGTTTCTTTGTGTGACATATTCTTTTTGACCAATCTCTTTGCTACCTTGCAATCCTCATCATACCATGGATTAGAAGGAAAAGTATTTGAAATCCCCTTCCTAGTTCAAGATCTCTTACAACCTTCAAGAGCTTTGTGAATTAGAGGGACCAACATATTGCTGCTAATGTAATCATTTTTTTCATTGCTTTCATTGCATGATATGTTTTTTCTTTCTTGAAGCTGATGATCCAACACAACAACGAAGATTTCTTGATTTGCATGATTCACAAGAATTTTGCCTTGTGAATGAGCCTTCTTATGAGAATGGTGAGTTTTCCCCTCTTGCCGGTTGCCTTCATGAATGCAAAACTTAACAAAAAGTGGCATATGATCAGAATTTAGACCAATAGGACAACACCCAATATTGAACTCCAACAGCCTAGGGACAAAATTTTGAGAGCATAACACATAGTCCACCACACTTTTCCCATTGTAGGTTTTGCAAGTGATACCGCCTGAATTTGACCACATTTTCATACCATTAGAAATCACCATGCCATATAAGCTACATAAGCCAAGTAGCTCCACTCCAAAGTGTAACACACCCCCACTACCATCTTGTGAGGTCCTTTCCCAAGGTTGAACCTCTGCTTCCTCTAGTCAAAGAGGGTTGTTGTCCTCCCCCCCACTACTGCCCAACTGAATGGATTGATTGTTGGTCGTCCTAGCATTAAAGTCCCCCATTAGCACTATTTCTCTCGAAGAGCTAAAAACATAAATGTCCTTTTTTAAGGCAACAAACGGATCCTCATTATCCATCTTTCTCTTCTTGTAGATCTTTGAATTTTTAGGGGCAAAGTAACATGCAGCCAACCAAATTACAGTCCCATTTTCAATTATTTTTAGCCATATAAATTGCTTGTTTGGATCCACTTTTTTAATTTTTATTATTGCTCCCCAAACTTCTTTTATTAGGACTACAATCCCACCATGCCCCTTACCTGTTTTCGTCCCTTCATTCCACATTGAGATTTTAACATATCCTTCAAAATCCGGAACTTTGCAACCATCATGCTCATGTGTTTCAGTAAGAATGATAATGTCTTTCCCTTCTGCTATGGGCCCCAATCCCAGTCCTCTTCTTCACGGGTAACCCCTATAATTCCAACTTACCATGTGTAAATGCTCTCGTGGGGCCCCAAATTCCTATTTATTGTGTGGTAATTGCTCGCCAATTTGAGCTTTCCCATTTTTTAGCCATGCCCATTTTCCGGCATATCTTGCTGATTTCACTTTCACCCATTCCTTCCTTCGTTGTTCTTGCTGATCGAATGTTAGATCTTCATCCAAGTAGATTTGAGTGCCTCTAAGAGACCCCCTCTTCCTCAGGATCGTAGTCTTGTCTTCCATGTTACTTAAAACAACCCTTACATGCCTATCTCTTCCTGCCTCTGTTTTCTTTCTGATCCTGCTTGCCTGCTGAATATTGCCTACCCACTTTAGTTGGTCCTTGAGAAAGTCCCTTGCTAAAATATCAATCCTCTCTTTTCCCCCAAAGTCCTTCAAACCTTTGATGATGATGTTCCTAGCTTTGTCTTGCTTGACTTTTTCTTCTCTTAATTGCATCTTTATGTGTTTCTCGATAATTTCATTTTGTGTGGTTGACAATCCACTTATGACTTGTGCCCAAGATTTGGCTTCTTCTATTTGATCGTTTAGTTTGCTTTCGCTTGTTACCATGTTTGAGATTGCTGATTAGATCGCTTCTAGTTGTGTTGTGTCATTTACCAATGTTGCCTCTGAATTTTATTTTTCTGTTATTTTTGACAGTTCTAAATCTTGCTTTAAAGCAACCAGCTCTTCTTGACCTCTCTCCATCTTACTTTGCAAGCTTATTACTTGCTCTTTGAGCAGCTTGTTTTCTCTTGCATGATTCCAGTTGGCTTCTAATATTTCTTTTAGCCTGGAATCATCACACTGCCCTTTCAGTTCTAACAATTCAATCCTCTTTTTCATGTTCATGAGCTCATTCACATAGAGCTCCGAAGACCACAACAGAGGAGTGGATGTGAGACTGTAGGAGTCCAAACTGTCTTAGAGCTTTTCTGCCCTACCCTCTTTGCCTACTGTAAAACTTTCTTTTTTGTTTTGGATTGGCCTCAGAGCCTTTTGAAATGACAAAGCCTCTTTTTTTAATCTTTGATTTCCCATTGCACTGTTTGGTCGTATATTAAATGAGGCATGTTAATAGCGACACTTGTATTGTTTCTACCTTTTGGTAAAATTATGATGAGTTTTTTCTTCTGTGACAGTTTCAGTTTTTGTTTTGCCAACGCCTTAAAATTCCTTTATATTGCTTTGCGTTCACAAACACCAACTTCTCCTTTGTGTCAGATGAAAAAGCTTGAGGAACCTCTGGGTAGAACGAAATCCAAGGCCTAGCCAGGTCCCCTACTTGAGAGCTTAATAATGAGATTGCAGGCCCTTTTGCAGCTTGCATTGAGTGATCCCACGGGATATGGGCACCTTCCTAGTAAAGTCTCTTTACCCAAGAAGCAACTATTTGCATTTGGGGGCTATATATTGACTCACATCCAACTGATGCAAGCCCTACAAGCCCTAGATTCAAAGATTGCACATTTTTAATAGATAAAGGAGTTATTACCCCTTCCGACCCTTGACTTTCCCTGAATGTGATAATCTGAGAGTTTACTGATTGTTTAACCATGGTTTATGGTGCACTGATCCCTATGGTTTTCACATCCCCGTTTTGATGTTGCACAAAAAATGAGACAAGAAACTAAAGAAAATAAAGGAACCGATAGACAAAAGAGAGAGACAGGCCCAAACCTAATTTGTTTGCGAAGAAGACAAGACGAATCTTTGTCTTCAGATTTTGCTGTTCTACTTTGCTCACCGTTTTACCCTATTTTGCCCAGGACCCACCACGAAACCGAGGCCCACTATACGCAGAGATCCCAAAACGCTCGATCCGTGTTGATCCCTGTTCACCGTCCTTCTTGGCTGCCCCTGTTCGCTGTTCGATAAGTGAAAGTAAACCACCTGCATACAATAAAATCATCTAAGGAAAACTACAAAATTCAATATCTCTTTTCTGGTTAGAGTGCAGTCTAAGGCTTGTGCGCCCGACATCTATGTAGGTATTTAAATGTGAATACACTGCTTACATAAAATATTTATGGTAACTAGATAGAGTTCACTCAGTTTAACTTCAAATAGTTCTCTTAATCGAACCCAAGGTCGGCAATAAAATAATAACATGGAAGTAACGTTTTCGATAAGGGGAGCTCTCTAGAAGTCTTCAATGATATCTAATTCCGGTGGTTGCACGATTTCCCAAGGTTTCGACATTATATGAAAAAAAAAAGAAACAGAGAAAATTGGAATTAACCTTTGAGCCATGGCTTGTAATTTATTGCTGAAATGGTCTTCTCCAATGGCAAATACGTGGTTACTCAACAACATTACCGTGCCAAGAAGAAGAAAATAAATAGAAATATATATCTTTGCAATGCAATATGGCCACGGGTCATATGCAAAATAACGCAATAAAACCATGAGGGTAAAATTTACATTAGCCTTAAAGAGTCCTCAACTCATTTCTCACGGTTATTATGGGGACTTCATTAAAGGAGACAAAAGAATATATTCCCACTCCCTTACATAAAGATTCTAGTAATTTAAAATAAGAGTATGAATAAAGGCATAGATTAATTATTTCTACCATTCCTTTAAAAATAGAAAATGAACACTCTGATGTTTATTTTAGGCCCTTTTAAAGTAATAATTAAGAAATATATTATTAAAGGTTAATAAAAAAAATAAAAAATCTATTTAGTGTAAAGGATAAATCTAATTATTGCAAATGTAAGTCATTATTCATATATATAATTATTATGTTATTCTATAAAGTTTATATATAAGGGATAAATATTCAAATAGATGACAATTAAATAAATAGATAAAACTCTAATAATCTAAGCGTAATATTCATAATATGAGTAACATTAGATGTTATGTATTAATCTTAATTATAGCTAATAATGTTATAAGATGATAAGGCAATTTTTTTTATATATGAGACAATATCACTAGAAGGTAAAATAATTATCTTTGTAAAAGAAGAGGTAAGATTATCAAGAGAGATAATAATGTTTACATATATATACCCCTGTCTTAATATTGATAAAGATATTAATAAACACGTTTATCAGTGTAATGACATTAATGTACTTGCTCATAATGAGATCAATGATAAATAAGGATAATGGGAAATAAGATTAATAGTACATAAAAGAATAATAATAACACTACCATTATAAGGGGTTAATATTATTAATGAGAGCTAGAGTTAAGTCAAAGTTATTAATAGTGTTGATATTGTTAAACAAAAGTATTATGCTAAGGGGTCATGGCATTGAAGATAAAGTTATTAAAAGTAAATGTTAGTCTTGTCAACCATCTTTAAAAAATAAAAAATAAAAAATTGTTACATTTTCTAGTAAAAAAATTTGGGCATTACACTTAAAGACCAAGAAAGTTAAACTATAAGCCCATGAATGAATTGGAGAGGATGAGATATTATATAGTTCATAGAATTCAAAAGAAGAGATAGAACCTCCACCTTAGTCTTTGAGGAAGTCCACTCAACAAAGAAAAAAACTAAGTAGGTATACTCCTCCTTATTGGAGATCTATTTTTACTTTGATTACTAACACTAATGAGCTTATTAATATGAAGGAGCCTATGGATATGGATGACATAGAGTCCTAGAAAATTTTCATGCATGAGGAGATGGTTATTTTGAAGAAAAGTGACACATGTGATTCAGTACCTTGGCTTGGTGGATGGAAACCCTTTAAATGAAAATGGGTATTCAAAATAAAATTTGGTTTATATGGTAGTGTTAATAAGTGTACTATATTAATTGAAGGGATATTATTAGGTTGAGGGGATTTATTATGGTTATATTTTCTCCCTAATTGCTAAGAAAACATCCATTCAATTCTTGATATTTATTGCAATAAATTTTAGCCTTATGGTTGAGCAGATAGATGTGAAGATAAATTTATTTCATGGTGATTTGGGGGAAATTTTTTACATGAATTGGCTATAGAACTACTTTGGAAAAGGTGAAGAAAATTTGGTTTATAATTTGAAGAAATATTTGTATGGTTTTAATTAACCTCCTTGAATATGGTACCAAAATTTTGATTCTTATAAGTTGGGATTGGGATTTATAAGATCTAAATTAGATTGTTGTGTTCATTTTATTATTATCACATTATATGTTGATGATATCTTGTTTTTTATAATTGTAAGGATATGATTTCTAAATTCAAGTCTCATCTTTCAACATGGTTTGAGATGAAAAAATTAGGTCCCACAAAATTCATGTTAAAGATGGATATCAAAAGAGATAAAGATAACATTAAAACTTTGGTTGTGGAAAAGAAATAATGTGAAATCAATGTTAGAGAGATTCAAAATTTCAACTTACAAACAATCATGTGTTCATATTTTGGTGAAGATCAACCTATTAGTAGAGTGGTGTCCAGATTCCCCTAGTGAGATGGATGATATATCTAGATTACCTTATGTTAGTGTCATTGGGAGATTAATGCACGTTATGGATTGTACTAGACCCAATATTACCCAAGTATTGGGAGGCCTTAGTCATTTCATGGGTAATCTTGGATGAGTACAATAGGTTGCAATGAAGAGGGTCTTCAGATATTTGGGAAGTGGCTATAAGAACAACAATATATCCACAAGTGGATACATTTTCACTATGTTTAGTGGTGTTATTAGATGGATGAATAAGCGGTAGATTATGATTAATTTATCCACTATAAAGTATCATACATGGTATCTACGCATGCTTGTAAGAAGGCCATTTATCTTAAGTTTTTATGTGTAGTTGTAGGACTAATTATAGGAGCTATGATATTTATATGTGATAGGTAGAGTTCCCTATGTCTAGAAAATAACTTAACTTTTCATGTGAGGATGAAGCACATTGATAGCTAGTACCATTATATTCATGATATGGTAGGAGATGGAGGGTGATGCTAGAAATTTTTGATACTTTGATGAATTCCATGAGTAAAAAGAAGCTCAAGTGGTGCATACGAGTCAATGCGCCTCACATTCCCTAGAAATTGGATTTCAATATTAATCTCCATTTTTCTCTTGAGGTATTCAAAAAGAATTATTTTTAAGAAAAAGCGTCTCAACCTTGCATTCCTAATGTTTATATTTGATCATTTATTTAAATTTACTATTTTCTTCAACACCTTTTTCCCCACATGGGAAGTTGGCATCCCACTTTGAGGTGGCACCATTGTTCATATTTAGTGATATTTACCTCACATGAGGAAATATGTGTCCCTCATTTATTCGAGACTCTTGGCCATGTGTTAGAATCTTAGAAGGTGTGTAAGACCATCTAGATTCATCATAATGGGAGTTACTTATGATAGATTATTATGGCATGTAAGAACATGTAAGATGGAGGTTACATTAAAATTTTGACATCATTATAATATATTTTGATACTTCTCATAGAGAATATTTTACATGGAAGAATAAAGATAAATTAGGGCACCCAAGTTTGGGTGGTTAAATATTATTGTTTATGACATATGACATTTAAGAAATAAGTTAAAAATATATTGGAAGACCAAGACCAATGGGTTTTTGTGATTGGTTCCTTAACCATTTGGGTTTCATACCTCTCTTGGCCTTGCTCATAGTTTTCTAAGTTCATATGTTGGTTTCTAATTTCTTCATCTCATATATCAATTCTTATAATTGGAGTTTGTTCTGGGTTGTTTAGTTTGTATGCAGGTACTATTACATGTTATAGAAATTATTCCAAAATTTTATGTTGGTGATACTCATATAAGAGGAACAAACTTATAATTGTATTATAACCATGTTTTTTTAATAATACAAGTGATTATTCTTTTGGAGTGTGGTAATTTTCTCCTAAAAGGGTTTTACCCATGTAAAACCTCATGTTATGGTCTATTGTTTTATATGTATATCTTTCTTATATTTTAAAGATCATAAATTTGCATAAAATTATTCTCTATGATTAGTTTAGTAACTCCTTCCACATGCCTTTCTTCCTTCAAAGAGAAGGGAAGGGGGAGAGAGAGTTCAAATATTGAGATAGAGATAGATATTCTGAGAGAGTGAGAGAGGTTGAGAGAGTGTGTGTGTGTGAGAGAGAGAGAAATATTATAGAGGAAGATAAATATGATTCGTCTCACTAATAATTGAGATAGATATAGATACATATGGAGAGGAGGGAAGAGTGATAGAGAGCTAAGAGAGAGGTAAAGATAAGGGGGGAGAGAGATAGAGATAGAGAGGAAGATAGAATAATAGAGAGATATGGATATGAAGAGAGAGCTAGAGATAGAGATGTCAAGTGATGTAGAGGAAGAGAGAAAGAGAGAGAGACAAAGAGATATATAGAAAGTTATATATGGGAAAATAGAAAGAGAGAGATAGAGAGGGAGATAAAGATAGAGAGGGGGAAAATAAAGGAGATATATAAGAAAGATAAGGAGGATATAAAGAGATTTATATAGAGAGATATGCCAAGGGAGAGATATAGAGGAAGTGTGAAAGGGGAAGAGAGAAGGGGGAGAGAGAGGGAGGGAAGGATATATAGAGGGAGATATAGAGAAAAGAGAGAGAAAGGGAGAGGGAAATAAATAAAATGGAGAGAGATAGAGACATGAAGAGATAAATATAATCTAAAGACAAAGAGAGAAATAGGAAGATTGAGAATGAGATATATAGGTAGAGAAAGAAGAGAGAGTGAGAGAGGGAGAGAGAGGGATAAAGGGAGAGAGAGGCGGGGAAGAGATATAGAGGGAGATATAATGAAAGGAAGAGAGAGTACACATAGTATATGTAAAGATATATATAAAGGGATACACAAAAGAGATAGAGAGAGGCATCATTCACTATTGAGAGAGATAATATTCATTCACTATAACTTGGTAGAGAGAATAAGAGAGATAAAGAGATGAAGAGAGAAAGAGGGAGAGAGAGGAAGAGAGACAAATAGTGATAGTGACAAAGAGATATAGTGAGGCATAGAGAGTAAAGAAAAAGATAATGAGATATAAAGATAGAGACAAAGAAAGAAGATAGAAAAAAGAGGTCTCATTTTATTATTGAGAGACAAAGAGTGATACTTTATGTTCCACATATTGTGGGACTAAATTGATATTGCCAACATGTCCAATTAGGATAGATAATGCTAATAGAAAAGTCATTTTTCTACCCATGCATCTTAATCCTTCCAAGCTACATCAATTTGACAAAGTCTCTTAAGAGTCATGAGACTTAAAAAGTGCCAAACTTTGACACAACTAGTCTCTCAAAGCATGAAATATACATAAGTTCTATCTAGAAAAAAACTATGAATTGAACCAATCTAGAAGAGCTTCCCTCAATTCCCCCAACTCTTAATAATTTTCTTATTATGACGGTAAATGTAACAATGCAAAAAGTGTTGTATTTAGTGTGAGGGTGCTAGGGTTGATATTTTACATTTTACACCTCATAGAACCAAATGGATAGTTCCAAAATATTTAAGTTGGTTGTTAAATGCTAGTGGAGGTTTCATTTTACTACCCAT
This sequence comes from Sequoiadendron giganteum, assembly GCA_007115665.2. Lineage (NCBI taxonomy): Eukaryota > Viridiplantae > Streptophyta > Pinopsida > Cupressales > Cupressaceae > Sequoiadendron > Sequoiadendron giganteum. The sequence goes on along the minus strand of CM021109.1, from coordinate 286,371,220 downwards.
GCATCCTAATCCTTCCAAGCTACATCAATCTAATAAATTCTCTTAATAACATAAAAAAATAGCTAAATTTTGATGCAATTTTCTCTCAAGTTGTGGAACCTATAAATTTTCTCTCAACCTAGAGCTAGGAAATGGGTTGTCTAAAAACTCCTCTCTTAGTTTCCACAAATCTTAATGGTTTTTTGGTGGTGGTAACAAACACAATATTGTAAAATGCTTTAGTTTAGTTTAGTTTAAGGGTGTTAAGAGTAATATTTTTTGGTTTGCACCTTAAGGGACAACAAAAAGCTTAAACATGTCTCAATTGCTAGCTAATTCTATTGAAGGTCTCATTTCACTACATCAATCTAACAAAGTCTCTCAAAATCCCTACGACCAAAAGGTGCAAAACTTTAAAATTATTTTTCTCCCAAACCTTCACACCTATAAATATTCTACTTAAAATTATATTTTTACATTGGTTCAAGATAAAAAAAATTCTTAATTTTTGCCAACTCTTGATATTTTTTTTATAGTGGTAGAAAACATAATATTGTAAAAAGTATTTATTTATTTACTATAAGGGTGCTTAGAGTGTTATTTTAAATTTCACACATCATGGAATTGAATAGACAATACCAACACATTGGAGTGCGATATTTAATTTTATTGTAGGAATCATTTTTCTTCCCATGTATCTAGATCCTTCTAGGTTGCTTTGATGTAATTTGGTAAAATTGACAAGTAAATTGACAAAAAAGTTTTTTTTTTCCAACTAATGTATGTAGAGAAGGAATTCAATAGACATGTGCTAGAAAATTTTGTTTATATCGTATAGGTCCAATTAGAAGACTTAGATGTATAGGTGCTAGCAAAGAATCATATTTTGATTGCTGTCATCAATGAAAATAATCTTAAGTTTGAATTAAGCATTAATTTTTTTTTAAGATAATTATCATCACTCTCAATAATTAATAATATATATCATTTTTTGGCCCCCATATTTATATACACATACTCAACTGAAGTGATCCATTGAGAGGTTAGAAGGTGAACTTGATGTAGATTTATTAATCACCAAGGATGCAAGATTCATGTTAACCTCTAATTTTTTCATACACTTTGGTCTTATAAATGGAGCTCTAGGATATATTAGAAACCTAATATACAACCTTAGAAGTGCCCCACTAGAACCACCAACATATGTTATAGTAAGATTTTAAAAATTAATCTAAAATTTCATTTGAAGATGCATCTCTAAATACAAGTCCAATTACACCAATACAAAGGGGGCACACACACATCAACTATATTTGTGATTAGCTTGGGCACTAACGATAAATAAAGTCACAAGGATTGACTCTTCCCAAAGAAAAAATTGACATAAGACAAATAGAATGAGTAGGAATAACATTTATGACTATATCGCATATAAAGTCCTTGGATAGACTAAGAATTTTTCCTTTATTTTCATATGACCAGTAAAAAATGAAAATAAGAAAATAACCCTTGAAAGGGAATGTTGGGGAAGAGAGACTTATTTTTAAGGAATGATAATAATGTTATTTATTTCATGTATAATGACCTACAATTATTCTATCAAAAAATCATTACTTCTTTAATGTGATGTGCATTTTGGTTTTGGATAAAAGTAATGTTTTAGTAATTGTCTTTTAATATGTTGTATATTGTAGACTTGAATGAATATGAAAAGCTTTAATTATGTTCCATAAATTTCATGTATATTGTGCATTTGAATGAGTGTAACAAGATTCCCTATTTGTCAAAGGAAAATATTATTTCATAGAAAAATAAAAAATATGCTAGAGTAGCATTTTACATGTGATAGATGTAGATGTTACTTAGATAGATATATTAAACACATCCATTTAAAAAAATCCAAAATATATCAATCTTGAGGTTCCTATCTAATTTATGTCAAAATTTTAATATAGGTTCATCCAAATTCATATATTTTGGTGTTTTTCACGTAGATACATTTAATATACGTATAATACTTTAATTTGATAATTTAAATGTTAATTTTTTTTGTTCAATATCAAATGATTTAATAATAAAATATAAAAATGAATAATAAAAATAAAACAACTATTTATATTTTTAATGTGCATAAAGTATAAAACTACTGTTGATTATTTACCATTAAACCCTACATAAACAAACACAAAATTAAAATGCCTATGTATAAGTTTTTTTATAACATTTTATAGATGGCGAGAAGGTTTTGATGGAGAGGCATGGCGTTGTGTGAGGGGGGTATGTTGCACGTGGCTACAGCTTGATTTCCTTCATTTGCATGTGTGCCAGTTTATGAGCGTTGGTGAAGTTTGGGGTTTTTTTTCACTAGTGAGGGTTTTTGGTGTTGGTTTGTGCTATGTGGTGGGGTTTCTTGTTGCAGGTTGTGGGGGCTTCTTATTTTTCGTGGTGTTGGGGTTTGGGGATTGATTTTTTAATCTTCCTTTTTGTCGATCTGCTCCTTAGTGCTGATCTGAGGGGTGTTGGGTTGTCTCTAATCCTTGATTTAAGGTTAGATTTCCTTTTTGTTATCAAGTATGGGGTCTCCGAATGGACCTGTTGAAGATGCCAATTTTTCCTTTTAAAGATGTGGTTAATGGAGGAATCTCCTCCTCTTCAAGTCATGAGAAGGTAACTATCAATATTTTGGCTAATGTCTTAAATGATTCAGTCAATGCAAATTAAATAAGCAATGTAACAAAGATTAATGGGTGTCTAGAGAGGAGTATATAACAACTTGGCCTCATTATTCAATCAAACTTAGTTTTCAATGATGTGCTTTATTTGGTGGATCATGTCTTGATTTGCAAGTTCATGGGCATTAGGGTTTCACTACCTTTTTTTAGAATCTTGGGTCGCTTTATTTGGTGGATCATGCCTTGATCTACAAATTCATGGGCATCAAGGTTTTGCTACCTTTTTTAGAATCTTGGGCCCATCGAATCTAGAACCTAGAGGGGGACATGGAAGTGATCATGGCAGAGAATAATCTTTTTTGTTGTGTTTTCAAGACTAGTAGACAAGATTTTAGCCATTGAGAGTGGTCTATATTTTTACAAACCTATTTATGAAGCCTTAGCATGTGGGCTTTAATTTGGCATAAGAGCTTCCTTCAAGATTATTGGTTTGGGTGCATCTTTCAAGGCTTCCAATGGAATTATGGAGATGAGATATTTTACACATGATTGCTTTTTTGCTTGGTAAATCAGTGGGACCCTCCCAACAGACACTAGATTGCAAGGTAGTTTCTTATGCGCGTTTGTGTGTTGAAATTGATTTGAATAAGCCGCTTCCGGATTCTATGGAAATTAGGCTAGGGTCTCTTTCTTGGATTCAACAATCAGACTATGAAGCGATGCCTTTTAGATGTCACATTTGTCATGAGTATGGACATCTTCAATGTAATTGTCCTAAGGTCATCCATCCTACTCCCCCTAGCTGCTCATCCTCCTCCTCAAGTAGGGGATAAGGGAAAATATTCGTTGTCAAGTTTGAATGGGGATAAAGATGGATTTATTCCAGTCAAGCAATGTAACAAGGGAAGGGGGTTGGAAATTTATTTCAAAGAGCATCAACATGAAAGATTCCAAAATAGGTTTGGAATTTTAGAAGCTTTTGATGAATAGGATATGGTTTCAGTTTCCCATACACTAGGTGTAGAGGAAGGGGTTGTTGTCTAGGATAAACCAAACAAGGGTTACAATTTGGACCATTTACATTAGGTTACTCCTTCAGAGTTAATGGTTATAGATCTAGCTCGGGGTGGGTTATACTCCAACTCTTTTATTCCATCAAGGAATGAGGTAGTGGTTATGACTTCTATTGGAGATCCCTCTCCCTCTCAGTTTGGGGAGGAGGTTTCAAAGGGGGGTCGGATCAAAAAATATTCTTTGGTGTTAGAAATTCAGCAAAAAACCTCTCAAGAAGGGTACTCAGGAGAAGTCTTTGAAAGTTGGTCACAAGAAAGATCTAGAAAAGGTGAAGTTAATAAGTGATTCCTTGGTGGAGTCAGGATTAGTTAGGCCCATTGACTCTCACTTCCAAATATGATTGTTCTCTCATGGAATGCTAGGGGTTTGAGCAACATCCCTAGAAAAAATGTTGTTCAAGGTTTGATTTAGAATCACAAACCAATATGGTTTTTCTTCAAGAATCTAAAATTTTAGTTGAGGGTATGCATAACATTGCTTAAAATATTTGGTGGCATGGTCAATGTCAGTGTTTTGGTGCTCAACGTTGTGCTAGTGGGATAGATTGTCTTTGGTACCCTCATAAGCTCACCCCTCTTTGGTGGGTTACTAGCAGGCATGGGATTTCTATTGTGGGTTCTAGTACAGATTCTAGTGAATCTATCCTTTTCATGAATGTGTATGCTCATATAGGCCTTCCAGGCAAGGTTGTATTATGGACCCATATTAAATATGTTTGTTATTTAGCACCTTTCCTCTCATGGAGTTTGGTTAGAGACTTCAATGCTATTGTGAGCTTAGTAGAGAATCATGGTGGGTTGGCAAGGCTTGATGTTGTTTCTATGTTGCTTCAAGAAGGTATTGAATCTTTGAGCCTTGTCAATATTTATCCCAATAATGGCCAATTTACTTGGAATAATAGAAGATGTGGTAGAGACTCAAAATTTGAAAGATTGGATAGGTTCTTGGTTTCCAACTATTGGGTGAGTCACCAATGGATTTCTAGTTTTAAGATTTTGGATTGGAGGGGATCAGATCACTAGCCCATTAAATTGGTAATATCTTTGTCGGATATGGAAAATAAACCCTCTTTCAGGTTCCAACTAATGTGGCTGTGGGATGATTGTTTGCAAGATCTTATGGCCATTTGGTGGCAAGAAGGTAAACCAACTTATGGTATTGCTATGTACTCTTTTGTTAAGAGATTTTAGTATGTGAAATATCATCTCAAATGTTGGAACATAAATTATTTTGGCAATATCTTCTAGGCTAAGGAAAATATTCAATCTATTCTGGATGAGGTCTTGCGACAGTCTAGGGAGTTTGGGCTCACGATAGAGAATTTACAAAATGAGCTTGATTTGTTAAAGGAGCTTACTGAATGAGAATTAAGGGAGGAAATTTATTGGAAGCAAAAGAATAGGATTGATTGGTTTCAAGAAGGAGATAAGAATTCAACCTTCTTTCACAACTCTATCAAGGATCGAAGCCAAAATAACATAATCACTTATATTCAATCTTCTAGCGGGCATCTCCTTTCTTCTTCCCAAGATATTTGTAAGGAGGCTATGCTCTCCTTTTTGTCGCTCCTATCTAAATATTCTTCTCAAGAGGTTGAGGAGGATGGCTTGGTTTTGGAATGCATCCCCCCAGTGGCATCTTTGCAGATGAATGAGGAACTCAATAAGCTTGCTTCTCTTGAAGAGGTAGAAAATATTTTTTTCAGATGAAGAAGGGAAAATGTCTTGGTCCTAACAGCTTCCCAATTGATTTTTTTAGGTGTTTTGGGAAATTCTCAAACATGATGTGCTTGATCTTGTCATATAATTACATCAAAGTGAACAAATTCTTCGTTCCATGAGTGCAAACTTACTTGCCCTTATCTTGAATAAGGAAAAGGTTAAGTATTCGATCAATTTAGGCCCATTTCTTTATGCAACATGGCTTATAAGATCATAACTAAGCTCTTGGTGGAAAGACTTAAAAGGTGCATAAATTCCCTTATCTCAGAAGAGTAGGGGGGGCTTTGTTGCAGGTAAGAAGATCTTGGATGGAGTGGTGATTGGAGGCTATTTATTCTATGGAAACTTCAAAAGGCAAGTTTATGTTCATGAAGTTAGATATGTTTAAATATTATGGCTGAGTCAAATTGAGATTCTCGTAGTGGATTCTGCTAGCTTTTGTATTTCCTTTGGATTGGGTTGCATGGGTTATGAGTTGTGTAACCTCTACCTCATTCTTGGTTATCATCAATGGAGTTGTCTCCTTTGTTTCGAGCCTCCAAAGGGCTACATCAAGGAGGTCCTTTGTCTCTGTACCTATTCATCTTGATGGATGAAGGCTTGGTATGTCTTTTAAAATATCATGTTAGTCATGGCTAGATCGAAGGTTGGTCTTGGGATTGTTCCTTACCTTTTATCTCTCATTTATAGTTTGTGGATGATACAACCTTCATGGGCTTGGCCAATGTCAAAGATGCAATGAAGTTCAGAAAAGCTCTTGATATCTACTTGTTTGCTTTTGGGAAAAATATTAATGAGGTCAAGTCCTCCATCATTTTCTCTAATACTCTCCTTCTCATTCAACGTCAGATTGCTCGAATTTTGAGATTTTGGGTTGGAGCTCTTCCTCTCACTTATTTGGGCTTTCCCCTTTCAATTGGGCCTCTTGCTAGAGATTATTGGCAGTCAATTCTTGATAAGCTCTGCTCAAAGAATATCCATTGGATCTTTCCTTGGCTCTCCTCTATACGAAGAGTTTCATTGTTAAGATTGGTGATTTAGGGTCTTCCCATCTATAGATGTTTTTTGTTGGAAACCCCCTCGGCCTTTATTAAGGACTTAATACTCTTTTGCAGAAATTTATTTGGGCTAGAAGTCTGAAAGTTTCTAAATGGAGTTTGGTTAGTTGGAAATTTTTTTGTACTCCTATTTAGTATGGGGGTTTGGGGTTGTGACAACCTATCTTCAATGGCCATGATTTAACTTTGCTAAGCTTTACTGGAGCTAGTGTACCAATTTGGAGTAGCTTTAGGATTGAATTATTACTTTCAAGTACTTATGAGAGATAGCCAATGTGGATATCCCTTGGATTGACCTCACAGGGAGAGGCTCAGGGATTTGGAACACCCTTAAGAAAGGAGCTAATCTTATCAAGCAAGGTTTATTTTAGATTTTTGACAAGGGGTCTGAGGTTCTGTTTTGGCATGATTCTTGGGATGGGAATCCTACCATCATTTATACCTACCCACAACTATAGGAACTTTTTGGAAGTTGCATGGAAGTTGGCTGGATACGAGTGACAAATACTAAATCTACTCATTTTGTAGGGAAATTGAAGATTGCTTGTTGTAAGGACCCTAGGGAATGGCCTAGAGGAGGTTCATTGGAAGACAAAGAAGCTTTATTCAACTTTGACTAAGCACTTTTGTAATTCCTCATCTAAAGTGACATCTTAGCTTGGGGTTTCAATCCTAAGGGATCTTACTTTGTTGCTAAAGGATACCAAGTTATTATGCAACAAGGTGGTTGGGAGAGAGAAGTTCCTTGGTGGAAGTATGTTTGGAATAAGTATGCTTGGCTAAAGTGTAATTTTTTTATGTGGTTGATTGATAGAAATAGATGCCTTACTTGGGATAACTTATATAAAAGAGGCTTGCATGGGCCTTATATGTGTTCTTTGTGTGGAAAGGGTGAAGAATGTATCTCTCATTTATTCTTTCAATGCCTTTTTACCAATGAAATTTGGCATCTCTGGTGGGGATTGTGGAATAAGAGTTGTTTTCATGCCACTTTGCTGGTGGAATTTTGGAGTAGTCTAGGGAGGCCTCCTACCAAGGATACATTTCTTAATGTGGCATGGGAAATTGACCCTTCTTTCATTTTCTGGTAGCTTTGGTTAGAACAAAATAGGGGGATTTTCCAAGGATGCTAGGTTGGAGTCCACCAATTGTGGAAAAATATTGTGTGCATGGTTCAAAAAATTATTGGAGCCAAGTGTGTTTTAGATGAATCTTCAGAAAGGGAAGATTTCTTTGTGATTAATGGTTTAGGTCTCGCTGAAAAGATGATTAGTCATCCTATTGTTAAGATGGGTCACAATCCAAAGAAAAAAAATCTAGGGAAATTAAATGGGCTCCCCTAAATAGTGTTCTTAAATTTAATACTGATGGTTCTTCTAGAGGGAATCTGGGACACGCTAGCATTGGTGGCATGGGAAGGGATTGCTTAGGTGAGAGTGTATTCTTCTTTTCTATATATATGGACCAGGCTTCGAATAACCTTATGGAAGCCCAAGCCATCTTGGTTGTGATGGAGAAGGCTTGTGTTCTAGGATGATGTAAGGTCATTATTGAGGTTGAATCTATGATTATTATTATACACTTAATGGGGAGAGGTTTGAGGGAGTTCATTGGAAATGTAATGCCCCGCCGTGGAACCCAAAAAACGTTATGACAATTACATAAACAACTGAATAATTTTTTTTTATAAAATGTGACAACAACATTCATAAATGCTCCAGGATTCCACAACTACGCCACTACGGATAACAACAACACATTACAATAACATAACCATATAATAAAACCAAATGAAAAGTCATGCTCAATCATATAATAATAAGATTTAAATACAACGGTCGAGATTATATCAAATCTCAGATTGAAACAATATCTACACAAGGCAACTCATGTACATAATGAGTGCGATACAAAAAAGAATGAGATGAGGAAAAGAATGACGTCCACGCCACAAATTCACCAAAGGAACTCAACTCCACAACCGATGTACAATCTGGATCTAGCCAAGAAAAAATGTCATAAACAAACTACCTGATGGGGACCCAATGGAGTAGTGGCACGTTCCTCCCAACCGTGTGGTGCTCGAAAGCCCAACCCTCATGCTAGGAGATAGAACGAATCCTCATGTCAAACATAACTCACAAGACATCAACACAGTAACATGGTTGACTCACATGACGACTCAAGAACCAATCAATGACAATAATACACTGGTACAATAGACTGCATAACACAACTCCATGCTGAAAACTACGGAAAACCCCAGAGGCAACCTACAACTGAGACTCACAAGGTGTACTAGGATAAGAGTGTCATCACATATACAGGATAAGTTACCCTGGGTAGCCTTCCTAGGTTATCGGCCCTCTACAGGAGTTACCCTAGCAACCTTTGACAACTCCCGACCCTTATACGTACTATGTGGCCTTGAAGCACTTCTCAAGAAGACGAAGTGTTCAATTTTCCATTCCAGGCCTTATCAAATTTCTTTAACCTATATGAGCATTAAAAGCTAAGTTGAGGCAAACATTATCTTGCAAGGTTAGTTACACTACCCAAACCCCTACAAAAGTTTTAATTATCACTTGTTTACAAACTTCCGATAGGTTACCCTTGCAACCTCTTCTGGGTCCGGCCCTTAATGGAAGCCACTCTTCCTATGGTACAACTCGACAACTGGATAACAACAAGGACAATACATGCATAAAATAAGTACTTCTGACACAAGATTCAAGGATCAATCGATCCAATGAATAACCATAAGATAAAACGTGTGTGGTTCACGTTTTAATTCAATAACCAATAAAAGTTTACCAAAGATAAAACATAACTCATTCTTGTAAACGACAATCCTGAGATCTCTAGGTAACAAAACTTTTAAACCTCAAACAAAGCAATAATATCACCAGTCAAGAATACCATTGAAATGAAATTTACAATCCATTCTTCATGTTCACCAATAATACATTCCTATACACATAGAAAATTTAAAGGATTAGATAGTAATAATTCCTCCCTAACTACATGGGTAATACGAATCCATAATCATAAATAAAATACCCCTAAACCTTTAAAACCTTCATATCTAAATACATATAGTTAAACCCAAGAACTAATGAGTTAACAAATGGTTCAAAACTTTAACAATATAACTCATTTTCCATATTTACACATTATCTAGCAGACCATTTTATTAAGCAAACGCTATTAATACATCTCAACAAATTATAATAGTTTAAACTATAACATATTACCATCTTATCTTGTTCACTAACGTATCTATAAGTTACACTATTCATATGCAACTAACATACCACTTTAATCCTATTTTAAGACACATAATTGCTTTTAAAAATTACATTATTATAATAGACAAAACCAATTTACAACACTAACAAAACAATCACTTGTCCCATTTATTGTATCTAATTAATCTTAAATTTCTGAAAATAAACACTAATTTAAGAATAATTATAACAAACTAATTGCACTCCCTATTTCCAATTTCAATTTGAACATAAACTAATCTATAAACAAAAGTCTATAACTAGTCATACTATTATAACAATATTATAGATAGTAAATGAATTATTAATAACATAAGTACCTCAGATAATAAAACTATACTAATATACATTAACAAACAACCATATCACACTCGGTTAGGATCCTTCCGAAGAAATAATAGATAGACATTAAAGTACTGACCAAATGAAAAGACTCAGTTTCGACTACAGTGAAATATCATGCCATGCAATGCAGGTCACTCATCTACTGCAAGGTCATCAATGAGTCGAGACTGAAATAACACAGCCGAGTTATCTCAAAAGACTAACACATAGGAATTATCAACCTCCGAATGGCATGCAACCGCAGCCAAGGAAAAAGGATGTAAACCTATCGAAGATTAAGGGATTGCAAGATATAAGGCTTGGGTACAAATTCAACCGGTTTAATCCAGAGGAGCAGAAGACGCATCACCTCTAAGGTATCTCCCCAACGGTGTCCAATGAAGAGAAAGGCCGGGTGACCAAGTCGGCGACGACATCGAGTTGAATAAAGAAACTTAGCAAATGGTTACCCAACTAAAAGAAATAATAGTCCCTGCCGTATTTAGCTAAGATGATTCACTTCAACGGAATTAAGATGAATCAGATACAATGGAATATTGAATAAACAGACAGAGAGACCTGCGAACACTTGTAGAGAAGAATAAACTGTATACTAGCAGTACAATACTACGAAAGGATGGTAACCATAAGTATAATAAAAGCAATTTAATTATATCTCAACAAAACTACCATACACAGGTATAATCATCGAACTCTAGGAAAAAAACCACTCCCAACGCCATTAGAGACAAATAGAAGAAGGTAAGAGATGATTACGCTCCAAAAAAGGAGAAGTAGTTAGAGGAATTAAAAAAAAAACAACGTATCAAGAGTGAAATACACGGTATCTCAGCAACAGTTGAAGGCTTAGAGAGCAGCATAAAGATAATCTCTTATATACAGTAAGAGGCGGCATAAGAATAAGTGCACAAAGATTCCTCAATAGCAAGAGAATCATACAAGATCGGTTTGTGCTGCGAGTGAGATGAAACCGGTACAGGAAAAGAATAGCAACGGAAAAAGTTAACGGTTAAGGAACTTATCAGGCCGAGAAGAAGCTATAGTTAAATCCACCAAACAAGATGAAGATAAATGCTTGAAGAGGAGTGATAGAGGATTGTTTTCGATTTAGTCTTCTCGAAGTACTAAGCCATCACCAAGTAGAAGCAAAAACACAGTAATTCGATGCATCTAATACTACTAGAAAAACTAACTTTCCATAACAACATTAACAGTATTTTCTTCTGTATAATTCTGTACATGCAATCAGTTTAAGATAATAGTTTCATTTTCTACTCAATCGAGCTATAATTTTGCTAAATTTCAGAAAATAACTTGTTTTATTTTCCTATGGTTTAATAGGGTTTGAAGACTAAATCCTTTCTGCATAATTTCATGTTTAACTTATTTAAACTTTAAATTTTAAACGAGAAAAGAACCTGAGAACGAATCTTGGATGAATGAAGACGAAATTCAGCAAAAACACGATGACGCAAACTTTCTTTTCCCACGAACAGATGCACAAATTTGTACGAAGTTTGCAGCTTCTTCGACCAATCTCGCAAATCCAACAAATTCCAGAAAATCACATTCGAAAAAAAATTCTATCTTTTTCTGTTCTTCTAAAAATCTAAAAAAAACCTTCTATCCGAAAACCTCGTGTGTTTTCTAAAATTCAATCCTTTTATAAAAATTCTCAATTTCCAACTTCTACTTTTGTTTTAGCATGCAACGCATGCATTTAATCAATAGATGCAACAGTTAAACATGACATGCAACTTAAGATCAGAACCCATGTTCAATTTTTGAAATATAACTTTGAATAAATAAATCAATTTCTAATTCATTACACTTTTCGAAACAAGATAATTTAACATTTTATTTTAATAAAATAATGAACTAAAAATAACTTATATAATTGAATAAATCATTTAATCCATTAAAGCAATGCTACTTAAAACATTATAATAATTCAAATTAACATAACATACTAATAGAAAATTTATTAAAAACAGACGACAACAAACACACGACGAACAAATGATAAGACAATTAGGGTGACGACGGACACTCATTCTTTTCAGAACGAAGGCTAAGGATAGAGGACAAGTCTATCTCCCATCGATATTGCCATTGGGTCATGGCACGCTCAGACCTGACAAGCAGGTGGAGTCGATGCCTATACCTGCAAGTTACGTAACACTGCACGATTAATCCAACATGTTCATATATGAAAGCACATCGTGAAGAAAAATCACGACATAGCAGGGCACTCACTACAAAGTACTGCTAAGTCGTCTCCTTCACCGACTGACATAATATCTAACTAATCATATCATAATATTTTGTAAAACATAACAACATAGATAATCATCATAACATCATCTTATGAAAGTAATCATCGCATCAAATAATATAGTGTATCATCAAATAAGTTTCACAACCAGTCATGTAAGTCATGACATAAAACATCGCACAACATAATATCAAAGTTCAGTCATCCAACTGGGTAACAAAATAGCTAAAATAAAAGTGTCGACGAAAGGGTCACTACATCCTCCCCCCAGGGTGAGGCTTACTCTTGAAATCCTGCAAGAAGATAGGGATACAATTCCCTCATATGTGCTGCATCCTCCCAAGTAGCTGAAGCCTCGTCACTAGGGTCCCACTGAATCCTTACCTGATCAATGTCTCGACCCTTGAGGGCAAGTGTCCTATGCTAAAGAACGCCCATGAGCTCTAAAGCTAGCTGCTCGTCCTCGACCTGTAGAGCATTCCAATCAAGCAAACGAGTAACATCAGGATGATAAGGTCTAAGAATAGATACATGAAAAACATCGTGGATGCGTGACAAACTCGGCGGCAAGGCAAGTTGGTAAGCTACAGGACCGATCCTCTCAAGAATCTCAAATGGCCCAACAAAATGGGGTGCGAGCTTAGAGCCTTTTCCATAACGAATCAAACTCTTTTGCGGTCGCACACAAAGAAACACTCTATCACCAATAGTGAACTGGCGATCAACACGATGAGCATCGGCGCACTTCTTCTGTTTGTCCTGTGCCACCACTAGATGCTCTCTGATATGATCTACCTGTTGCTCCATTTCTCGCAACATGTCAAGTCCAAGAAGTACCCAGTCATCAAGTTTGTCCCAACTCAATGGAGTCCTGCATGGGCGTCCATACAATGCCCGAAAGGGAGGCATGCCTATGGAACTATGATACCCATTATTGTATGCGAACTCCACCAAGTAGAGATACTCTTCCCATCGCGACTGCTGATCCATGACATACATCCTAAGCATATCCTCTAGCACCTGAGTAACCCTCTCAGTCTGGTCGTCTATCTTGGGATGATAAATTGAACTAAAGTTCAACTGTGTACCTAAGGCATGCTAAGGTGAAGTCCACAAGGCTGAAGTAAAAATAGGGTCTCTATCCGAAATGATTCTACATGGGATTCCGTGCAAACATACAATATCTTCCATGAAGATCTTTGCCATAGATGAGGCATTATAAGATGATCGAACTGGAGAAAAATGAGCTACCTTAGTTAACTGATCAATAGTTACTGTGATGGCATCATGTCGACGATAGGACAAAGGCAACCCAACAATGGAATTAACTGAAATGATATCCCATTTCCATTCCGGAACAAGATGAGGCTGCAACAATCCTGCGGGATGTTGATGCTCGACCTTAACCCTCTAGCACTCAAGACATCTCACAATGAAGTCAGTAATATCTCGTTTCATCCTCGGCCAAAAGTACAACTATCGAAGATTTGCGTGCATCTTCTTGACACTAGGGTGAGCTGAATACGGTGCTTGATGTGCCTCAGAAAAAACCAAGGTACGAAGTCCACTAGCAAGTGGCACATATATACGGCCAAGATGTCGCAACAACCCATCGGTCTCAAATGTATAACCAACAAATCTACCCTCCATAGGCCTACCTATCTCCAACTCTACATTGACCTCCTGGCATAACTTGTCGGTAGGAAGTACTGCCACTATCTGACTCCTTAAATCAACTACTAGAGTCACTGCAGATATCTCGTGTCTATGCAGACTAAGCGCATTTGCTACCACATTCTCTTTCCCTTGAATATACTTGACCTCAATGTCATATTCGCACAAGAATTCCATCCACCGTCTCTACCTAGCATTTATATTAGGCTGAGTAAAAATGTACTGCAGACTACGATGATCGCTATGTAACTCGAAATGATGCCCCAAAATAAAATGTCACCATCAAACCAAAGCATGAACGATAGCTACTAACTCCAGATTGTGCATGGGATAGTTTAGTTCATGATCTTTGAGCTTGCGAGACTCATAAGCTATCACACGACCTTCCAAGGATGCATCTGTACAAACAACGAAATCCTTGGTAGGATCAGGAACAACTAATATCGATGCACTCGTCAACTTATCCTTGAGTGTCTGAAAAGCTAATTGACAACGATCTGACCAAATGAACTTCTTCCCTTTCCTCTAAAGAGAAGTGATAGGGTGAGCAATCCTAGAGAACCCTTCGACAAACAACTTGTAATACCCTGCCAAACCCATAAAACTGCGGACCTCAAAGACATTGGTAGGCACAGGCCACTCCATGATGGCTTGAATCTTCGAAGGATCCACCACAATACCATCTCCAAAGATAACAAGATTGAGGTATTTCACCTTAGTCTGGAAGAATTCACACTTCGAAAGGTTTGCAAACAACTGATTCTCCCTCAAACACTGTAATACCTATCTCATATGTTCCTCATGCTCCTTCATATTTCTAGAATAGATCAATATATCATTGAGAAACACTAAGAAAAACCAGTCTAGATACGTGCGGAAGACGCCATTCATCAGGCTCATGAAAACTAATGGTGCATTCGTCAACCTGAACGGTACCAATATAAATTCGTAGTGCCCGTAACGAGTTTGAAACATAGTTTTATGTATATCTGCCTCAGAGATACGCAACTGATGATAACCGGATTTTAAATCGATCTTAGAGAACACTTTTTCTCCCTTAACCTGGTCAAATAAGTCATTGATTCTAGGCAAAGGATATCGGTTCTTGACCATCACCTTATTCAATTGCTGATAATCAATGCATAATCTCAAAGATCCGTCCTTCTTCTTCACAAAGATGACTGGTGCTCCCCAAGGTGAAACACTCGATCAAATGAAACCTTTTACGAAAATCTCCTCTAACTGCAAACGAAGTTCTTCCAGCTCCTGAGTGGTCATTCTATATGGAGCCTGAGATATAGGCTCAGCTCCAGGTTCAAGGTCAATACGGAAATCAATATCCCGTTTGAGCGGCATGCCCGAAATGTCATTGGGGAACACATCTGCAAATTCTTCAAGAATAGGGTGATCATCAAGAGATGTCTCTCGACTGTCCCCTACCTCCAAATCACTAACTGTGGCTGTGAATAGCTGATAGCCCTGACACATACACCTTTTCAACTACATAGTGGAAATAATCCTCAAAGAGAAGGGTTTCTGCATGCCAACTATCTCGTTCTCCTTACCGGAGTCATCTAAGAAACTCATGGTCTTCTATCGACAATCAATCACAGCATGATGAGACTCCAACCAAGGATGTCATATGATCTGAGAGGTGTAACTCGAAGATCAACTAAGGTGAGTAACGATCCAATCCTAAGTCCACAATCACGGATTAGGGATTCAACCGCTACCTTAGCCCCATAAGCTAATTCTATCTGCCACCTAACACCTTGCTTAACCGCCAAAAGTCTGCATCGCTCAACAATAGAAGGAGATATAAAAGAATCAGAAGCACCAAAATCAAACAAAACAAAAAGTCTACTACCATCTAACTGACCTGAAGACTCAATCATAGTGTTCTGGTAATCCGCTTGACAATTGTCTACTGTAGCAAAGACTCTGTGAGAGTGTCCTGCATTGCCAACCGTCGACTTGGAGGCTGCGGGTTTTTGACCAAACCCAGAAGTACCTCCCCTAGGAAACTATCTCACTATATGGCCCTGTTGACCACATGTAAAGCACCCAGTGCCCCTACCAAAACCTCTACCAAATCCTCGGCCACTTGATGGTGCATTCGACTGCTGAAAACTGCCTCTGCTAACTGTCGACTGTGCACTTTGAGTAGGCTGATCCTGGCGATTATGCTTATTGTGCATCCAATTGCGATTCCTCCCAAACTGAGAACCATTACCTGATAGAGACTGTGATCCTCTATTCTTCTATGAGTAATTTTTCCACTGTTGCTGCTGTCCACCCTTAAAAGGCGCCTATTGGTTTCGAGAGGAACCACCTATCTGAACCTGACCACTGCACGGACCAAATTTGGTAGTAGATGCACTACCGATCAAAGTGCCAGTGTGTCCTCCTAACGTAATGGACATATTCTCCTCAACAATCCATGCTTTCTCAACAACTACCTCCATTGTCTTCGGCTCGTAGACTCTAACTCCTCCATTGATGCGAGCGTTTAAGCCCCGGATAAAATGTTGAACAAGCATTGCCTCATCATCTGTAATGCCCGCATACTATTTGAGTTCATAGAATCTACACTCAAACTGCTCCACTATCATAGTCATCTAACGTAGGTCATGAAATTCATCTGCTCGACGCTTCCTCTAGTGATCAGATAAGAAGCGCGCTTTGAATCACTCCAAGAACATCTCCAAAGATACCGACCCTATCTCCAAATGGAGCTTATGTTCCTCCAACTGCCACCAAGTAGAGGCAAAGCCTCTAAGATGCATAATGGCGCATCTCGCTTGAGTGTTACTGCCATACGGGTGCATGGAAAAACACCATCCTATATCCAGTAACCATGTCTCCGCCTCCAAACCTCTGCCAGTACCATGGAACATAGGGGTTCGTGCTCTCAAAAAATCCTTCATGTGACCTACAGCTAAGACATCCTGTTCTACAGTCAAAACTATCCTCCTGGGTGGTGTCCTCTCTCTCTCTCCCTCTCCACTTCTTGCTCAATATCCTGTCTAGGCCTGAGATGTGCAAGAGCCTGCTCAAGTAATGGATGAAGAAGATCTCCTGCGACAGGCTGATTCAAAACCCTATTATCATTAGCTAGAGGATTAGGTTGCTCTCCATGTTCACTTCCATGTGAACCTTGCGGTGAGGTATTCTGACGATCGGCCCCACGGCCACCTCCTTGGACCCGTCCACGACCTCTAAAATGACCTCGATTTGGCAACATGATCCTACACAAGGACAAAGTCGAGTCTAAGTTTGACGACAAGAAAAACCAAATAACACACACAAGAATCTAACACCTAGGAAAACCTAGTGGGCTCGCATGAATCAGAGCGCCCAAGGTTAGAACCTTGGCTCTGATACCAAGTTGTAACGCCCCACCATGGAACCTGGAAAATGTTATGACAATCACATAAACAACTGAATAATTTTTTTTTATAAAATGTGACAACAACATTCATAAACATTCCAGGATTCCACAACTATGCCACTACGGATAACAACAACACATTACAATAACATAACCATATAATAAAACCAAATGAAAAGTCATGCTCAATCATATAATAATAAGAGTTAAATACAATGGTCGAGATTATATCAAATCTCATATTGAAACAATATCTACACAAGGAAACTCATGTACATAATGAGTGCGATACACAGAAGAATGAGATGAGGAAAAGAATGACGTGCACACCATGAATTCGCCAAAGGAATTCAACTTCGCAACCGATGTACAATTTGGATCCAGCCAAGAAAACCTGTCATAAACAAACTACCTGATGGGGACCCAATGGAGTAGTGGCACGTTCCTCCCAACCATGTGGTGCTCGAAAGCCCAACCCCTATGCTAGGAGATAGAACAAATCCTCATGTCAAACAAAACTCACAAGACATCAACACAATAGCATGGTTGACGTACATGACGACTCAAGAACCAGTCAATGATGACAATACATTGGTACAATAGACTACATAACACAACTCCATGCTGAAAACTATGGAAAACCCCAGAGGCGACCTACAATTGAGACTCACAAGGTGTACTAGGATAAGAGTGTCATCACATATACGGGATAAGCTACCCTGGGCAGCCTTCCTAGGTTACCGACCCTCTATAGGAGTTACGCTGGCAACCTCTAATGACTCCCGGCCCTTATACGTACTATGTGGCCTTGAAGCACTTCTCAAGAAGATGAAGTGTTCAATTTTCCATTCCAGGCCTTCTCAAATTGCTTTTTCTATACGAGCGTTAAAAGCTAGGTTGAGGCAAACATTATCTTGCAAGGTTAGTTACACTACCCAAACCCCTGCAACAATTTTAATTATCACTTGTTTACAAACTTCCGATAGGTTACCCCTGCAACCTCTTCTGAGTCTGGCCCCTAGAGGAAGCCACTCTTCCTATGGTATAGCTCCACAACTAGATAACAACAAGGACAATACATGCATAAAATAAGTACTTCTGACACAAGACTCAAGGATCAATCGATCCAATGAATAACCATAAGATAAAACGTGTGTGGTTCACGTTTTAATTCAATAACCAATAAAAGTTCACTGAAGATAAAACATAACTCATTCTTGTAAATGACAATCCTGAGATCTCTGGGTAACAAAAATTTTAAACCTCAAACAAAGCAATAATATCACGAGTCAAGAATACCATTGAAATGAAATTTGCAATCCATTCTTCATGTTCACCAATAATACATTCCTATACACATAGAAAATTTAAACGAACAGATAGTCATAATTTCTCCCTAACTACATGGGTAATATGAATCCATAATCATAAATAAAATACCCCTAAACCTTTAAAACCTTCATATATAAATATATACACTTAAACCCAAGAACTAATGAGTTAACATATGGTTCAAAACTTTAACAATATAACTCATTTTCCATATTTATACATTATCTAGTAGACCATTTTATTAAGCAAACACTATTAATACATCTCAACCAATTATAGCAGTTTAAACTATAACATATCACCATCTTATCTTGTTCACTAACCTATCTATAAGTTACACTATTCATATGCAACTAACATACCACTTTACTCCTATTTTAAGACACAGTTTCTTTTAAAATTTACATTATTATAATAGACAAAACCAGTTTACAACACTAACAAAACAATCACTTGTCCCATTTATTGTATCTAATTAATCTTAAATTTCTTAAAATAAACACTAATCTAAGAATAATTATAACAAACTAATTGCACTCCCTATTTCCAATTTTAATTTGAACATAAACTAATCTATAAACAAAAGTCTATAACTAATCATACTATTATAACAATATTATAGATAGTAAATGAGTTATTAATAACATAAGTACCTCAGATAATAAAACTATAATAATATACATTAACAAACAACCATACCACACTCGGTTAGGATCCCTCCGAAGAAATAATAGATAGACATTAAAGTACTGACCAAATGAAAAGACTCAGTTTCGACCACAGTCAAATATCATGCCATGCAATGCGGGTCACTCATCTACCGCAAGGTCATCAATGAGTCGAGACTGAAATAACACAACCGAGTTATCTCAAAAGACTAACACATGGATCTAAACCTATCGAAGATTAAGGGATTGCAAGATATAAGGCTCGGGTACAGATTCAACTGGATTAATCCAGAGTAGCAGAAGACGCATCACTTCTAAGGTATCTCCCCAACGGTGTCCAATGAAGAGAAAGGCCGGGTGATCAAGTCAGCGATGACATCAAGTTTAATAAAGAAACTTAGCAAATGGTTACCCAACTAAAATAAATAACAGTACCTGCCGTATTTAGCTAAGATGATTCACTTCAATGGAATTAAGATGAATCAGATACAATGGAATATTGAATAAATAGACAGAGAGACCTGCGAACACTTCTAGAGAAGAATAAATTGTATACCAGCAACACAATACTATGAAAGGATGGTAACCATAAGTATAATAAAAGAAATTTAATTATATCTCAACAAAACTACCATACGTAGGTATAATCATCGAACTCTAGAAAAAAAACCACTCCCAACGCCATTAGAGGTAAATAGAAGAAGGTAAGAGATGATTACGCTCCAAAAAGGAGTAGTAGTTAGAGGAATTAAAAAAAAACAACGTATCAAGAGTGAAAAACATGGTATCTCAGCAATAGTTGAAGGCTTAGAGAGCATCATAAAGATAATCACTTATATACAGTAAGAGGCGAGAAAAGAGAAAGTGCACAAAGATTCCTCAGGAGCAAGAGAATCATACAAGATCTGTTTGTGCTGCGAGTGAGATGAAACCAGTACAAGAAAATAATAGCAACAGAAAAAGTTAACGGTTAAGGAACTTATCAGGCCGAGAAGAAGCTATAGTTAAATCCACCAAACAGGATGAAGATAAACGCTTGACGAGGAGTGATAGAGGATTGTTTCCGATTTAGTCTTCCCGAAGAACTAAGTCATCACCAAGCAGAAGGAAAAACACAGTAATTCGATGCATCTAATACTACTAGCAAAACTAACTTTCCATAACAACATTAACGGTATTTTCTTCTATATAATTCTATACATGCAATCAGTTTAAGATAATAGTTTCGTTTTCTACTCAATCGAGCTATAATTTTGCTAAATTTCAAAAATTAACTTGTTTTATTTTCCTATGGTTTAACAGGGTTTGAAGACTAAATCCTCTGTGCATAATTTCATGTTTAACTTATTTAAACTTTGAATTTTAAATGAGAAAAGAACCTGAGAACGAATCTTGGATGAATGAAGATGAAATTCAGCAAAACACGATGATGCAAACTTTCTTTTCCCATGAACAGATGCACAAATTTGTACAAAGTTTGCATCTTCTTCGACCAATGTCGCAAATCCAACAATTTCCAGAAAATCACATTCGAAAACAAATTCTATATTTTTCTGTTCTTCTAAAAATCCAAAAAAAACTTTCTATCCGAAAACCTTGTGTGTTTTCTAAAATTGAATCCTTTTATAAAAATTCTCAATTTTCAACTTCTACTTTTGTTTCAGTATGCAATGCATGCATTTAATCAATAGATGCAATAGTTAAACACAACATGCAACTTAAGATCAGAACCCATGTTCAATTTTCTAAAGATAACTTTGAATAAATAAATCAATTTCTAATTCATTACACTTTTCGAAACAAGATAATTTAACATTTTATTTTAATAAAATAATGAACTAAAAATAACTTATATAATTGATTAAATCGTTTAATCCATTAAAGCAATGCTACTTAAAACATTATAATAATTCAAATTAACATAACATACTAATAGAAAATTTATTAAAAATAGACGACAACAAACACGCGATGAACAAATGATAAGACAACCAGGGTGACGACAGAAACTCGTTCTTTTCAGAACAAAGGATAAGGACAAAGGACAAGTCTATCTCCCATCGATATTTCCATTGGGTCATGACATGCTCAAGCCTGACAAGCAGGTGGAGTCGATGCCTGTACCTGCAAGCTGTGTAACACTGCACGATTAATCCAACATGTTCATATATGAAAGCACACTGTGAAGAAGAATCATGACATAGCAGGGCACTCACTATAGAGTATTGCTAAGTTGTCTCCTTCACTGATTGACATAATATATAACTAATCATATCATGATAATGTGTAAAATATAACAACATAGATAATCATCATAACGTCATCGCATCAAATAATATAGTGTATCATCAAATGAGTTTCACAACCAGTCATGTAAGTCATGACATAAAACATCGCACAATATAATATCAAAGTTCAGTCATCCAACTGGGTAACAAAATAGCTAAAATAAAAGTGTCGACGGAAGGGTCACTATAGGAAACTGGGGGTAATTGATAAATGTATTTTCAAACTGGGTAGATTTTTTTGAGTATGTTTCCTATGTCCATATCCCTAGGGAATGGAATGGTGTGGCTGACTATTTGGCTAAGTGGGCTTCATAGCAACAAGTTGAGTGGGAGGTCAATTGTTGGGATCAACTGTCTATTGAGAAGTCTCAAACTCTATATCAATTGACATTGGATGATATTGTGGTTTGATGGATGCTTCTTTGGCTTTATCTTCTATGTGCTTGGGGCGACTTCTTAGTTTCATATGCCTGAGATGCTCTGGTTGTTTTCACTTCTCTCTTTGTATCTCGACTTCCTAGATTTTGTGGCCTTCTTTAATTAATAAATTTTTACCCTCTTTTTATTAACTAGTTAGTTTTTTTATATGCCCAATGCACCATGGTCATTACATATAAATGGATCAAAATTATTTAAAGACCCATACACAAGAAATAAAAGATGAGGCTACTAGAAAGGATGATAAAACAAAATACGCATAATCATTACATATTATAATTATGGAGTGAAAAAATAGATTGCTAACGGATTATTTTAAGAGGTGTTATTAATTATATTATAATGTATTTATCAAAATTTGAGAAAAGTTCAAAAACATATCATCAAATGTTAATGTCTCTTTAAAACATTAAAACCCATAATTCTCTAGTATCAAGAGCATAAAAGAGAATTTTAACTAAAATCATCATCAAAAGATACATTCAAACACAAAAAAAATGTGACATATGTTATTAAAGTTACCATTGGTAGAAAGTAGTTGAGTATTTGTCACATTGAATGTTTCACAAGAGGTTTTCAAACCAATAAAAATAAATAGTGTACATGATGATGAAATTCACCTAAAAAATTTCATTGGAGGATGTTTGGATAGACCAATACAATGGAATGTGTTTTACTTATAGATGTAGCTCAGTATTGGAAATATAATCCCAAGTAAAAATGAGAACAAATAGGAGGAAAGGAGTATGGTAGATATTGTGAGAATATCTCCAATATTTACCACTATACTTGGCCATCAATTAGAAAAATGAATCGATTTTTGTTATTCAAAGCTAATACTTTACAATCCATTTGATAATATAAACAAATATATTGGATTTGATGATAATATAATTACATCAAATTGGGAATCACTCAATTATAATCCATGATATTTCTAGAACAAAGAATTATTTCATTTGATATTGAAAATCATACAAATTCTCAAGATGAGGATGTTTGAGCTATTAAAAAACAATTGAAAATGAGTGGAAAGTCATCTCAAGTTATATTATGGGAAATTATGTATCATATGATAGAAACATATAATATGGTGGGTAAAAGAGATCTTGACAGACAAAATCTATGGAGTAATGAATATCGCTGAGAAAATTACATAAATAAAGCAATAAAGTTCATCAACACCATGAAATCAAATGGATTAGTAATATCCAATGATATATCAAATATATTGGATATGAAACATTATGTGCTAAGTAAAAATAAGCACTTGATATTATCATGACCCATTATTATCAAGATCAAAATTTCATCTCATTATGCATGATAATTCAAGGAAAAATAAGAACAAAAAAATATATTCTAATTGGTTTCATTCATCAAGCTCTTTAAGATGCATCAACACCACAATATTGTCCCCTATTTACGCAACAATCTTAACTCTTCCGAGCTCTCATCCCAAATGGAAGCCACTCTTCTACTTGACAACACACATAACATCCAAACATCTAGGGTACAAAGTGCAACAACCAAGGTATTACAACCACTCCAACTCTAGGAGGAAACCTAAAAATAAACTCACTCCAACACCGGAGGCAACAAACCACATAACAAGGTCACTCCTTACATGGAGACACAGATCCCAAATTCCACTCCTTTCTCAGGAGACACAAAACGTCCCCGTTCGTAGAAACTGGGTAAATAACTGATTACAGTTACGCACTATCCAAGGCAACCCTAGGTTGACTAACACATTATGACAACCTGTCGAATTGAAACCCCAACTGGGAACTTGACAAATGCAATGACCCACATTTCCCATAAAATGAACACCAAGAAGAACATTCACGTCAGAAAAATGCGAAGGAAATAAACTATTTTGGATATGTTAAACCCATTTTCCTTGTTAGAATACATCAGTTCGTTATGCTAATAAGTTTGATAAAACAAAACGTCTCTTCTAGACGAAAGATGAAATTTAAACAAATATCTAACCCCTCATTGAATAAAAGTAATAATAAGGTATAACAATTACTTCACTAATTCATAAGGAATGGTTTAAAATTATTTATTTATTTATTTTTTTGCCAAAACTATAATGTTTTAATAATCCGACAATTTGCCATAAAGTCACAAAATCTTTCAATCCAAACATTGTCTTTCCGAATTAGGTTCTCCCAATAAATCTGATATGATTAACTAGTACACTTGGCCTAGAACTTTCACCATTACATAAAAAAATAAATATGAAATTACTTACTCACCCCTTTTAAATCGATCTACATTTAAATATAAACATATTTAATTATACCCCAACTTACCCATATAATATTATAAAATATAATATTAATTATTAATACTATATTATAATAAAATAATATTATATAAATACATTTTTAAAATAAGTATTAATACCTATATTAATATTATAATAATATAATAATAAAATATTATATATATTATAATATAAATATAAATATTAATATTATATATATTTTTTTGTTTAAAAAAAGAAGTCAACCACGGTTTAGGGCACGCGTCCCTTGGGAGCCGCGCCAAAGCCAACAGAGGGGGGCTGCGACAGAATACACAGGCGGCCGTGGGTTTTGGGTGGGGTGGCGGCTGTGTGTAACACAACCAACCCCTGCCATGAGGGCCGACTGTGTTAACATAGTCATCTCCCTAAGTGAGCAGTGGCTGTGTTAACACAGTCGTCCCCGGCGCTTGGCATCCGCAACGGTTGGAGGTGTGGGGGGGGGAGCACGTTGGGCGCGGCTCCTTCCACCCACCTCCCATGGGGGGCGCGGTGGGGGTGAGCCCCCAACGACCTTCCCCAATGAATTTTTTTTTTTAATAATTTTTTTTTTGACTATCGATATTGACAACAAAAAAAATTACCCAGAAGCCTTAAAACGAAAAACAAACCTTTTAAAAAATTCGAATTTGACAAAATTTTGCCAGCATAACCCTACAAAGGGGAAATTATATGAAAAACCATATATACAAATATGTATATATATCCATTCATCCAAATGAGATTTTACCAGATGAAGAACAAATAGAATTGAGATATTAATTTGTATACAAGATTTCATTTCCATTTTTTTTTGAAGCAATCTATTTTAAATAAAGGTTTTTTTTCAAAATTGAAACAACAATCCAACTGAAGGTTTTTAAGTGATCTTCAACCTGATTTTCAACCACAAGCATATGCAACTTTAATTTCAACACAACTAACTTTAAAAAGAAACAACCTGAACCTGGTTTTTTTTTTAAGATGGTAGAAGATACTGATGTGTTCTTGTTTCCCTTATCAGATCCACAGATTCTTCAAGCTTTTCCCAAAATCCCACAAAATTTCACAATTTCTTCCTTCTCTTCTAATTATAATCTTTTCCAAAATTCCATGCCCTCCAAAAATGTGAAGCCAAATTCAAATATAAGGATAAAACCCTCAAAAATCCTACAACCACCCTCATCAATTCTTCAAAACAGAAAAATAGAAAATATCTAATTTCTTTCAATTTTTGAATTCAAATTTTCTAATTTGACTTTTAATTTATTTTCTTTTATTTTTATTTCATCTTTTCAATATTCTCAATTTCACACAAAATTTTATTAACTCTAAAATGAAAAACTTTATTTATTTCCAATCAATTAATTTAATTATCAATAAACTAAATCTAATCAAAGATTAAATTTATTTATTAATAAATTAAATTAGTTAATAATTTAAATTACATTACAACATAAACTAGATAAAGTTAAATGGCAATTTAACTACCAAGCATATATTTTAACCTTTTTCTAAACTTCTAATTTAAACTGAAACCAGACAAATTGAACAATATAAAACAACTGGACCATACCAAAACCGACGACACACTATGACTAGGGTGACAACTTGGCACAAAATCCTAGCTAGTATCTCCCAATTGAATATCGTTGGGCATTGGACACACTCAAACCTGTGAAGCCAGGTGGAGTCGATGTCATGTACCTATCAACCTACGAACAAAGAGTATATCCACATGCAATAACATGTCATAAATAAGGCACATCACGAAGAGGAAATCACAGAATCATAGGGCACTCGCAAGCGAGTGATGCTATACCGTCCTCTTCACCAATACAGTAGTACTAACTGACAAATCTAACATACTAATATAATTCAAAGCATAAAACACCTTTAATTCAAACATCCATAATGTTAATCTCAAAGCATGCCAAAATGATAACATCATATTAAAATACCATCACATCAAAAGATAACATTAACGTCGCTATATAAATAGCAATCAAATAGCAGCCGAGTACCATAGTCAAGGTACTAATAGAAAGTACAACATAACAAAGCATAACACTGTTCAAACAAAAGGACAAAACGAAGGGGTATTACATGTTTGTACTGTGAAAGATTTATGGATTGAAATTTGACATTTTCACTTCACCGTTGCTCGACTTCGGAAATCGCTTCAGGTTTTCTTCTTTTAAACTTCAAGCTTGTTTTAATCGAATCTTGCAAAAATTATTGTTGTAAACCTTGTTTGAGATATTTGTGAAAATTTGTCTTGAATCCTGCACAACAAAGAAAACGAAAACCATAAATTATTAGATCATTTGTGTTAAAATACAAATTACAAGAATAAATCTCTCTACCATAAGATTGAGGTGTTGAATCCTCTGAACAAAAAGAAAGAATCCTTGACTTCATACTGCTGGCCCTGTTTGTTAATAGTTTTTCTTAAATTATCTTACGACTCTTTCCCCTTTACCGGTTACCGTAGATTTCAATTTTTGATGGAATTGTGACACTGAACTTTTCTTTTTAGATATTCATATCTAATCATCTTGTTGGCCTGCATATGGCCATTATCAACGGCTTCCTCCATATTGCACGTTTATGAGTGAAATTATCTTTAGTCAGTGCTATTCTATTAAGAGATCTTTTCTTTTAATTTTGATCTTGTGTCATGCGAGGGTGCCTGTGCTCTTCATTCATTTATGTTGGGTGGTTTTAGGAACATCAGCTATCTCCATTCGTGGTATGCATAATGGTTGTCTTTACCCTCGTTTGATGATATAATCTATTGCTTTTCCCTCTCAAATTTGGATTTGTCGACCTACTATTGTTCTCATTATTGTTGTAAGAGTTCACATGTTTATTGTACATCTTGTTTTATCCTGTAGAGAGTACCATTCGGTGTAATCAGTAACCTTTTTTGGAGTTCTTGTATTGTTGCATGGTGTTTATCTTTGTTTTCATTAATGATTTTTATGCATGTAAATGGTCTGCATGCTTTATGAAGCCGTGGTTGAAATTCTTTCCTTCTCTTTCATATCGGTGATGTCTGACAACAATGGGGTTTTATCTTTTCTCACCATTTGTGTTTATGGCAGTCCTTATTGTTTGTGTCTTTGTATGCTTGTTTGTAATGTGTAAATCTGCATGGATTGGTCGGCGCTATATTCTGAGAAAATTCGATAGAAAATTCATGGAAGAGTTTTATAAAACAGCAAAATTTCCATTAATTAGTTTTGTATAATCGACATGTTATGTCATAAAGTGCGAGGAGGTCACATGGTAATCCATTTTGTGTGACTGGTAATTTTGTAGGTGATAGTATGTATACGTCTGTAGCCTTACTTTTTGCATTTCTGGAAACACACGTTTCTACTTCATTGTAAGTCGCCTTAGGTATAGGATGACCTCAAGTAGCTTTTGATGGCTGGGTTTGTATGGTCATTTCGATCTGCTGACAAACTCTCCTTTATTATTTTACACTTCTTCTCTAGCTTCGATAGAACCATTGCAATGATCCATTGCTTATCATATCCCATATTTAGAATGCATGGCACTATATGCCATCTTGGTAAGTGATGTTTTCCTTTACCTCCAGGTGGCTGGGTATGTAGACTTACACTACAATGGTGTCTAGAAAAGATCGCGTGTTATTATATATGTCTGCCGCATAATTCCATAGTTAGCCACGTAGGATCTTATGATCTGCATGCATCGATGATGTGCTTTGAATCCTTGTTGTGCGTACAAACTAGTCTAACCACTGTTGTCAAATTTCATCATAATTGAAAATGTGTTACCTCCTCTTAAATCGGTGGGCCATCCTCATGTCTGTGAATCTTTATCATCTGCTGATTCATTCGTCGCGCTTAAGCACTCTTGATCAATCCTTCATACTGTTTAATAAGATGACTTTCTTGCATGTCGTTTGCATGCGTAGCAATCATCGACTTCACTTAAGAAGTCATGGGTCCCTTAGAGTTAATGATTCCTTAGGTTTGTAGGTATTTAGATTCGTTTATTTTTATTCCTAAATATTGCAGTATTCGTATATAACAAAAATATGAGTTGTATGGTAACCGAATACTAATTATAGTTGATGAAAATAAAATCTATATGCTAAGTTCGTTGCTTTGATATTAGAAGTGTAATTCATCAATAATATAAGATTTGTTAGTATTAGTTAGTATTAAGAATGAATAAATAGTCCTTGTTCTATTTAGGTTCATTCTTAAATAATAATATAAAGATATAGATAATTAAGTGTATTATTTTAAATTTTTCTTGTACTTTGTTAAGGTATATGTATTGAATTTCTCACGTATTGTTAAAATTATATGAATTATCTCATTTGGGTGAATAGGATATATGTGTTGTTCAATCAGAAAATGAAGGAAATTACATTTTTGTTTACATCATTCTTTATTATTTTACTTTTTACACATTTATTGGAAAGATGTTGAGATAGTGTATTTATACATTTAATGCTTTCATAAGAATGAGCATCAATTTAATTTTGTTTTAGAACAACAAATAAATAGACCTTATGAATAGGTCAACTGATATTTCTTTGTTTGGAATCTATTTTTGTTGAAATATGTTGCTCATGGTATTGTCTTCTAGAGGCTTGTATATTAGTGTTGTTTTTGAATTTATGGATAGTTTAATGTGTGAATAGTTAGACTTGTATGATTGGAAATCTTGAAGGAAATTTTTTAATTACGTTCAAATGGTATCTCTTTTAGAGTCTATTCTTACTTCATGCTTTGAAATATATTGTTTAGAGTATCATCTTCCAAAAGCGTTAACTAGTGGTTTTGTTTTGGATTCATGATTAGTGTTGCTCAGATATTTTGTATATGTGAAGACGTGAGTCATGCACGTTTAGTGTTCTTGTGATTTTATTTAGTACGTTTATATTCCATGACATGGAAATGTGTTTGTCCATGAGAGACTTGCTATGCATGTTTTGTGGATCCTATTGAGATATTTAGTGTTATTGTAAGGTTTTGAGGACTTTGGGTCCCTATGCAAAGAGGTTTTCTCTTGTATGCATGTTGGCATATTGTTTTGACATTTTGAGAATTCATACCATAGAAGGAGTGGCTTCCATTAGGGGTCGGACCTAGAAGTGGTTGCATGGGTAAACTCTCAAAAGTTGGTAGTTAGGTGAAAAAATTAATTATTGTACTGGGTGTATGACAGTTGTGTTGTCATTGTGATGTCATGTGTGTCGACCATGTTTTGTGTGATGTTTCTTCTTCTTGTTTGTTTTGACTTGAGGTCATGTTTTATCTCCTAGCATGGGGGGTGGGCTTTCAAGTTCCACATGGTTGGGAGGAATGTGTCACTACTTCCATTGGGTCCCTTGTAGGTGATATTGTTCGAGAAAAATTTGTTCTTGGTAGGTTCAAGGTTGCACATCGTTCACAAAGGTGGTTCGTTGGACGAGCTCGTGGACTTGGTCGTCAGCTATTCTTGTTCTTACTCTATTTTGTACACACTCATGATGTTGCATGAGGTTCCATTGTTCTATCACTTGTGATGTTTCGAGATTTGTAACAATCTCGTTGATTGTAAATGAACTTGTAATGAATCTTGAGATATTATATTCTTATGTTATTTGTAATAGTACTTGTTGTGTTGTGTTTATTGTTTACTTTAGTAGCGTAGTTGTGGAATCCTAGAACATTCATGTTAGATTGATGTTTTCATGTTGTTATTCAATTCTTTTAAAAAAAAATTATTCGGTCGTTTAGCGTTTGTGACGTGTCATTCCCTGGGTTCCACGACAAGGCATTACATTAGAGCCTAGGTTCATACACTAGGAACTCTGGATATACATGAGCCCATTATGTTGTCTTAGATGTGTGTACTCTGGAGATGATGTTTTCTCCCATCTGTCGTCCTTGTTTAGCAACCCAAGTTTTCTCTCTTGGTGGTGTTTGTCGAATGGTGCAGAAAACTAGTGGAAAGGATAGGACCCTCGGTGTAGTGCACAATGCACTAATATTCTTCCTATCAGGGATGCATTATGGACCTTTGTGTTGTCTTGTGGTGTGTGATGTGAATTTGTTTGTGTGTGTGTGTGTTAAATCTAGATTTTGTGCTTATGAAATGATAAACTATGTTTTCTATTTTGAAAAGGCATAAAATTTGTCGCATATTTTGACTCTTGAGCTTGTGTTGTTTTCTTTCTGTCACCCTCATTTAATTGTTGTGACCCTTTTTCCCTTGGTGGTGTCTGTAGGATGCCTAGAAGTCATGATCAAGGTAGGGGTCATGGTAGAGGTTAAGGAGGTGGTCACGAGGTTAATCGTGAGAACACCCCTACTCTAGGTTCCCATGAGAATGATTATGAGGAATACCTGGGCCCTCAGTTATGACCCTTGCTAGAGGAGATCCTTACTTGGATAGGTCCAAGACATGAGAGCAATCAACAAATGGTTAGGGAAGGAGATGGGTTCCCTAGGAGAAGTAATGTTTTAGCTATAGTGGGACATATGATGAATCTCTTGAGGGCACATTCTCCTGCATTCAATAGTCCTAGTAGCGGGTTGGAGGATGAGACTTGGATGTTTGGTATTCGGATTGGTAGAGCACCCCCGACAGGTTTCGAGTTCTGGGGTGGTCATTTTTTGTCTAGGAGAATCCAGAACTGGTTGCGAGCCCAACTTTATCGTCTTGGCTAGTCAGCTCAGAGCACACAAACTGCAACTAGTAGAGGTAGATCCTAGCAGTCTAGTGCACCCCTAGAAGGCAGCGGATATGCTAGAGGTACAGGATGCTTCTCTTGCAGACAACAGGGTCACATAGCTAGATAGTGTCCTTAGAGGAGCACACCTAAATTCAGTCATAGGCCGACAGCCACAAAGCCAACAAGGGATGATGCAGGTAGGTCCCACAGAGAGACTACAGCGGTTGATAACTATTGGGTAGAGCATCGAGATACAAATGTGGAGACTATAGGTAGTGGATAGGAAGCTGACTCAGGGGTTCGTGGAAATTCTACAGTATAGGAGATTGATGTAGTGCCTCTCATGTCGCTTTCACTGCAATGATACTTATTATGATATGTTATGTACTTTGAGACTTTGTTGATGCTTGTTCCACCATTCTGGATTGGCTTGGATGATAGTTTATCCGACTTTGATGATCATGACATTGTTGATTGATGTTATGCTATCATGAATATATGGAGTTAGTTGTGGATATTGATTAATTTGACTATGCTTTTTGTGCATCTGGTTAGTGTTTATTATATGATGTTGTGTATGATGTAATTATTGTTACTTGACGATGTGGTTATTGTTTGAGGTCTTGGTGAGAGGGACACTATAGCATCACTTGTTCACAAGTGCACTACTACGTTGTGATCTCCTCTCACGGTGTGTTTGTTCGTTGATATATATATATATATACATGTTCCTTGATAGTGTGTTTGATGCAGGCTGCATGTACCAGACATCGACTCCACCTGCACTATCAGGTCTAAGTGTTCCTTAAAAGCCCAATGGAAATGATGTGGAAAAAGGAGTTGAAAAAAGGGCCCCAACCCTTGCCATCATCCTCGACGAGGATGAGTACCCACCTTGTTACCTTGTTCATTTGGTTTGTATTCTTTGTCAGTTGTCTTACTCGGTGTCTACAGTTATTTGATTATAATGTGATGTCACATGGTTGTTTGTGATGATCTTGCTTATAATTGCATATGTTTTATTTTACCTTGCGACTTCTAGGAGTAAGTTGAAGCTTAGGGGGGGAGTATGTAGTGCTCCTCCATAATTGACCTTTCTTGGCATTTGGGTAAGTTTGTTTGGATGATTGGTGTTGTCATGTTGTTGTTTGTTATTATATTGTTTAGTTTGATTTTGAAATTATGTGGTAAAATAAATATTATGAATGGCCTTGTTTAATCAATTAAATTAAATTAAATTGATTATAAGGTAATTTAAATTAATTTTAAATAAAAATAATAATTAAATAAATTATGTTTGAGAAGGGTATTATGTGGAATTTGATAATTGATAATTAGTAATTAAATTAAATGATGGGATTAAATGTTTTAATTTAAAAATAAATAAAGATGAATATTATTATTATTTTCGTGAGAAAATAAATTAAACTTGGAAAGAATATATAATTCTAAAATAGAATAACTAAATGGGAATAGATTTTTGAACTGATTGTAAAAGCAAATAAAATATGGGAAAAGAGGAGTGCATGCACATGCATGACTCCAAACTGTAATTCAAATTGGAAACTTATCTTTTTTGTTGATTTTTGGATTCGAGAACTAAAAATTTTCCTGGTTTTTTTAATAATACTCGTTTTGGAAAAGGAAGGGGGAGGGGATTTTGTTTTTCAAACTATAAATTGGCTATGAAAGATATTCCTTGGAGGAAATACAGATTTTGAATTGATTTTGGGGGTTTCGAATGGAATTTGGTTTCCAACATTAATTGTCAAAATATACATATTTTTGTGAAAGTTGATCAACGCTTGTGAGAAGAGGTTATTGCTACGGTAGATCTTGTCCTTGACATTCCTCTTCCATTTTGATGGAATTCAGGTTGGATTCATCTTTATTCTTGTATTTCGTTTATCTGATCAAATTAAAAGGAATTTGTTTTCTATATGTGGATACAAACAAATGATTGTTCATCTCATGCTAGAATTTGATACAGTATATTATTTTCCTTTTTGTGTTGTTTGTTTGTTTGTTTGTTGAGTTATTGGGTTGAGTTTAGTGTATGAGTTATGAATCATTTGTTTTACCTCTCTTTCTCGGTAAGCCATTTCTCTTGCTTTTATTCCAACATAGACGATACTAAGTTACGTTGATATTCAGCTCTGCATAATTTCTTAAATAGGAGATTATTTAAGCACACTAACTAATAATATTTCAATCCTTTGCTTTGTGATAGCACCTTTTGCTTTGGGTGGCTGAGTAAGACCTTTACTATTATTTAGACCTTGCTCCATGTTTACCTGAGTCTTCATTGCTTTCTAGACCGACATTTTAGTCATTAATTGGTATCAAATATATTGATGATATCCTTGTGATTGACATTCTTACTTGTTCATTATGCAATTTTATTCCCTTTCATTCGATTTATCTAGATTCCTTGCCTGCTTTAGAAAGGTATGTGATAGAAACTGCATTTAAGCTTGTTGTGTGTGCCTTCTGCCTATCTCTCTTTGGAATTTTTTAAAATCCTTGAACCCTTCTAGACTCAGCTATGCCCTTCTCTTCTCAACACCGAATATTTTGATGGTTAAAATTGGTATTCAAAACTGATAATTTAGGATTTACTTTTGGTTCCTACTATTTGTTGTGCGATTAATAGGCATTGCATTCGATAATTGCTTAATATAATTTATGCCTTGATTTCGATATTTGATGATTTCTCTTGTGTATTCGTTGGATATGTTTCATGTCTAATACTCGACGCCTTCATAGTATTCTATTTTAATATGAAGATAGTATGATGGGCACTCGTTATCGGTTATTTAGATTTCAGTCGATGGCTACCTCTATGTATGGCAGTCTATTCTTTAAACTACAAATTCTTGTCGATGGTTATAGCCCAAGTTAACATCCCTTGCTTGCGTTTCTTTTATATCGATAACCTATTTTGGGTAATTAATATTGATTGTTGTATTTTATATTGGATTTTATGTATTGCGATGCTTGATTTATATGTATAGCATTCAATATATAATTAGTAGGACTCGAAAGATAGGTATCAATACCTTGTATTTCATTTTCATTCCACTAAGTGTATATGAATGTTGGCTTCTGATTTAATATATATAAATATTTTGTTGCCTAGGATTTGCTATATTATATTGTAATGTAATCAATCTTCTATTAATAATGTATACTTTATATATTCATGTATATATGTTTGGTTGTAGTAGAAGAACAGTACTACCTATGTGAATTAATTGAATGTGTAATTAGTGAATTGGAAAATAAAATAGATCTTTTGTGTGCTTGAAATTATAAGTTT